>CM049376.1:24668486-25238486 GCA_026937815.1 Etheostoma perlongum
TTTGTCATCTCTATTTGCACAAGTTTTTTTATGTTGCAATTGCAATATCTCCCAGCCATTAAAACCGACTGATAACTCTTATAGCTCTTGCCTGATCACCTGATATTTTGCACTCATTACTTTGTGTTGTTGAGCAGTATCTCGTATAGATATAGGCTGTACATTTGAAGCAGTGACTAAAGGACGGATCAGCTAAGAGCCATTTGGCAGTGTACCCCTCACCTGACAGCTGTGCGACCTGACATCCTGTTGCAGAGTAAATTTATTGACTCACAATCCCCTGAGATGTTCTCAATGAACCCTGCTGCAGTGAAATGACTCAAGAGGTTTGCTTTTGGATAGTCTGCAGAGGTTGAGATTAATAAAAACAGGTTCACAACGCAACAGGAAATAAAGGATATTTTTCTTGAAAAAATGGTTGCACAGCTGCAGGGCTAAAGGCTAAATAGAAAGTGCAGTAACAGAGTGAGAATTATCTGCTGACAGAAACAGATGTTATCCAATGAACATAGGGAAACAGAACCACAACCATGTAGCAAACCACCAGAGGCAATTCCAGGGACATGGGGGACCAATTATCAGTCGGTGGGGGCAGGGGCAGGGGATTTGATCAGAATACAGCATAGAAATGCTCCTTAGAAAATAATTTTGCTAAATACAACACAGCACATTCTTTATTGATTTAATTTTCAACACATATATCCAAATACAATACTTTTTCTATAAGCTCTTTGGGCCAAAATGTAGATAGTCATCATGGAAACTAGGGATGAGCGAGTACAGCATTATCTGTATCTGTATCTGTTTACCACATGAATTATCTGTATCCGTATCTGTACTCGGACTGGGCGGGGCCTAACCCGGAAGTGGGTCGGGTTGTCTTGAAATGGGCGGGGCTTTAACCGGTATGTTATTTTAAGCATGCAATTGATATGGGTTAATCAGAAATTGTTATATTTATTGCTGATTAGAAAACTATTTACATCATGGTAACAAACAAACTATATACAGAACGTTTTGCAACAATGAATACAACACATGCGGTTGCAATTATGAAGTAAAATGTAATGAACAAGAGTTTTCATACTCAATATAACTTTCTTTTTTTAACTTTAAATTTTTTTATGATCAGTGTAAATTTTTTTGAGTTTGAGAGACACAGAGAGAGCAGGGGGGGTAAGTTGACAGTTAAAAAAACACAGAGAGAGAGAGGGAGAGAGAGAGAGAAAAGAGAGAGAGAGAGAGAGAGAGAGAGAGAGAGAGAGAGAGAGAGAGAGAGAGAGAGAGAGAGAGAGAGAGAGAGAGAGAGAGAGAGAGAGAGAGAGAGAGAGAGAGAGAGAGAGAGATATATTCTCTGTGTGTGTAGGCGGGTGGGGGGCGCTGTGACTATCACAGAACGCAGCGCGGCCAGTTGAGGAGTTGTATTCAATCCGAGCACGGATATTGACTCGTAGTACCGGATACTTGTTGGAAAGTTGTTGTTTTTTTCCACAGAACTGTATAAAAAAAACATGGAGATTTATTCTTTGCGGCTAGCCTGGTCCAGAGCAGGCTAACAGCCAGGCTAAGATTAATCCTGGAGTCTCATGTGTCAAATCAGCTGCCGTCTGATCCGAAATAAACGTGTTTAACAGTTATTCCGTTGTCTTCTGCATGTGTTCTGCTTTATTTTCATTAACATGTATTACTTGTCACTATTGTTGTTGCGAGTTTGATTTAAACCCTACTACAGTTGTTTAGATGGTTAGAAATGGTTGCACTGGCACCCTGATGCGGAGTGGGACTTTTCCCGGTGGGACGGTAGTGTTTCAAGGCTGCCTGGCGTGCAGCCACTGCCAAGTTAGTGTCCACTCTATCTGTAAAAGTAGAGATGAGCAGCGCAGCGTCCGTGGTCTCAGCTTCAGGTTACAGGACGTAATACAATAACTTGGCCTATATACGTATTGTATATAGTGTAGTTTACATTCATCACACCGGGAACACCACAATGCTTCTTAATCTTTTTATTTTGGTGCGGTCACTTGTCAGAAGAATAAAAAACATGAATATTGTTTTACATATGCTCACAGCGTGTATTGAAGTCATTCACTTCTTTTTCTAGTTGTTGTCCCTTTCTGATTGTTCTGTATGAACATTAATTGTACAAAGAATTAGACATAGCTTATAGAGATTTGTGCATATGGTTGTAAAACATGTTCTAGCATTGTGAATAAAGGTTTAAAATTAAGCCTAGTCATAGGGTCCTTTTCCCGAGGAACATTAATTCCCTCTGCTCACTTTTAAGACAAAGGCTAAATAATAATACATTTTATTTATATAGTGCTTTACATGGTAGGCTAGTCAAAGACACTTTACAGTAAAACCAGCACATTTATCACATAAAAACAGAAACATGAAACTAACATATTTAAAGCAATTAAAACACAGTGTAGCCTACAACTTTGTAAAAATGTGGAGTGACTATAGGCTAAGTAAATATTTTTACACCCTCACACATTAAGTCGGGTCCGCTATGTTGGGCTTTTTCTCTCCGTTTGATAAGAGCCGTATTTCCCTTTTTGCATATTCTTCCCCTCCTCGTTACTTTCCATATAAGCTGCTGCTCATTGGGTGAAACATGGCGCATGCGTCTTCTCCATCTCTGCATGAGTAAATCTGTGATCGATACCGTGGTCTATGTGAGAAAGCCGTGAATGTGCACTTATCCCAGCTATCTACACCTGGCTTGGCATAGCTTCACCTGTTCATCCTGGCTCGGCAAACGTACAACCGATTAAGCCGCAATGAGCGGATCACACTAAGTCAAGCTGCGCTTTTTCATTTATTCTGGATATCTTTATTCTACTTTCGTGCAACAGGCCCCTGCCCTGTCCTCTGTTTGTTTGGTTTTTCCCCTCTCTCCTGTCTGATGCCAGCTGACTACACAAACCTGCCAACCGTCAGTAATCAATGCCTCTCACTGCCACACCTGCCCGTCATCATCTGCTCCCGCTGTTCGCACCTGCCTGTCATCAATCACAGTATATCTACCCCGGCTCTTCATCCATTCTTCACCTGATTGTTACTCCAGTCGTACTGGTGAACTTTGTCAGACAACTCGCTAAATATTACTCCTTTGTGTTTTCCCTTCTTGCCCGATGTACTTACCTTTTCTGTTTTCTTCCTCCAGTTTCTCTCTCCTCCGGTCAGCTTGCTTCAGACCCTAGTCCTCCTCCCACAGCGTCCCATCTTCATCATCATCCCTCTCTGCTCCTCGTGTCCGTGTCTCGGCTGAAACGAGTATCCGGTACGGATAAAGCACTTTTGCCGAGTACAAGTATTATACGAGTAATAAGAGTCAATACCTGTACTCGGATTGAATAGAACTCCTCAGCTGACCGTCTCTGCATTCTGTGATAGTCACAGCGCCCCCCCCCCCCCTCTTTTACACCAGGCACGGTGTCATGGGTGGGCCTGACGGCCTAGGCCCACCCACTTTTCAACAAGCCCACCCAAAACTTTTCATGAATTAATAAAAATTGGCAAATTATCTCAATTTGTGCTAAGTAGTCTAAATCTTAAATAGTTTTTAAATTAATTTTAAAAGTTGTTTGTCTATTTTGATGTTTCTGTGCATGTTCAGCAGACAGTGAGATTCGGGATAGAATGTATCTTGTCGGTATAGCGGGTATGCTAGGCTAACGTCAGTTGATCTGAAAGTGTGATTTCCAGTAAAAGACAATGTTGCAGCAGTCATTGTTTAGGTACCTGAAACGTAAAAGAACGGTCTCTGAGTCATCACTCCAACCAGGAGATGATGGAGCGTTGAGATCCACATCTTCGTCTCTGCCACCTCAGGATGCCAGCGCGGCAAGCGCGACCACCGCCGTTGCTAGTGCTTCTGCCTCGTGAGTGGAAGACAGCCCTGTGGGTTTGTCTTCCGTGGAGCACCAAAATAGCAAATCGCACAAGTTCACACTGGATAAATTTAATAATTGCAGGCTGTCAATGTCTGAGTGTGGCTCTGTCATTCATCAACTCAACAACACAGATGGCAGACAGGGTGAAATCATAGAGAGGAATCTGGAGCACATCAAAGTAAATTCCCGACGTTCTCATCACTTGTGCCAAACTGGAAGTACCCCTGCCTGGCAACCGTGAGAATGATGAGGTCAAAAACGCAGGTAATTTCCTGGAATTTTATAGACTTGTCTGCAGGCATGACAAAGCAATTCAAGAGCGACTAGATGCGATTCCTAGCAATGCAAAGATGCTCAGTCATGAAATTCAGAATGACCTGTTGGATGCTGCGTGCACCCTCCTGTTGCGACGGATCAAATGTGAACTGCATGAGGGATCTTTCTATGCTATTTTAGCAGACGAGTGTAAGGATGTGTCTAAAAATCAGCTGGTGGCCGCTTGCTTACGGTATGTACACAAGGGGACTGTGCGAGAACGCGCTGTTGGCCTTGTAGCCACAGACAACATGACTGCTGATGCAATAGCACAGAAAATATTGGAAGTTGTTGCACCTTTTGAGCTAGACCCTAGTCACTGTGTTGGTTTTGGGTTTGATGTTGCATCAGTAATGGCTGGGCATAAGGGGGGTGTCCAAGCCATCCTTAAGAGCACCTTTCAAAACGCCGTCTATGTGCACTGTCACTCTCACAGATTAAACCTCGTGCTGTCAGCTGTGGCCCGGACATCGCTGGATGCCTCAACCTTTTTTGACACTCTCAACACCTTGCACACCTTCATGTGCGACAGCGAACATCATGCCCGTTTCCTTAATGCACAAAGAGAGATGCGGCCCGATCAGAGGTCATTGGAGTTGGAACGAGGGTGTGACACCAGGTGGGATTCAAGATTGGCTGCAGTGACAAAAGTTTTCATTCTGTATGATGTAATTGTGGAGGTGCTCGCACAGTACGGGGGAAGAGGGGGCGCAGAGTGAGATTGAGGCACAGTCACTCCTTCAGCAGATCAGAACAAAAAAGTTCATATTCCTCCTTGTACTTTTAATGCAGCTGATCAGTAAATCAGACTTCACATCTAAAAGCCTTCAGTCAATCACCACATCAGTGACAGATACGTTGATTTGATTGAAAACCTCAAACAAGAGCTGACAGACATTCGCTCCGGTGACTGTGCCTTCCCAGAAATGTTGGCAACAACAAATAAGATGATGTCGGATCATGATGTCTGAAGCTGGGATGTACCCACTTTCCCTCCCCGCTCAAGAAAGCTCCCAGGCCGATTTGAGGGAAGTATTGTCACATCCATGTTGGGGAAATCGACAAGGGTGAGGAGTGACAGTAATCTGTGCAACATTTCCAACACGCTAATAGACTGCCAGCTTAATGAACTGAACACTCTATTCCACAGTGACACCTATGGCATCTGCAGCAATCCTGATGTCCCCTAGCCTTCAAATGACACCACCTGCTTGGCCACTGTAACGATGCAGGGAAGCACTTCAACATAACCATAACAAAGTCAGAGCTCGCAGTGTTTGTGCAACTCATAGAGAGGAAGAAAAAAAGAGAACATCTCAAAAGTCTAGTTGAAGTGATGGACATATGCAATGAGGACGTTTTCCCAAATGCCATGCTTTCCTAAAAGTTCTGATAACACTGCCAATGACATCCTGTACAGTTGAACACGTCTTTTCCAGTGTCAACCGGATTAAAACACCAAATAGGAGCACCATGCTTACGTCTCGCCTTATGTCTCTGTGTCTGTTGACATTTGAAAGAGAGCTTACAGTAACTCTCGACTTCGATGAAATCATTGACATTTTCAAGAGCAAACCCCGCCGACTACTGCTGTAATTTGTGTCAGTGTGTGAGTGCGAGGCGACCTAAAAACACTAGCTCGTAGGCTACATGTTGAAAGTTAGTAACATGGCAGAAAGAAAAAGAAGAAATGAGTCGTTCCCTGTTCGCTTCTTCTAGGCCTATTTTAGCAAGTTTAATTGTGTACCACGAGGGGATAACAATAAGGTATGTGAAGGCTACTCTGTGTATTATATTGTTATGAGATATATTAAAATAATCGATTCATAACCCCTTACAAATCTACAAGCGCATTTCTACTTCTATATCAGCTTGTTACTGTTTGTCCTTATGGGTTTCCCTTGTTATGGTCGTTGTCTGTTGTTATGATGTGATTTATTTCCTTTTGTTAAATATGTTTATAACATGAATCACACTAAAGTAACAGTTTGTCTCTAGGATATAACTTGAGTCTTGTTTTACATGACGTCAATGAACAAGTTCTGTGCCCGAGTATTGAATGAAACTGTCGGGCAGTGTTGTTGATCTGTATTGTTGAAAACTTAAAAACAATTAAACAGAATTGTGAAATATTCGGCCTCCTGTTATACGAGCAGAACTAAACTATGTTTTGGGGAAATAGTAAATGCCTAACTACTGTTACAGTCTATATGCCTCAGGTCTATAGAGCTTTGCGCTATAGCGCAGCCAGGTATGGTGCGTAATGGAGATTCCAAAGCGTTCTTCTTTGGTCAGAACCAAGGACAGCGCTTGCCGATAGGGCCGTCCTATACAACGAAACGTTTGTACAATGTTTTTTTTACATTGTTTTTATATTTAAAGAGCATCTAGCTATTGAAATCTCTATTATGTTAGCACAGATAATATAACAGTATATTAGTCATTTGTATTAGGTTAAACAGTGATTTGATAACATGTTTTAATTTAAGGCCCATCCAAAACTGGAATCCTGGTGCCGTGCCTGGCCTACACACGCTCTGCTCACTCTGATCACTGCGAACAGCTCTCTCTCTCTCTCTCTCTCTCTGTCAATCAGGTCCGCGGGTCTGTTCCGTTAACGTTTAGGGTTTCTTCAGCTTCAGGTTTGTTTTTAACTTAGGTTTGTAGTACTTACATTGTAACCAGTAGATTTCTGGTAAACGTGGTGATTCAGACATGCTGCTTGGTTTAAATGCAACTCCCGTTGAGTCCAGTGTTGCCAGATCTCGTGACACAAATACGTAACCAGGCCTGTGAAAACAAGCCCAAAACAAGCGACTTTTTTTACGGAGCCCCCCTAAGATCCTTTTAAGAGAAAAATAAATAAGCTGTGTGTTTTACAATCCGTGGGTACAGATTTCAATTTCCATCAATGTGGACAGATTGGTAAACTGTAGGCCTACACACGGTTTATTTATTTATTTTCTCCCCACTGAGCTTCAGGACAATGACCACAGGAGGGAGTTAAACCACCTTTTAACATAATTTAACATTAGAAAACTGATTATAAAAAAAAAACTGAATATACACTTTTTACAAGGATTTTGAGTTGTTCCCCACGACGGGTTGAATCCATTCTTTTACTCCTTTCTCTTTCTCCCAGTCTTTGGGGAAAGGGGCGGAACTGAGGGATAGGGCAAGACAAACTCCTACGTTTTAATAACATAGACAAAATATCTGCTTGACAATTTATTATGGAGCTGGGAACAAGCCCAAATAAGCGACTACACTTTAGTAACAAGCCCAAAAAAAACGCGACCAGCGACTACCAATATTTGTAAGCAACTTTACAGAAAAACAAGCCCAAAGTTGCTTATAATAAGCGGACTTGGCAACACTGGTTGAGTCTCTGCCGTCGGAGATTTTTTTATTTTTATTTTTTTAACCGTCAGCTGGCTTCATTAAAGTCAATGCAGATCTGAGAAACAGCATCTGCCTAGTTGATCCGTAGAAAACAGTCTCCCCCCCCCCCCCCTCGCTTTCTCTCTCTCTCTCTCTCTCTCTCTCTCACACACACACACACACATACCTGGGGCCTGTTGCACGAAAGTAGAATAAAGATATCCAGGATAAATGAAAAAGCGCAGCTTGACTTAGTGACTTAATCGGTTGCACGTTTGCCGAGCCAGGATAAACAGGTGAAGCTATGTCAAGCCAGGTGTAGATAGCTGGGATAAGTGCACGTTAACGTCTTTCTCACATAGACCACGGTATCCAGGGCCGGCCTGTGGCTTAGGCAGTATAGGCAAATGCTAAGGGTGCAAACCACCAGGGGGCGCCCGGCCTGTGCTGTACCTATAACCGTACGTTCACACCGCCACCGACTTGAGCGTCTAAAGATACCGGAAGTCATTCATTTTCAATGGAAGCCGGCTTCTCTCAGCTGCAAGGAGCGGCAAATCTGTCGGCGTCGCATTTTGGCCGTTTTGAGCGTGTTGAGCGTCAATCTGAAAGTTGAAATTTTTCAACTTTATGGTAATGAGCTATGACGCGGTTCAGCAGCAAGCAGCGGCTAACGCCAGCCGCCAATCGGAATATAGAAGTCCTTCACGCTGACTGATTCCGGAGAAACATAGCCTACGATGTAATCTTTTCGTTTTTACCAAAACATTTGTTCCGAGGGAAATGGAGGATCAGCTCATCCTCGCCGTTGCTGGGTTTCCTATCATTTATGATATGACGTTGTTTGCGTATAGCGACCAGTTAAAAAAAACGAGGCATGGGATAAAGTAGCCGAGATAGTCGGTGTGTCCGGTGAGTTGATGATTCCTAATCTTTTTAACGAGGGAAATGAGCAGTGCGCCGTAGCATGGTAGTCTTCCTTGCTTGATGTGAATGGTACAATCTGTTTTGCAGATCATTTTACCCTTATTAAATGCGCAAATGCGATGATCCATAATTATCCAATGATACACATAGAGGACAAGCGCGAAATATTTACGAAAGCGAGAAGGCAATTCAGTTGCTCACAACACCGTTGCTATACGAACGCCGCCACGTCAGAGCGGCCGAAGCGTCTGAAAGCATCCTTGGCGGGGCGGCCAGAGCTTTTTTGCAGCTCAAGTTGGTGGTGGTGTGTACGTACAGTAACGTCACCTTAATTAAAAACAAAATAAGCCCGACTTCTTTTACCTGCATCTAAATCTCATAATGTCAAAGCGTCCTAAACTGTCTGGTGCCCAGGGGAGGAAAAAAAGAAAAGAAGAGGATGAAAAACGTGACAAAGACAGAGGTAATGTTACAGTAAAGGTGATGATGATAATGATATTATTTTGCTGTTGCAGAACAATGATCGATAATAGCATTAGCCGTTAGCATGACATAGTTGGCTAATCAATAAATAGCGAGCGCTATCTGTTAGTTTTAACATCAGTTAATGTTATGGAAGGGCCCAGTTGTTAGAAAATAGTAAATGCCCCCCCTCTTGCCATCCTCAGGCAAATGTGTATATATTAGATTTATTGAGCAGATATTATAATGTTAATTGCATTGACATGGTTATTTTACCTTTTCCCAGGTGGTAATAGTCGTTCAAAATACTATTAATTTTTCATACTTATAAGCCTAGCTATTAGCTGTGTTATAGCTCATATTATCTTAAGTGTGTTCATCATGTTAAACTATGTTAGTGTTAAAGTGTACATCATTAATGTTACAGCAAAGTTAGCATTCCCACATGCTATAGTATATTATTCTGCATTTTACCGATCCATTGCATTATTCTAATTAGCATTTCACTGTAATAACAATAAATTACAGTAATAATTTTTCTAATCCAAAATTTATATTGTATATTATAAACAATAGTGTACATCATGCATGCATCTCTTTTTTGTTTATATTATTTAATTTAATTTTACTTCATTCTTGAAATAATGTGTTTATTATTAGACTGGGGTCACATATCCCTCTTCTGTCTTCAGATGCACTGCTGAGGTTTCTCAGTCAAACCCCTGCAAATCATCTCACCTCAGCAGCACAACCCAGCACTGAAGAAGCAGTATCAAGTGCCCTTCCTTTCGAAGTAATTCAAGTTAAGGCAGACTAAAATAACCAGAAGAGCTATTCATAAGATCATATTTTCATGTTTTTTTTTTAAATGCTTGTATTTTTTGTGCCTACTCATTTCTTTGATTTCTTACTTTGCACAGTGCCATATTTATATTGTATTTAATTTAATGTCACTTGTTTACACTTTTTTGGGAGTATTTAAATGTAATACTTTCTATAGGTTATTTATATTGTATTTACGTTAATGTCACTTGTTTAAACTTTTTTGGTAGTATTTTAATTTAATACTTTATATAAGCTATTTATATTGTATTTCAGATATTGAGTTCATTTGTTTTGTTTCTTTAATTATTTAAGTTTTTTTAATGTGAATATTGTTTTATGTAAATAAAAAATATCCGAGACAAAACTTTTTAGTTTCTTATGAGTATATGTACACTAGCAGACATGCAACTACTGTACAGGGGGGCGCCACCTAAAATTTTGCCTAGGGCACCAAATTGTTTAGGGCCGGGCCTGACGGTATCGATCACAGATTTACTCATGCAGAGATGGAGAAGACGCATGCGCCATATGTTTCACCCAATGAGCAGCAGCTTTTAATGGAAAGTAACGAGGAGGGGAAGAATATGCAAAAAGGGAAATACGGCTCTTAGAAAAAGCCCAATAGCGGACCCGACTTAATGTGTGAGGGTGTAAAAATATATACCTAGCCTATAGTCACTCCACATTTTTACAAAGTTGTAGGCTACACTGTGTTTTAATTGCTTTAAATATGCTAGTTTCATGTTTCTGTTTTTATGTGAAAAATGTGCTGGTTTTACTGTCAAGTGTCTTTGGCTAGTCAAAGACACTTTACAGTAAAACCATGTAAAGCACTAAATAAAATATATTATTTAGCCTTTGCCTTAAAAGTGAGCAGAGGGAATTAATGTTCCTCGGGAAATGGACCCTATAGCTTAATTTAAAACCCTTATTCACAACGTGAGAACATGTACAACCATATGCACAAATCTCTATAAGCTATATCTAATTCTTTGTACAATTAATACAGAACAATCAGAAAGGGACAACAACTAGAAAAATAAGTGAATGACTTCAATACACGCTGTGAGCATATGTAAAACAATATTCATGTTTTCTTATTCTTCTGAAAAGTGACCGCACCAAAATAAAAAGATTAAGAAGCATTGTGGTGTTCCCGGTGTTATGAATGTAAACTACACTATATACAGTACGTATATAGGCCACGTTATTGGTCCAGGGACGTGAGACTAATCGAGAAGGTTATGAAACCAATGTAAGCTATAATAAAAAAACATAGGTCTACATATTAAGGAGTAACACAAATTGTTCTTTTATTAGAGAAGGATAAGCAACAAGAACATGAAATCATGAATGTATCTGCCATTATTATCATCTGGGAATATCGGTACATTAAAATTGTCACACTTAATCTTCGGAGCGCGTCCTGTAACCTGAAGCTGAGACCACGGACGCTGCGCTGCTTATCTCTACTTTTACAGAGAGAGTGGACACTGATGCGCAGGTCTGCCGGCAGGCAGCGGCCACCAGGCAGCAGCCGCACGCCAGGAAGCCTCGAAACAGTACCGTCCCACCGGGGAAAAGTCCCACTCCGCATCAGGGTGCCAGTGCAACCATTTCTAACCATCTAAACAGCTGTAGTAGGGTTTAAATCAAACTCGCGACAACAATAGTGACAATAGGCTAATGCATGTTAATGAAAATAAAGCAGAACACATGCAGAAGACAACGGAATAACTGTTAAACACATTTTATTTCGGATCAGACGGCAGCTGATTTGACACATGAGACTCCAGGATTAATCTGGCTGTTAGCCTGCTCTGGACCAGGCTAGCCGCAAAGAATAAATCTCCATGGTTATTTGGCTGGGTTTAATTCAATCTGGTTTTGTGCAACCGAGTCAAAGCTAAATTCATCCAGGATAATTTGAATATCCCGGCTTAATCCCTTATCCTAGTTTCAGGCCCCTGGTGTGGAAATACAAAAATAAAAATAGAACCAAAAACTAAAATCACACTGATCATAACAAATTTAAAGTTAAAAAAAAGTTATGAGTATAAAACTCATGCTCATTACATTTTACTTCATAATTGCAACTGCATGTGCCGTATCCATTGTTGCAAAACTTGTTCTGTATATCGTTTGTTTGTTACCATGACAACACCATTGATCTGAAGCTCGGTGCTGTCATGTAAATAGTTTTCTAATCAGCAATAAATATAAAAATTTCGGATCAACCCATATCAATTGCATGCTTAAAATAACATACCAGTTAAAGATCCACCCATTTCAAGACAGCCCAACTAACTTCCGGGTTAAATTATGCCCACTTCCGGGTTAGGCCCCGCCCAGTCCGAGTACAGATACAGATAATTCATGTGGTAAACAGAAACAGATAATGCTGTACTCACTCATCCCTAATAAATACCTTTACCCTGTGTGCCGTGCTTTTGAGTCTGTCCTTGCAAACCGTAACACAATATACTTACAATAAACTTGCCTCAAACTTCAAAGAAAACTTTGCTGGACAGTTTTCAGATAAGGCATAAAAACATAGTTTGCTTCCGGTTGGTTGTCAGTTAAGGTAATGGGTCGGTAGGGAATTCATTTTATTTTTATTTTTTTCCCCCAGTGGCAGCAAGGGATAGGTAGGGAATTTGTGTCCCAACATGTTACACATATTTTGTGTGTACTTTTTTTCTACTCCTTTTTAAAAGAGTTGTGGACCATTGATATTAAAGACATATCAAGCAATGTTTCATCTAATACCTTTAATAGTATTAACATCAATACAAACTTTCTAAGAAAAACCTTCAAAATAAATTAACAGTTCAAAAAGTTGAACTAAAGCATGAAAAGAAACTTCAGAATCAGAAATACTTTATTGATCCCCAAAACTCTGTGTTGCAGTTGCACAAATAGTAAAATATCAGAGTAGAAATATAAGAAGTGTGGATATGTACTGTATTTACATAGTTAAAGGAATATTATGATACAGTATTAACATAATTAAGGAGTTGCAATGGTGAAAAGTAATAATAATAGTAGCAGTTGAGTATTGCACACATTTCAGGCCAGTGTCATTGCACAAAACAGATAATATTGTCCAGTTTTAACCTCTCTAAGTGTCTGAGCGAGGAGTTATAAAGTTTGCCACAGTCAGGAATGACTTCCTGTGGCGCTCTTCTTCGTTCCAATGTGCAGTCGCCTAACCAGTGCCTTCGAGACTTTGCTTATGATCATCGAGCGCTCTGCCTGAAGTGGAGACCAGACATGCCAGAAGACGAGATGGTGCGGCGCATACTCAGCGCATGTAACCCGCGGTTGGCGAGTGGGCTACGGGGCATTGTGTCGACGGTGGACCAGATGGTCAAGGTGGGCTCCCTCATTGAAAAAGATTGGAGTAATTCCAAGCAATATTGGAATCGAGTACAACAGTCCCAGGTTTCCGACCGCTCTTCCAAAAGACCTAGCAAGAAGACGGAGCATGGTCAAGGTCGGGGGCAAGGTGCGAACGTGGCCTCGGTGCTCGGGATACCCACTCTCCTGGTGGTACCACTATCCATCCGCGGTACCAGTGGTGATGCGGTCCTGGATTCGGGCTGCACATACTCCCTCATGAATGAACCCCTGTGGAACCAGGTCAGGAAGGCAGGAGAGACACTGAGTCCGAGTGTCATTCCAAAGTTGATCATGGCCAATGGGCAGGAGAGTTGGCCTTTAGGGATGACCACCTTGCTTCTTTCCCTTCATGATACCCACGTCACCGTCAACATACACATACTCAGCGTGGATCAACTCTGCATGCCTTTGCTGCTTGGATTGGACTTCATGTGCACCAGCCAGATTGTTCTGAAGCCCCACCTAGGAAAATATGTGCTGCCAGGTGGGAAAGAGCACTGGTTCTTGCCTAAGGGGCGGGAAGCCCTACAGTGGGGGCATACAGTGAACTTTTACATGGCTGTGGTGGATCATGTCCGGGATAACCTGCCCACAGTTCCCCTCCTGGACGAACAGCCGGAGCTGGTTAGACCATTGCTGCAGAAATGGTCTACCGTCTGGACAGAGTCCACCGGGGCTACTAACATCATAAAATATAAGATCTTGACTACCGATGAACTACCAGTGCGGAGGAGAGCGTACAGGGTATCCCCACACAAGCAAGCGGTCATCGAAGAACAGGTGAAGAAAATGCTCAGGAACAATGTTATAGAGCCTTCCACGTCGGCTTGGGCCTCACCTTCCTAGGACATGTGGTTTCAGGAAAAGGGGTGGAAGTGGAATCAGCCAAAGTGGAAGCAATCGTGACTTACCCAGTACCTATGGAATTAAAGAGTCTCCAGAGGTTTCTGGGGTTGGTGGGCTGGTACCACAAGTTCATCCCTCGGCTGGCCGATATCATCACCCCCCTTAATAACCTCAAGAAGAAAGGGGTCAAGTTGGATTGGAGCGCCCAGTGTCAGGCCGCCTTTGAACAGTGTAAAGGGATGCTGCAGTCGTCACCAGTGTTGGCTCAGCCCGAGCCACACGGGTGTTTTCAAGTGCACTGTGATGCCAGTGATGTAGGGTTGGGTGCGGTCCTGATGCAGGCAATAAACGGGGAAGACCGAGCCATTGCATTTGCTTCAAGAGCTCTCCATGGGGCTGAACTGAGGTATTCCACCTCAGAAAAGGAGTGCTTGGCTGTTGTGTGGGCGGTGGAAAAGTGGCGTCATTACTTGGAAGGAGAAGCATTTGACGTTTACACAGACCACAGTGCACTGGCCTGGGCATTCAACAGCCCCAAAACTTCATCCCGGCTCACCCGATGGACGTTGCGGCTGCAGGCATTCTCTTTTCGGGTCCATTACAAGAAAGGTTGCTGTAATGTGGTACCGGATGCCTTGTCCCGAGCACATCCTCAACCGGCAGGGAGCGTAGGACTGGCTAGCGCAAAATCTTACTGGTCTGATCTTCCTAGGACACTTCAGGACATTGAAACGGCTCAGGAGACAGATTCCTTATGCCAAGAGTTTGGTCTTTCCATCTGCGCTCCAACACCGGGACGCCTCCATTATCAACAACAGCATGGAGTGTTATACCGGGGCGTACCATCAAAGTATGGCGGCTTCAACTACCAGCTGGTGGTTCCCGCTGTGTTAGTCCCAGAGTTTCTGGCTTACTTCCTTGACAGTCCATTCGGAGGCCACCTAGGGAGGATGAAGACCCTCCTGAAGATCCTTGATGTGGCATGGTGGCCTACAGTACGCAAGGACGTTTGGAGCCATGTGCGCAGTTGCCCTATCTGCCAACAGTACAAAGGATCCAATGTCAGGCCGGCGGGGCTGCTCAAGTCAACAGAGGTCCGGGCACCGGGGGAGATGATAGGAGTGGACTTCATGGGACCTCTTCCTTCCAGTAAGGGCCGGAATTCAGTTCTGATGGTGGTGGTTGATTATTTCAGTAAGTGGGTGGAGTTGTTTGCTTTGAAAGATGCAAAGACACCAAAAGTTTGCCAGATCCTGAAGAACGACATCTTTACACGATGGGGGGTGCCCACCTTCCTTGTGTCCGACCGTGGGCCCCAGTTCACCAGTTGTTTATTGTCCAACCTCTGTGAATCCTGGGGTGTTACCCAAAAGCTTACCACAGCATACCACCCACAGACAAATCTGACGGAAAGGGTCAACCGGACCCTGAAGACCATGATTACCTCGTTTGTGGGGGAACATCATCAGGATTGGGACCGGTGGTTACCTGAATTCCGGTTGGCTATCAACACAGCCGTACATGAGACCACTGGGGTGTCCCCTGCGGCGTTGGCTTTGGGGCGCAACCTTAAAGGCCCATTGGAGCGTCTTATTCATAAGGCACCCTCACCCAGCACATCTACCTACAACACACTACACACACAGGCGCTGTTACTTAAGGAGGTTGAAAGACACGTCGGGGTGGCAAAAGCCAGACAAGCTAGATATTATAATGCACGAATAATAATGTGCACTTTGCAGTTGGGGATCTGGTCTGGGTTAGGTCACACCCACTGTCTAAAGCCTCAGCCAAATTCTCTGCCAAGTTTGCACCCAAATGGTCAGGGCCAGTTAGGCTAGAGAAAGTACTAGGACCTGTAAACTACCGGGTTCGATGGTTAACGGATAAACTGAAGGTGGACAATGTAAATGTGGTAGACTTGAAACCATTCTATGGACCCGATAAGCCGCTAGCTGGGGGGAATGTAATGGTCACCCATACTATCTTCATGTGCAGCTTCTTCTTTATGTGATGGGGAACATGCATTATGTGTATTTGTTTGTTTTTGCTGTCACTTGTAGAATGTAATAAGCTGTTACCTGAGGCCTGATCTGGGACCACGGAATGTTGGCAGGTGTATACGTTTTCTCTTATGAGGGGTTCTGGGGGGGGCGGGGGGATAAAAGGGACAAGGTTGTGACGTACCGGGATCATCAGCTGATCGATCGGGGGGAGGTGCGGTCACGATTGGAGAGGGCTCTGGTTTTTCGCAGGCCTGCCAGATGGAATACACCGCGGGATAAGTGATTTCTTTTTCTCAATGGATTAGCGGTTGGAAGTTAGTCTGGACTACTGCATCATCCTTTCTACTAATCGGACTTGGCGAGGTCGCGTAAGTCACCCATCAACTCTTATTGACTGCGGCGTCTCGCCACGCGTCACCCAGCTTTTCTTTTGTTTGTGTCCGTGATCTGTTTCCAAAGGAGGAGGACTTTTGGTTTAACCGGATGATTTGAATTCCGTTAACGACCTTTGGACTTGTGGGATATTGGGTTTAAATGTGTGGGGTTGTTTGTGAATATACTTGTATGAAGGAGTACATTGTTTTGTTTCAATACATTTTGTGAAACTCAAATCTTATGTTTTTCTTCGTCTGTGGATAGGGTCATTACGGTCACTTAATCGTATTTAAGGGGTTGTGGTGGAGGACATAGTTGCGGTTTGATGGAGTAGCGGGGGTAGGGTGAACATAACCATTTCTTTTTCGATATCAGAGTGCCGCCCATCTCCTTAATTATATGCGTTGTACTTTTCCTTAGCGGTGGTGTTAGGGAATCGTTACAATATAGCGTATAGTAAATACTGACCGGGGCCCCTAACACATGCAAATGTTACCTAACGTTACCAGGAAACTTAACTTACCCTTTCGTGTCGGCGAACAACAGTTATGTCGACGTCTGAACACCGTCGGAATGCCCGAACTCCTGGGTTTTTTTTAGCTGTGATTTTTGTTGCTTCCTTCAGCTTCTTTTGAAACAAAACATTGGCGAGTAGCCGACGTGCTGTTGTGAATCACGTTGAAAATTACGTCATCACGCGTAGCTATGGTGACCAGCCACGCTGAGGCATTACTCAATCTGCAATGGAAAACGGACGCAGAATGCATCGAGTCGAGTACAGGCGAGTCAAGGTGAGTTGAGTCGAGCTGGTACCAGCAGTGGAAAACCGCCATTAGAGTGGAGTCTGGTCAGCTGTCTTCTTATCTGTTTAGCAGTAAGGCACATAGAGGTCACAGGTGGGGTACGGGGAGGGGGAGTCAGGCTGGGGAGAGGTGTTAACCTGAGGGCTAGAGGAGGGGGGAGTAGGGTGTGACAGCAGTTGTGTTGATGGGGGGATGGGCAGGAGCGTCAAATCTGTTAAAGAACAGATTAAGTTTGTTGGCCCTGTCCAAGCTGCCTTCAACTCCTCTGCTGCCAGTCGGTCTGAAGCCAGTGATGGTCCTCATGCCGCTCCAGACCTCCCTCATGTTGTTCTGCTGGAGTTTACGCTCCAGCTTTCTCCTGTACTTCTCCTTAGCCTTCCTGATGATGGCCCTCACCTCCTCCCTATTCCCAGCTCTGAAAGCCCTCCTCTTTGTATTCAGGATGTTCTTGATGTCCTTTTGTTACCGACGGTTTGTTGTTTGGGTAACACTGAACAGTCTTTGCTGGGACAGTGCAGTCCACACAGAAGTTTATGTAGTCTGAGATGGCAGCCATTGACACTGCTCACTTTTGCTTCCCATATAGTCTGGCCACAATGTAATTCTTGCCTGCTCCAATACAAACTTGGCAGCAAGGTAAGACAATTTTGAATTTTTCCACCAGCGATGGCAAGGTCTGGCCTTAAAGCCCAGTGTGTGCGTAGACCCTGCCTCCCAAAAAGGTGCAAGGTAGTAGGCCAGCTCTACGTGATCCCCACATGAGAGAGACAGCCTGACCTGGACAGTTAATGCAAGAACATGTCTTGGCTCCAGGATGTGACTCCCACAGGTGTAGTATGTAGCCCATGCTGTCATCTGACAGTGCCTCTGCTAGTGTGGTCTGGTGGGGAGAGGAGAGGAGCCGCATTGAGTAGATAACTCATGGTTTGGAACATTCCACGCAGCCGACGACGGCCCGTGCATCTTGATGGACAGCGCATCCAATTCGGCAAAGTGCTGCAAATGCTGAAGTATCGTAAACCCGCATGCTATCTGAATTCCTGCAGAGGGCAACATGAAGGTTGCAAAAGGAGGTCGGTTTCTATAGATGCCTATAGCGAAATGACCCACTTTTTGCTTGATTTACAGTAAACATCTTCATGAAGAGTGTATGGTCTCAATCGCTAGTTTTAAGTATTCTGCAAAGCAGAATGATGATCATCTTTTGAATTATTGTCTCGTTGATTTTATAAACAGCGATAAAGCTGCTTTAGTGCGTGGCTATGATGTGATTGACAGTTCTCGGCCTGTCATTCATGACAGCAGTGACTGTGACACTTTGCTTGCCTAATAATTCAGCGTTTGGATGCACAACAAGACACTCAAAGCAGTCGGAAATTAAGTTTTCCAGTAAGTAACGTTACTTTTTTAGTACTCTTTTCATTAGCCAACCTTAGCATCCCAATTAATATCAGGTAGCTAGCTATCTAGCTAGATTGCACCTAACCAAGCTAGCGGGCTAACTAATGTTATACAGACCGTATAAATGTAAAAGTTAGTCAAATACAGTAGGTATGCACAATGGTCTCGCCCATGATCTGTTTATAACCATTGATGTTCTTGCTAATCAATGCGCATCTAATGGTAATGTTAGCTTAAAATCAAAGCCTGATATAGCTAACATTATAGTGCAAATTCATAAACCTTGTTCGCACGGGACTAGAATAATTTTGGGACCGCGTGTGATTTAGAAATAACCTTACATCTGAGTTTTGTGTGCCACATTCTCACAGGACAAGTAGAGAGACTGCCTTTACTTAAATATATGTACCGAGAGTTGGTAACGTTACCCAAAGGACTGGGACATAACCTACCATCCCTGCCACCAGGAAGTCCGTTTTAGCGATAAAATGCCGCACATGAGAAAATATTTTGTTTACATTAATGTTCCATAAAATGTCACACACCGGGAAGCTGGTGTGTCTGTTTAAAAACTATACCAGCACAATTCCTTCCACTGACAAATCAAATTGGACCCAGACCAGACAGTGACTTAAATGTAGCACTTTATTCTAAATAGACTAAAAGTTAAAACACAGTTCATCCATTAAAAACACAAGTAATAAAAGTTAAAACACTGAGTATTGAGAAGCAATCTCCTTGCCGCTAGTTCCCAGTGTCCATGACAGTCTGTAGTTATGTTGATCTTAAAGAAGCGGCCGATTCCGCCTAGGTCGGGGGTCGGCAACCCGCGGCTCTAGAGCCGCATGCGGCTCTTTAGCGCCGCCCTAGTGGCTCCCTGAAGCTTTTTCAAAAATGTTTGAAAATGGAAAAAGATGGGGGAGAGAAATATATTTTTTGTTTTAATATGGTTTTTGTAGGAAAACAAACATGACACAAACATTAACGTTTTTCAATGCTGTAAAAATGTGTAGAATAAATATTAAATTTCAACATTTCTGTCAACGACGATTTACTGCGACACATGTTTCTATCAGTAAGGCGGGATGCCAGGCAGGTGGCTGTGTGATGGGCCATGGATCCCAAAGGGAAAAAGGGAAAAATAACTGAGGAGAACAGAGGATTCAACGTTTCTTGGACCGAATCATTTGCATTTATTGCCAATGCGGAAGGATTGCCTGAATGTTTGCTCTGTAGCGAGAAGTTGTCAAATAACAAAAAGAGCAATGTGGGAAGGCATGCTACATTTGCAGCCAAGTACCCAGTTGGGAGTGAGAGAAAAAGTGCGATTGCATTACTTCTGGAAAAATTAGAGGAGCGCAAAAATAGATTTAAGAAGTGGATGGCATGTTTTGTTGGAACCTGGGATATAATAAACGTGGCAAACCGTTCACATATGGTGACTACATGAAGGAGTCATTTATCAACATATCAGAACACCTATTTGCAGACTTCAAAAACAAAACCGAGATAATACAAAAAATTAACGACAAGGGCTATTAAAATGTCAGGCAACATCACCGATCAGCAAATCAAGGACATTAATTCAGCGCCAGCATACTCAATTGCCTGTGATGAGTCCTGTGATGTGATCGATATTGAACAGACTGCGCTTTTATGCAGGTATGTGAACTCCGATGGGCTGCAAGAAGAAATGATCCAATTAATACCACTGAAAGGCCAAACACGGGGGGAGGGCATATGTGAAGCTGTGCTGAAGTGTTTAAATGACAATGGGATAAACACCAACCACCTGATTTCAGTGGCTACAGATGGGGCACCCAGCATGAGAGGATCAAAAAGGGGGTTTGTGACTTTACTACAGAAAGCATTGGATCGAAATCTGCTTGCATTCCACTGCATCTTGCATCAAGGGGCACTGAGTGCACAAACATTCCCATCAGAGTGTATGGCGGTGATGAACCTTGTGATCAAGATGGTGAACAAGATAAATGCAAAAGCATTGAACTACCGTCAGTTCCGTGTGCATTGCTTGATGAAGTTGACAGCGAATATTCCGATCTCCTGCTACACAACAAAGTCTGATGGCTGTCCAGGGGTGAGGTTTTGCGCCGCTTTGTCGCTTGTTTAGAGCACGTGAAAACATTTCTGAAAAGCAAAGACCTATACTACCCGCAACTTGAAGATACTGAGTGGCTCGAAAAACTGCACTTTATGGTGGATATGACAAGCCACCTAAACAAGCTGAATGAAAGTCTGCAGGGGCGGGGAAACACTGCACTGCAAATGCTGGAAGCTGTTCTATCATTCGAGTGCAAGCTGACTGTCTTTGCCAGAGATGTACAGCGAGGCACGCTCTCCACTTCCCCTCCCTGAGAGACTTCAAAGAAGCCCATCACGATCACACACTCAACGGTGATTATTTGCAAAATGCTATCGTTGATATGCAAACTGCACTTGGGAGCAGATTTTGCGAGTTTCGAAAGGAAAAAAATTACAGTCTTTCCCTGTCACACCCCTTAAGATTGACCCGTCCTTGTTGAGCACATTTCCAGGAGTAAATCAAGCTGACCTTGAAATGGAAATGGCTGATATAGCCGACAAAGATTTATGAGTGTCCAAATTCAAATGTCTGACAGCCGAGCTTGAAGACGTCACTCGCCAGAAAGCGCAGCTTGCCCAAAGCCACAAATGGAGCGAAATTGAAAGCCTCCCAACACCCGAGAAACTTGTCTATGACACATGGAATGCTCTTCCTGACAGTTATAGGAACATGAAGACATATGCATTTGGAGTATTATCCATCTTTGGATCAACATACCTGTGCGAGCAGATATTCTCAAACATGAACTACATCAAATCAAAATATCGCACCCGCTTCACAGATGAGAGCTTGCAGTCCTGCGTCAAGATTAAAGTTACATCTTACATGCCCGATGTTGAGAAGCTGACCAGTGATGTCCGAAAACAGAAGTCACATTAAACGGGTAAGAACACAATCCTGTCATAGGCACATTTTTAGTAACAAAGTGGCTGTTTTTGTAAAGTGATATCTGATTTTTGTCAGTATATATTTGGAATTTGGACACTTAAGAATATTATTGTGTTTTGTTGCTCAGGTCCGAGCACAGCTGCGTTGGTTGCGTGTCAAAAGAGAAGAGGATGCTGCTTCGTTTAACACTTGCACTGACTTGCTTGGCATTTGCACAGACTTCAAACTTGAACTGTATTAATTTGATTTTATATACTTTACCTTTTCAAAAGGCTGATGTTTTATTTTTTTAAATGTAGGCTGCGTTTTATTGCACTCTGTTGCCCAGATAAGGGGCACGTTATGCATGTTCTGTTTTGTTGTTTTTTCGAATCTTCCAAAAATCTGATTTCTTTATTGCATTTTTTTTAATTTCATCAAAGCAATGAAACATAATTCATTAATATTGTAATGAAGTTAAACTTGAGGCGGCATCGCACAACAGAGTAGTCACATGGTGCGTCATTCTCTACAAGATCCACTGCAGGAAAAATAAACATTTAATCATGAAGGCTCATTATGTATTTGTAGTTCACTTGGTCATTTCGATAGTAGGCTAATATAGCTACTATAGATACATACAGCATGTGTTGCCTTCAATATAAGGCTTCTATAAGGCTTTCATTTTTTTGCGGCTCCAGACATATTTGTTTTTTGTTTTTTTGGTCCAATATGGCTCTTTAAACATTTTGGGTTGCCGACCCCTGGCCTAGGTTCTTCCTTTCTTGCGCCTGTCCGCGTCGCGTTGCCCACACGGCCGACACTGAGGGAAAAACAAAGGCAGCTCTCAGTCAAGTAAGATACAAAACAGTTCTTTTCCACACACACTCCTAGAGGACAGCTGGAAGACTTTCCTTCACTTATCTGCGCTCATGCGTTGAACTCCTCATTTGGGTGGCTGCAGTCCCCCTGTTGCTTTGGGCTCTAAGGACGTAGTCCAGTCTGCACCACCACTCGTTGACTTGCATTTCCGACGATCCGTCACGGCTGCCCCTGCTCCAGCCTGTCCGCTCACCCCCATGTCCTCTCCTCAGTATGCCAACTTCGCTATCCTCCATGTCAGTCCAACTCCATGCTCTCTTACTCTTCATTCGTGCCTGTTTCCCCGAGATCTCCTCCTTGCTGCTGGCCGTTCCGTGTTTCCCCTTCAACCCCCCCCTTGCACCTACTCGGTCCGGGTCCTTCCGTTACCGCTCTCTATCCCCGTTTCTCAAAGTCAAGGATCCTTCCTTGGTAGGACCTTCAGGAGCAGGTCAGAGTCCTCCTTAGCATTTGGAGAACATGTACAATGGAACAGGCTATCAAGTGCACATCATTGCGGGCTCGCGTCATTGAATTTTTTTGCCGCATTTCAAAACACTGGATGAAATGGTTGTGGAAGTGTTAACTGTGCTGTTTAATTATGCTGTTGGAATGGAGAAGATGAATCAGCAGCCATTTCTTAATGTCAAGGAAGGATCCTCCAAAGCCACGAGGAGGACGCTGCGTCATCGACGTCCGTCGAAGGACCGTTCCAATTTTGAGGATCCTCCAAATTCCTCCAAGGACTGAGTCCTTCATTCACAAAATTTCCCATAGACAGAGAAGGATGCATATGTGTACCCTTCGCGGTCCCAAATCACCCACAATCATATGCGCGGACCTTTGCCGTTTCGTTAAAAGAAAAATAGCGGACCTAAGCGGGGAGTTGGAGCGGCATTGCTGACGGTTAAATAATAATTTAAATGTAAGTATCTTTAGTGTGTGTCGTACATTTGTTATCACCGTTAATGTTTTACATCAACGTAAAGCTTAACGCTTTAAAGCTTGTACAAATTGCTATAATAATTGGGTAGATACACCCCGAGCTAACGTTAGCTAACTGAACCTATAATTTAACATTCGGCTGTTAGCTAGCTAGGTTGCTGTCTTTGTAAAGTTTAATGTACGGTGGCATGTTCATCTCTTTTTAAATGCCGTTATAGTATATGCGTAACATTAGCAAAGATTTAGAAAGTTTTTATCACTGGTTGTAACACTGCACCTTGTTAACTTCACTAGCAACGTTCAACGAAGGCGGACATGTATGAGTAGTTTCCCATGTAGTAACGTTGTGTTGTAGCATTCATAACGTAAACATCTTTTGTTGTGTTAACTGTCTTTTAACAGAGACTAACAGAGGCGGTCACCAAGGATGGCAAAGCCAAAGACCAGCAGGGAGACAGAGGCCAAAGAGAGATGTTGAATACATTATTTGCTATATTAAAGATTGGCATTCTAACAATAAATGCTTTAAATTAACTGGTTTGTCTGTGTCTGTATGTAAGTTCTTGGGCGTGTGTATATAATATAAACTGTTTTTTTCCGTTAAATTGTGACCTGGACTTATCCAGATGCTATCTGTTGTAAAACTTTGTAAGGTTTACATGTATCTTTACTATAACATTCATTCAAACATTACTATATACTGTACACACAAATATATTCAACATGAAGGGCAATCAGACACA
Organism: Etheostoma perlongum; assembly: GCA_026937815.1. Lineage (NCBI taxonomy): Eukaryota > Metazoa > Chordata > Actinopteri > Perciformes > Percidae > Etheostoma > Etheostoma perlongum. The sequence goes on from CM049376.1 coordinate 24,692,649, forward strand.
GCTGCCGATGATGATTATTATTTTTAACGAGACGGCAAAGGCCCGCGCCATAGGATTGTGGGTGATTTGGGACCGCGAAGGATACACATGGGACCGCGAAGGATACACATATGCATCCTTCTCTGTCTATGGGAAATTTTCTGAATGAAGGACTCAGTCTTTGGAGGAATTTGGAGGATTCTTGACATTGGAACGGTCCTTCGGTGGACGTTGATGACATTGATGACGTGGCATCCTCCAAATTCTGGCTTTGGAGGATCCTTCCTTGACATTGGGAAACACCTTGACTGTCCTCTCTTTCTCAGCGTGTCATCTCCTCCATGTTGCGTTCCTTTTCCTCCTCTTCACTGCACAGTCACCCTACCACACCTGCTTCCCATTTACCTCAGATGTTCACACCTGTCCTGCATTTAGGTCATTAATCAGGTCTGAGAGTTAAAGGGGAGGCGCTCCAGTCTTGTCAAAATGGTATATCCACAACAGTTCATGCAATAAAACAGTACATGCAATAAACCCAAACAAACGGCAAGCAGAATAAAACATGCAAACGTTAAAACTCTAAAAACACATGCCATTAGTCCAATTAAAAACCACAGCAATTCACATGCATTCATGTTATTGGTACAAAAATATATGTTGGCATTCTATCTTGAAAAATCTTCAGTTCTGCAATCGTACAAACTAATAATGTTTACAATTAACTACATATGGCAGAGTACAATCAGTAGAATCCATCCATTAGCAGTATCACGTAAATGGAGATTCACTCATACCTTCCAGACAAATGATGCATCTGGCTGCCGGGGATGGTCAACTATGCTACCCGCACATCTCAAAGTGCAATTGTCTTTGGCTCATGAAAGATCTGTGGAATAGAAAAGCATTGTTGCAATTTGGAACCAAAAAGGATCTATGGCATACTGTTAACCTCCAATTTACCTTGGCATTTTTTAATGCGATCAGGGGTTTCACCCAATGGATCCAGGTAAAGGGCCTGTGTTTCCTCAGGATATATGTCCACATAAAACAGTTGCTTCTCCAGTTCCCCTCTCACTTTCTCCAAAGTGCAGTGGATAAAAGCATTAATCACCTTGAAGACCACATGTGTAGAATTTATATTTTGGCATCAGTAATACGTAACCATTGAACCATTTTACACATGCATTCAGGGAGATTTGACACATGGATTTACCTCACTTTCAACCTCTTTTCCTTGGGCCAGATTTTCCAGATCCCTGGAAAATACCTTAAAAGGCCCCACCATGCTCCACAGTACACCTTGCCGTTTCCCTAACCAAATCTATCTATCTATCACTGAAATTTAGAAGGGGTTATGCATTTAGCATAAAGAGGTCGGGAGACGGGAGGTACTGGGGACTCGAGACCCACTTGTAGGGGATCCGTGGCAGGGGCTCAAACCTCTTCAGCTGGTCCAGATTAATTTTTTTTAATTTCCTTCCCACTGGCGGCCAGTAGGTCAACATTTTTGCCCTCTATTTTTGTGATGGTGTACGGCCCCAGGAGCTCCCTCTCCATCTTCCCTCCCGTCTTCTCTTTCCTGATATTCTTCTTACGGAGGACTTTGTCCCCAACCTCAAAATGGTCATTCATGCCCAGAGACCATTTCCTCACTTTCTCTTGGGCAGCCTTAATGTTTTCCCTCACCTTGGGATACACCTCCCTTTGCACAGCTGCAATATGAGGGCATGGCTTCTCTTCAGCTGCTAATTCCTCCACTTTGTCGTGGCTTATCTGCAGAAGTAGGAGAAAGACAAACTGGTTAATGCAATTGCCAAATCTATTCCAAGTGCTAGAAAAAACAAAGCTCCTACATGCCACTTGTCCGGTATCTCAGGAGGATAGCAGGCCTCCCTCCAATAAAGCAAATAAAAATGAGTGTATTTAGTTGTGCATTGCTTTTTAGTGTGTAGACCAAAAACAGTTGGCTTGATGTACAAGTCACAATTGTTTGGATGGTGTGATGATGCGGAATGAGTAGAGGAGAAAACTTCTAAAGCTTTATTTGAGCACAAAACAAAGTCCACAAAAATACAGGAAAAAACAAAAGGCCACAAAAGGTCCCAAACATCCAACACAATCCCAAAATAGTCCAGGAGGGGAAGCAAAGCAAAAACCAGGGAACAAAACTAGACAAGATACCATACTATCAAAACAAAACAGGAAGCAGAACAGACACTCACCCAAGACAGAGAACCCAAGACAGAGACTACCACACAAGACCAGGGAGGAAAAACACAAACACAAGACCAAAAACCAAAGATGGAGGCCCTGAAATACAAAACAATTATAATATGGACACATTATATAATAATAATAATATACACATTATATGATATGGTATCGAATTAAATAAGTCCATATTCACCCTTGAATAGATCCATTCATCTTCTCCGCCAAGCCTTTTGTTTGTGGATGGTACGGGGAACACAGATTCCTTTTTAATTTCAAGTTGCTCACACAAGCTAAAATTGATCTACAAACATGCATTGAATGAGAACAAATACTGTCTTCAGGAAAATGTTGTTGGCCAAAATACACATGTTCACAACTTACCCTATTCACAAACTCTTTCCCCCCCCCACCATCTGTGAGGATCCGTTTGGGTGCGCCATGGCGGTAAAAAAAAACAAAAACATGATGCACTCTGCCACCAGCTCAGCCTTTTTGGCTTGAATGGGGTATACTTCAACCCATTTTGACATATAATCAATCATCACACACACACATACAGTGAGGAAATTAAGTATTTGAACACCTTGCTATTTTGCAAGTTCTCCCACTTAGAAATCATGGAGGGGTCTGAAATGGTCATCGTAGGTGCATGTCCACTGTGGGAGACATAATCTAAAACAAAAAAATCCAGAAATCACAATGTATGATTTTTTATTTGTATGATACAGCTGCAAATAAGTATTTGAAAATCAATGTTAATATTTGGTACAGTAGCCTGTGTTTGCAATAACAGAGGTCAAACGTTTCCTGTAGTTTTTCACCAGGTTTGCACACACTGCAGAAGGGATTTTGGCCCACTCCTCCACACAGATCTTCTCTAGATCAGTCAGGTTTCTGGGCTGTCACTGAGAAACAGAGTTTGAGCTCCCTCCAAAGATTCTCTATTGGGTTTAGGTCTGGGAAACTGGCTAGGCCACGCCAGAACCTTGATATGCTTCTTACAGAGCCACTCCTTGGTTATCCTGGCTGTGTGCTTCGGGTCATTGTCATGTTCGAAGACCCAGCCTCGACCCATCTTCAATGCTCTAACTGAGGGAAGGAGGTTGTTCCTCAAAATCTCGCAATACATGGCCCCGGTCATCCTCTCCTTAATACAGTGCAGTCGCCCTGTCCCATGTGCAGAAAAACACACCCAAAGTATGATGCTTTGACCCCATGCTTCACAGTAGGGATGGTGTTCTTGGGATGGTACTCATCATTCTTCTTCCTCCAAACACGGTTAGTGGAATTATGACCAAAAAGTTCTATTTTGGTCTCATCTGACCACATGACTTTCTCCCATGACTCCTCTGGATCATCCAAATGGTCATTGGGAAACTTAAGACGGGCCTTGACATGTGCTGGTTTAAGCAGGGGAACCTTCCGTGCCATGCATGATTTCAAACCATGACGTCTTAGTGTATTACCAACAGTAACCTTGGAAACGGTGGTCCCAGCTCTTTTCAGGTCATTGACCAGCTCCTCCTGTGTAGTTCTGGGCTGATTTCTCACCTTTCTAAGGATCATTGAGACCCCACGAGGTGAGATCTTGCATGGAGCCCCAGTCCGAGGGAGATTGACAATCATGTTTAGCTTCTTCCATTTTCTAATGATTGCTCCAACAGTGGACCTTTTTTCACCAAGCTGCTTGACAATTTCCCTGTAGCCCTTACCAGCCTTGTGGAGGTGTACAATTTTGTTTCTAGTATCTTTGGACAGCTCTTTGGTCTTGGCCATGTTAGTAGTTGGATTCTTACTGATTGTATGGGGTGTCTTTATGCAGCTAACAACCTCAAACAGGTGCATCTAATTTAAGATAATAAATGGGAGTGGAGACAGACTAACAGGTCTTTGAGGGTCAGAATTCTAGCTGATAGACAGGTGTTCAAATACTTATTTGCAGCTGTATCATACAAATAAATAGTTAAAAAAATCATACATTGTGATTTCTGGATTTTTTTTTTAGATTATGTCTGTCACAGTGGACATGCACCTACGATGACAATTTTAGACCCCTCCATGATTTCGAAGTGTCCCCAAGGTGTTACTGCCGGTTCCCCCACAAGGTTCATACTCACGGGTTCAGAAACCTGAAATGAAAAAAAAGCAGATCAATAACATTTTATTTAATGGAAAATTGCTTAGGCCTATTAAAGAGGATGCAAGCATTCATCTCTATGGGGTTATACTGGGGTTTGTCCTTAATGGTCAAGGCCCTCTTTGTCTGACAATCCTCACACTGGGCAATCTACCAAAGAAATTAAGTCAGCAGTCACATAGGACATGTTACATAATTCAAACATCCACAGACATCTGGAGAAGAAAGGGCACAGAATTTAATGAAAAGAACCTCTGTCCAACTGTTAAGCATAGGGGTGGATCAATCATGCTTTGGGGTTGTATTGCAGCCAGTGGCACAGGGAACATTTCACGAGTAGAAGGAAAAATGGATTCAGCAAATTTTGGACGCTAACTCAATGCCATCTGTGAAAAAGCTGAAGTTAAAGAGAGGATGGCTTCTACAAATGGATAATGATCCTTAAAAAAAACTCAAAATCCACGGTGGATTACATCAAGAGGCGTGAACTTAAGGTTTTGACATGGCCTTGACAATCTCCTGACCTCAACAGAATTGAAAATCTATGGATAGACCTTAAAAGAGCAGTGTTTGACAGACAGAAGATTTAAAATGTACACAGTGCAATGGTTAGCATTGCTAAGCCTCTGTCCTGATTGGCAAGTCAGCGTGTAGCCATTCCCCTTTACCATCCTCTACTTTAATGTCAATTTTGACATAAATGGGGCCATAATTTAAAAAACAAAGATGTTGTATTGAAGAAGACTAATTGTGAAAAAGTGTGAGGTAATACAACGGTCTTATTTTTAATCTATTCATTCGTGTACACGGACACCTTCATCTCGTTTCTTCCGTGCGCGCCGGGACATGAGCAGCGGTCTCTGGGGGATGCAACAACAGGGAAATTAAACGTCACATGGAGACAGCAGCGGTCTCTCAGGGACGCACGACAACAGCGGGACGGTTGGGTTTAGGAAAAGAAGAACAGGAAAAGGACACGTCACACGGCGGGACACAATCCGTGGTCTCTGGGGGATGCAACAACGGAGAAATTAAACAACACACGCGGGAGCCACACAACAACGGGACACTTATATTAAGGAAAAGAACAATTGGGAAATTAATCAACACACACAGGACATGGTCTCTGGGGTGAAAGTCCTGTGTTGCTAGACCCAACCACCACCCCATCCAACCTCCCTTTGCGGATTTTCGGCATTTCATACTTCTCATTACTGTAGTTGTGCTGTGATCATAAAAGATGCTTCCCATTGAAATACATTATTTTAAATTCGTGCTCACCACCTCAAAAAAAAAGACATGAACATGTCCGTGTACATGAATCAATAGGTTAAATAACGTGACCTTGTCACGAACTGCCGTGAGGCTGGGTGATAAATTAAGTGAGAAATCATTCATTTTCTCACAGACTTCTATGATTCTTTTTCTGGTTCTTTGCAACCAGTGGAATCATCCCCTGCTGGAAATGGGATAGAAGGCAGGGGGAGAAGCAGAATCCAATGAAGGCATTGCTTTGTCATTTTAGTTTTTTTAATTGAGAGACCCCCAGTGACAAATACAACCTCTTTACAAACACTTAAATACATGGTTTTCTCACCTAAATGTTTACCCCAAAAAAAGTGATGCAGTTCCCACATACTTTTGCCCTCTGGGATGACCCTGAGGTCATTGGGAAGTTAACACTCTCAATTTTTTGTTTCTAGTGTCAGTGTGACACTAGGCCTTACTGACACAGAGCTAAAGAGGTTAGAATAGAGAATTTCTATTTCCGTCCAAGTAAATCCTCTGTAAAATTATTAAAAAACACTACTGTAAGCATATTACATGGGCAATATACAAAAATTGTACCCTAGCCACATGTCTCAACTTAAAACAGAAAAAATCCAGAAAAAAATGACTCATAAAATGGATTTTATATGAATTTATTTCTACAGATATGTCTGTGCGTTTTTCTTATTTCTAAAAAAGCGCAAAATATATAACTTCTCAAACACAAAAACACATCCACATCACTCACACACATACCTGAAATAACTACATACATACATTTATAGAAATACGTAATTATAATTTGATGAAATGGTGAAATGCCATAAGAAGGCCATATTTTTGCTTTGACACAGCTGGAGCCATCACAGGGTTAAAATGTTCTGGTCATGTTTGTATCAATCAACTCGTCACAGGGAGGCCGGTTTCATAACCTTTACTTCTAAGTGGTAGGTAAAACTGTCAATCTTTCCAACGTGCCTGCCCTCCTAATCCTGCCACATCATTGGCTTCCATAAGGGACAGCTCGGGTTACAGTAGACAGATTGGTTGGCAACAAAGTTCACGCGAAAGCTTATGCTTCATACTTTCTGCTGAGGGGCAGAGCTACGTTGTAGCGCTCCGTGGAGAGACAATACAGGTGATCAAAACACAAAAATTATGAACTATCTAGATTTCTCTATGTTGAAACTTGGCCAGAAACTACAATATTGTGAGGGGATCAGCTAATGTTGGATTACAAGGCTTGGATATTCTAATACCTTGGAGTGTTGGCGATGTAGGAAAAAAAAGTTTTTGGCGATTGTTTACCGCTGTGGATAAAGACACGAGGAAACAGGTAGGAAAATACACTCGACTTAGACTTGAATATTTCTGTTTCTTTACATCATAACATGATTATAACCGCTGTGAGTCACCTTATGCTTTGTGTGTGGGCAAAATAGAATCATGAGACTTAAGCTTTCAAAGGATGTGCTGCATGAGCGTGTTTATGAAGATTTAATGCTTGCAATTTATGACTAAAGAAAATATTTTCTCAAACGTCCCGTTGCCAGGACCTATAGTCTGAACACAGATGGCATATAATCAATAAAAAAGTCAATATAAAAAAAAAATTTGACTTTAAATTGAAGAACCAACAATCTCTTCCAATCCCTCTCCCAACAAATGGAGAGGGAATCTCAGCCATGTCTTTTAATTGAGTTCCCTTCTATAGGGAAAGTTAGGAAGTCGCTGGGGGTTGACAGAAGTACTAAAACTACCATGTCAATGAAACATTCACACACTCTTGTCACATTGTAGGATCGTACATTGCCAGATGAGTGACAACTTTATTCGGCTCACTTTCTGTAACTAGTCTATCATGAAGACATGTTAAGGGAAATCAGCAAGATAGCTAACTAGCCGCTGTCCGCAGTGGTCTGCTTGGACCATCTGCTGTCCTACTGCAGGGAGACCTATTTGCAGAGTCCAGGAGATGGATAATCTGGTTAGCTTTTCTTTTTTTAAGTTTTACAAAATACAGGTTATCAACAGTTGGCTTACATTAGAGAGTGAAAAAAACACAGCAAACAACATGACAAACATGATAAAAATGCAAATAGTGGCTTAAAGTCCATGTGCTAAAGTGCAAAGAGTATAAAGTGCAAAGCATTACAAGTTAAGAATGTCCCAAGGAAGGAGCTGTTTTTTATCCAGAGATCTTCTTCTTCTCAGCTCAGTGAGCACTTGATTGCAAACTTCCTCGCTGGTTATTATTGTCTGTTGTAGAGTCATACAGCACCTAGACTTCCATAACTTGAAACATACTATACATATAAGTAATATATTTGTTTAAGCTCCTTATATCTCTCTAAAACACTATTGTCCATGATACAATACATTACAGTTTTATAAGACACAATGAACTTTACACCATTCACTTTCATTTTGTCCCAGACGTCTGTTGCTCTAACAATCTATCAGGAGATGCAGTTGTGTCTCATCGTTGCAATAGGACATTGGATATGTTTTAGTTGTTACATAGCAACTCCAAGACACAACAGCTTTCACAGGAAGTCTGTTTACAGACATCAGCCACCTCATATCACGTATGCTCTCTGAGAAGTTCTTGTTTTTTTTTAAATTTCAGGAACTGGGTTCCTTTGTCATGTGATAAATGTTTGTAATTAATTTAACCACCATATTTAAAATCATTAATTTAAAAAAAAAAATTTTTACTCGGGAGGCCATTCCAATCAATTTTAAGTTTATCATATTCATCTATAAAATCACCGTAACTGTTAAGTCTGCTGCTGGTTGCACCCTGTCTCTGCTCTCCTCCCCTCTGTCTGTTCTTGATTGCAGGAGTGAAGCCTGGTGTGCGGGAGTCAGGGTTCCAGCTGCAGCTCATCAGATCCAATCACCTCTGCTTCAAATACCCGGTCAAACTACCACTCCTAGTTTACTCTACAATGTTAGTCTCTTTGATGACTCTACTTTTTTTGGATTAGCGTGTGAATTTGCTTGTACTTATTGTTCTTTGTTTGCCACTGTTTCTGTGAACCTGACTCCTGCTTCCACCTTCACTCCTGCCATCCACCACTCCTGCCTTCCACCCTGGATCATTGGATTATCGGACACGGTACCACTCACGTTCTGCACCCTGGATTACTTTGGATTTGTTTTGGACTTGGTTTCTTTCATTATTGCATCCCTGACATTGGACACTGGAATAAACCTGTTAGACTATCATTCTGGTCTTTGTTTTGTTTGTATTTGGGCTCAACCAGTTTCTACTCGTAACAGTAACTAATAATATATTCTGGTCCTTATCTGGCTTGGCCCCTCCTTTTTCTCCACTTGGAGCGGCCACTGACCCAGAGAGCATTCCTGGAGATGGCTGCTGATACGTTTTTTACAAAGGAAATGTACAATCTTATTCCCATATCTACTTCTCCCAACCCCCCATATTCTTTGCTTTTATACATGATTTCTCTTTTTGTAACTCTAGTTGTGCCCCATACCAAATTTACACACTGTTTATTTAATTGAAATATCATTTTGTGAAATGGAGGAACTGTAACATTGTTGGCATATGCCATGGCAGTAACTTTGGGTGCTAGCCCAACGTGCCGGATATGAGGCTGTCTGAGTTAATGGTTTTGGTCAGGGAGCTGATGGCCAGGATGTATAAGGCAGCGCTCAGAGGGCAGCCCTGTTTCACCCCTCTCTCCACATTAAAAGGCTCTGTTAAAACGCCATTTACATTTATACAAACACTAGATTTAACATACAAACATCTGATCAAATGAGAAGAAGTTTCTGGGATTTGGTTAGCCATCTCCTGAAACTAGGCTCTGTGCTGCCACTGGCAGATTTGGGCAAACACCATTTATGTAGCACAGTTTTTATAACCAGTTCCCCTTTTTAACTGACAAATAGAATACTAGTGGTGGGCAGATTGATACTAACATTGATACCAATGTTGGTATTGATGTTGATCAATACCAGTGTAATGAGATTAATTCTTTAGTTTCAGTTTCTCTCCAGCATGCACTGCTGGAGCTTCATCAAAGAGCCGACCTGGCTGTCTCTATGTGTGCAAGTGCTGCGGAGCAGGCCCACTTTGTTCCCTCTCCCCCCTGTTGTGATTTGATGTTGTACCGTCACATGACTCAGTGGCGGCAGGCAAGCAAGCAGCCAGGCCCGGCGACGGCCAGCAGCACACACACGCACGTAGGACAGAGATGGAGCGGAGGAAGAGGAGCGCTGTGTGGCTATATTTTCAGGATGGAAATAAAACAAAGGCAAGTTGTATAATTTGTAAAAAGGCTGTAAGGTAGGGTTAACATAACAAATTTATAAAAGCATGTTAAAATACCGTCCTGGGTTTTAACTAATTAATATCCAAAGGTAAAATCACAAAAACACTTCATTCAGATTCAATAATAATCCATTTAATATGAATTAACGTAGTGCTTTTCAAGGACTCAGTCACTTTACAGGGCAAGGTAGAAAAGGAGATGGGAAGCCAGTGGAGTTGTTTTAGGACTGCAGTGATGTGGTGCAATGATTTGGTACGGGTGATGAGTCGGGCGGTTGCGTTCTGGACCATTTGGAGTCGGTTGATGTGAGTAGAGCTGATGCTGAGGAGAAGTCAGTTACAGTATACAGTCGGGAGTAGATTAAGGCGTGAATGAGTCTTTAAGCAGCAGGGGGTGTGAGATTTTGGCGATGTTGTGAAAGTAATAGGAGGTTTTAATGACATGGTGGATGTGAGGCTCAAGGCAGAGGGTAGAATCAGAAAGGAAGGAGGGATTTGGTTTAGGTAGCCGGTAAATGAGAATGCGAGGGAAGGCGAGAAAATCAAATGATACTGAGGAGAGGGTGAGTGCTGTGATCTGGAAGTTCTGATTGAAAATAACGGCAAGGCCACCTCCATGGGAGATGTAGCTATAGCGGGGGGGGCGATGCTTAGTTGAGGGAGAAGAATTCATTGGGCTGTTGCCAGGTTTCGGTGAGCAGAAAGAAGTCCAGATTGTTGTCAAGGATTAGCTGATGGAGGGCACACTAACAAATTTATTGTAAAATTTACAGTAACTTACTGGCAACAATTGCCAGCAAGTTACTGTGAATTATTTTTACAGTAAAGGTACCATACTTCCATTTACAATATTGTATGTATTCATTGTAAAATACAAAACAATTAAACACAACATAAGATTAAAAAAGTAAAAGTACAGTAGTTTACTTTACTATTTATAGTACTATAGTGGCTATATTGTGATTTTTTTTTTTTTTACAATAATGCTTTGACTACTGTGATTTCAACTGTAATACTTAAACTACTGTGAGTTTGTCATGTCAACAAGGTTGTAATGAAACCTTTACAGCATTCTACTGTAAAAATCATGTACAGTTGTGTTAATATGAAATCTAAAGTAAATTGTAGATTTCACAGCCATTATTTACAGTGCAGGGGCTTTATTGTTGATCGATCGGGTGTTGAGGAGAGAACAGTTTGGCATGGTGAGAGGGTGATGGGATGGGGACAGGCTGGAGAGATCTGAGGTTGTCCTGGTTAACAGTGCGCGTGGTCGGTGGGGAAGGGGGGTATTGCAGTTAATGGGGAGCAGTGAGTGGATTGGACAATAGGTGTATGTGAAGGGCGGAGCGCACTGTAGTACAGTCCGGGTTCAGCCTAATGTGATCCAGTGGGGGTAGCATTCTGATGATGGGAGAGGTGTGACAGAGCGTGCAGGTGACCAGATGGATGGAATGGATTGTCCGTGGAAATAACATGCGGCGAGAGCTTCCTGGATGTAACGTGGTCAATGTAGTCCAAGGTGTTTGATGACTGGGATGCAAGTTGGAATGGAGTAGTTGAAGATTTTGACTAGTTGCAGAGTTGCATATTTGAGGAGCCAAGCAGAGGGACTGAGAGCTCCATGTTAGCGGTTATCCATGGGCTAGGTGGATGACTGATGTGAGCGCCATTACAGGAGGAGATGAAAATCCAGTCTCGGTCATGGCTCGTTTCTGGTGGAGATTGCCTGTGAGAAGGACAGAGGCAATCGGGTTAGCCACTGTAGCAGCTATCATTAGCTACCACTCTTAAGGTGAAAGAGGGCAGCCAGCTAGCGGCTAACTGAAGAAGTGACAGTCTGATCGAGGAGCCCCAGCAGAGGCAAAACCCACAGTGTTTCAGGGCAGTGGCAGTAGGTAACGATGGAATATCGTTGAGGGCGGTGGTGTCAGCTGATATACACTTGGAGAGCAGGTAGAGTTGATCCAGTGGGATGAGGTGAAGGAAAGAGGGTTAAAGGGTACAGAGAACACAAAGAAGAAGAAAAGAGGCAATGGCAGCAGAGAAACGGTGAAAAAACATCACCAGCATCCTCTCTGTCTAGCTGCTGTAGTACTAGCTGATACTGGCCCTTTACTTACTATTGTATTACACACCACTATAGAATACCTCTGCCTGTTGGTATGGAGTCATCTCATGCAGGCGCAGTAGTTGGCCGTTGTCTGTAGTCTTTACGAAGTGTTCAAGTGAAACCTCTTGGCCGAGACACAGGCAACGTGAGGTGACATTAGGCGATGACACAGTCAGCCTGCATGTTTAGGCAAATGAAATTGCCTGGTTAAGGTCATGGAAAGGTGTCTATGTGCAAGCATTTGCTTGTTTGATTGCAAATGAGTGAATATCTTTCACCGTTAGTGACGCCTAATAATAGATCCAAATGCAGTTCTGGGCAAGACCCAATCTACGGAGCAGCCCTATTGGTTATGGGTTAGGCATTAGCCTTGAGTAGTTAAGTTTAGGATAGCTGATAGGTCAGGGAATAGTACCCGAACCAATTGGGTTCCTTAACCTCCTGCAAGCATGGACGCCTAGCCAATCGTAGCGTGCAAATGCTATTGAAGGGCGGGTCTTGCCCAGAACTGCAGTTGGATCCATAGTAACACGTCAGCTGTAAAGCTCCACTGCACTTGATGAACCTGAGTGAGTCAACCACAGGGGGAGAGCAGAGGACTGATGCACATACTGAAAGCCAACATGGAGCCAGATCAAACGTTCTCCTCTGACAAGAATAAGAGCAGACACTGGTATGTCAGTTCTGCTGGGAATGTAATCCTGAGAAGATTTTACACTATTTCACTGTGAAACATTTTGGTCAGTTCAAACCACACAACTCAAACATTTTCAAGTGAATCACCAGGAAATCAATATTTCTTACTATAGGTTATGACAAATGTAAACACTTCGTGAGACAAATGGGAAAGGTAATGCAAAAAAAAATATGTCTAATACACATTTCACATTGTTTACAATGTTTATTTTTAAAATGTAACCATAATGTACATGCTGGTCATATGAGCATAACTTTTTATACCAAACTATGCATCTCACATTCAATTAATTAAATTGTACTCAACTCTTATGTAGTTAATTGTAGTGATCTTTAATATGGTGTCATGCTGCCCTCTGGTGGAGTTTCTTTTTCTTTTCTTTTTTTACTTTTTTGGATGTCACCGCTTGCAATGAAGTTTAGCTTAGCCTGTCAGTAGTCTCGCTTGGCCAGACCTTCCTCCACAGCGCTGCAGAGGAGGGCTGGCTAGTCAGTATTCCAGGATGGGAGAAAAACGTGCTCTGGATTATTGGCATGTCTTTAAACCCATCACAATCATCATCATCACTAAGCACTGCACAGAGCCCCGGTGCTCGGTGAGGCTGCAAAATGTGTACGTTCCAAAATTGATTGAAAAGTCTGACAACAAAAAACTCAGATTGGACAGATAGTCTAGCTATCTGTCTAGATTTACCCTGCAGAGATCTGAGGAGCAGTTAACCATAGTCTAGAGATGGACAAATGAAGCTTTGTGAACCAGTGTCTTTATTCTCTAAACCCACGAGATGGCACTCTGGGTTTTAAGAGAAAGGCCTAAGACATTGCAATTCAGTATATTCTCAACCAATTGTTAAACAGAGATCACCATCTAGTGGGCTCAGAGAATAAAGACACTGGTTCACGAAGCTTCATTTGGCCATCACTACCAAAGTCGTCAAATCCACTAGAGTTTAAAATTCTAACACGCAGGAAGCTTAGATAACGGAAATCTGGCCAAACATAAGGACATACAGGGGAATTTTCTGGCGGCAATTGGGCAATCTCTGAAGTGGAAGGTCGAGAACATAAACTAGCATGTTGCTAGCTTGACCATACTATGTTCAGTTACAGTGCCTTGCGAAAGTATTCGGCCCCCTTGAACTTTTCAACCTTTTGACACATTTCAGGCTTCAAACATAAAGATATGAAATTTTTATTTTTTGTGAAGAATCACCAACAAGTGGGACACAATTGTGAAGTGGAACGAAATCTATTGGATATTTTAAATTTTTTTAGCAAATAAAAAACTGAAAAGTGGTGCGTGCAAAATTATTCGGCCCCTTTAATTTCAGTGCAGCAAACTCACTCCAGAAGTTCAGCGAGGATCTCTGAATGATCCAATGTTGTCCTAAATGACTGATGGTGATAAATAGAACCCACCTGTGTGTAATCAAGTCTCTGTATAAATGCACCTGCTCTGGGATAGTCTCAGGGTTCTGTTGAAAGCGCAGAGAGCATCATGAAGACCAAGGAACACACCAGGCAGGTCCGTAATACTGTTGTGGAGACGTTTAAAGCCGGATTTGGATACAAAAAGATTTCCCAAGCTTTAAACATCCCAAGGAGCACTGTGCAAGCAATCATTTTGAAATGGAAGGAGTATCAGACCACTGCAAATCTACCAAGACCTGGCCGTCCCTCTAAACTTTCAGCTCAGACAAGGAGAAGACTGATCAGAGATTCAGCCAAGAGGCCCATGATCACTCTGGATGAACTGCAGAGAACTACAGCTGAGGTGGGAGAGTCTGTCCATAGGACAACAATCAGTCGTACACTGCACAAATCTGGCCTTTATGGAAGAGGGGCAAGAAGAAAGCCATTTCTCAAAGATATCCATAAAAAGTCTTGTCTAAAGTTTGCCACAAGCCACCTGGGAGACACCAAACATGTGGAAGAAGGTGCTCTGGTCAGATGAAACCAAAATCGAACTTTTTGCCCACAATGCAAAACGATATGTTTGGCGTAAAAGCAACACAGCTCATCACCCTCAACACACCATCCCCGCTGTCAAACATGGTGGTGCCAGCATCATGGTTTGGGCCTGCTTTTCTTCAGCAGGGACACGGAAGATGGTTAAAATTGAGGGGAAGATGGATGCAGCCAAATACAGGACCATTCTGGATGAAAACCTGTTGGAGTTTGCAAAATACCTGAAACTGGGACGGAGATTTATCTTCCAACAAGACAATGATCACAAACATACAGCAAAATCTACAAAGGAATGGTTCACAAATAAAGGTATCCAGGTGTTAGAATGGCCAAGTCAAAGTCCAGACCTGAATCCAATCGAGAATCTGTGGAAAGAGCTGAAAACTGCTGTTCACAAACGCTCTCCATCCAACCTCACTGAGCTCGAGCTGTTTGCAAGGAAGAATGGGTAAGAATTTCAGTCTCTCGATGTGCAAAACTGAGACATACCTCAAGCGACTTGCAGCTGTAATCGCAGAAAAAGGTGGCTCTACAAAGTATTAATGCAAGGGGGCTGAATAATTTTGCACACACCACTTTTCAGTTTTTTATTTGCTAAAAAAGTTTAAAATATCCAATAATTTCGTTCCACTTCACAATTGTGTCCCACTTGTTGGTGATTCTTCACAAAAAATAAAAATTTTATATCTTTATGTTTGAAGCCTGAAATGTGTCAAAAGGTTGAAAAGTTCAAGGGAGCGAATACTTTCGCAAGGCACTGTATGTCCGGTTCCATTCCTGGGCCAGTATTGCTTGTGTCAACCTGAGCTCTGGCAGCAGCAGGGGCTGTCGCAACACATTCATGTTCTTCAGGAAATGCAATTTTTGTTCTTACTTTAAAATAGCCCATCTCCCAACCAAAAAAATGATAGCTCTCAATGGCACAAATCAACAAAGGAAGCCAGAAAGGGGGGGTGGAAGACATTCAGGGGGGGGGGGGTGGAAGTGGCAGAGTGGGTAGCTCAGCTGTGTGAGAAAGGAAACCAGCTGCAGCTGGACCACAGCATGCATCAACCTGCGCTCACTGTCACACACAATGATACACACACACACACACACACAGTCCAGGCGGTGCCAGGGCCCAGTGTTTGATGTCATCCCCCTCCTTTAATCAATGGAAAGACTGCTGTGCTACTAGCAGCGTCTGCTTCTTCTGTGTTAAAACTCCCATGATATGATGATTGTCTGTGACTGTCACAATCAGCGAAGCAGACATGGGCTGCTGGTGCTGTCAGGGTTAAAAAGTCTCTACTTTTGTGAGGGTCGGGAATAGGGCTGTGACAATAAGCGCATCCCCGTCATCACTGCATTTTTTTCTTCATTTATTTGATTTTATTTTTTGCTGGTGAAAGTGACAGGAGTGTACGGAAGTGCATTACATTCACCGTAGAAAAAAAATTTAGACACCTTATATCGTAATATTGACAAAATAACTCAATTTTGAGAAAAGATCATTGTTAGTTATCCTTATTGACTGTATCCAAGGATAATATGGAGAAAAGTTGCACTGGAGCAGTCCATTAAATACAGCATATGAGGGATTTCATTTTTGTCTCTGATTATTATTAATTATTTCTAGGTTTAAAACTCAATATAGTCTATATCCACGACGCTCAAATTTCGTGATTGCTCCATTGCCGACGTGGCTATTTTGCAGCACAACGGGGCTTTGTCCAGCTCTTAGCACTGCCCAAGACAATTGTGATTGGTTTAAAGATGAACTGAACAGGAATTTGAATAATGGTAATATAACAGATGTATTTTATTTCTTCTCACTGGTATAATTATTAAAATTGGTGAATTTGTTAAAAGGGATAAAATGGCAAGTTGAAAGTGTTGTTGTTTCACGGGCGCCGCCATGTTGGAATTCTACAATCTACTACGTCACTGGCATGGTAAGCTACTCCGTGGCTAACTAGCACTAGCAGCGCAGCCATAGGAACAACATACAAAGAGTCGGAGGCTAGCCGACATATGGCTAAGGAAAAGGAAACAAAGAAGTATGGGGGGGTCATACTGTATTGCCCCTGGCTGCAGTAAGGAACTGTATATGGCTAAGGCAGCTGGGGTTACAACACATTTCCACAGGCTACCTTTGACAAGGAAAACAACAGTCCTCAACTCATGGCTAGCAGCTAGCTGGCTTAAAACGGGCTAGCTCTCCGACAGCCCCTGAATTTCGAGTCTGTAGCATTTTTTTGCGACAGACTATTTGGAGAGCTGTGCTTTTGATACAACAGCGTCACTGGTGAGGGTTAAGTCCAATAGACTGAAACCTGAGGCCTTTAGGTTCCAGTACGGGGCAGACCGATAGACCACCGGCAAGTAACACCACCAAAGCTACCTGCCGCAGACAGGGCGCTGAAACGCTCACGGCAGGCAGAGGACAAGGACGTAGCTATGTTTACTTGTTATCAGCATACTATCAAGTCTACTAGGCAAAGGGTTGGATGTAACATTGTTGTCACATACACAAAACAAACATATTCACTTACAAAAATAAAGCCCAATGTATAGGCTTTATAGCGTTCAACAAAAATGAGACTGACACACTGGGCATTACTTGGAATTGAGACACAACACCAAGCTAGATATCAAACAATCCAACCGAGGGAAAGGGCTAGCAACTAAATACGTTGGAAGCACTCTTATGACAAACTCCACAAGCTAGCACTCCTACCATAGACTGTATGAATAAACCAAGACTCCGACAATATCACAGATTGATAATAATACGTTTACTAGCCGCTAACTAAACCACAGAATCCAACTTCCCTCTCTACTCACCCTGAAGCTAGCTGATGTTCACCGTCTCAGGGCACATTGTTGATGCAGAAACAGCTGCTAGTTCCATAGTAAAAATCTGCCAACTCCGCACCTGCCTAAAGTAAAGTAAACGGCAAAACTTGTGAATCCTCCGTAATCTATGGTCAAACTGGGGTAACTCTCCTACGTGCAGCTAACAAGCGATCCCATTGGATTAATTTGTACAATTACATTTTCCATTTATCTCTATTTTATTAAACGAACAGGACCTTAACCATGTTTTTCTATGTTCTCTAAATGCATACGCTATATAAGCAGTCTATTTCCTAAAATGCATAATGTGCTTGGATACAATAAATGAGAGTGCATGACAGTAAGCTGCGCCCACACACACACACCGGTCACTGTCACTCCCCCCCAAACGATCCTGTACTGAAGGTGGAGCCTGAAACTGTCCTCCATGTGGTGGTAGTTAGACACTACAGGCCTGTCCATCACAGGCTCAAATGCGTAACCCATGCCATTAAAATTACTCATTTTCGTGTGTATATAATATGCTGCAGCCGTTGCCTATATACCTTCACGGGTCCTACCATAACAGTGACATCATCAATATTGTCAGCATTCAAATACTAACAAACGCAATTTTTGTGTTGCTTAAAAAAGCTATATTGATTTTTTTAATTACAATTTTTAGTGTAATTTATTTGAAATTATCATAACCAAGAAGTGATCAACTTTTATTTTTTCAGTTCAGTTCATCTTTAAAGACATGCCAATAAACCAGAGCACATTTTTCTCCCATCCCGGGATGCTGTGCGGACTAGCCAGACCCTCCTCTGCAGCGCTGCGTTGTGGAGAAAGGTCTGGAAAAGTCAGAATATGTTTAATAGGTAGGTAGGTAGGTAGTTACTGATCCCAAAAAAATGGGAAATTATGGTGTTACAGTAGCAAAATCAGTCACACAGCACAGAATATAAATATAAATGAAATACTAGGATACAATATACATGTAGTAATAATAATAATAATAATAATAATAATAATAATAAAAGTATAAGAACAAATATTTGAATATATAAATGTAAATGTACTGTATTTATATAGCGCTTGTCTTAACAACTACTCAAAGCGCTTTTTACATCATACAGGAACCATTCACCATTCACACACATTCATACACTGCCGTACAAGGTGCCACCTGCTCATCAGATAAACACTCACACACATTCACACTCCGATGCTGCGCATCGGAGGCAACTTGGGGTTCAGTGTCTTGCCCAAGGACGCTTAGAGACTGCAGGGCCCGGGGGACAAGACCAACCTTCCAATTGGCAGGCAACCGCTCTACCACTGAGCCACTGCCGCCCCATATACAGGATGGGAAAACAAAATGTGCAACTGGTTAAATAGTATGCTAAAATGTATGCTACAATGTAATAAACCAATTGTGCAGGTTGCCCTTAGTGCAGTATTGTGGAGTCTCAGGGACTTATCTAGCACCCATTGATGACGTGTTAGAGTTTTATTGCCTGTGGTAGGAATGATTTCCTGTAGCGGTCCGTGCAACAGCGACAATATAATACACAGTTGGGAAGGGAAGGACATTTCTCCTGTCTCAGCTGAGGTGGACATATTGATGTTTACCATTGCACTTTAGCTTTTTGGGGGTTAACACCCTACACTTTACCGGCAGAATTAATAACATATGAATAGGGATGAGCCGGATACTCGGCTGAAACGAGTATCCGGTACAGATAAAGCACTTTTGCCGAGTACAAGTATTATACGAGTAATACGAGTCAATATCTGCACTCGGATTGAGTAAAACTCATCAGCTGACCGTCTCTGCGTTCTGTGATAGTCACAGTGCCCCCCCACACACACACACACACACGCTGCTACGCTTACTCAGATCACTGCGAACAGCTCTCTCTCTCTTTCTCTCCCTCTCTTTCTCAGTCAATCAGGGCCGCGGGTCTGTTCCGTTAACGTTTAGGGTTTCTTCAGCTTCAGGTTTGTTTTTAACTTCGGTTTGTAGTACTTACATAGTAACCAGTAGATTTCTGGTAAACGTGGGGATTCAGACATGCTGCTTGGTTTAAATGCGACTCCAGTTGATGAATGTAAACAGAGTCGTTCTCTGCCGTCGGAGAATTTTTTTTTTTTTAACCGTCCACTGGCTTCATTAAAGTCAATGCAGATCTGAGAAACAGCATCTGCCTAGTTGATCCGTAGAAAACAGTCCCCCCGCCCCCTCTCTCTCTCTCTGTGTCTCTCTCTACTCACACACACACACACATACCTGGTGTGGAAATAAAAAATAAAAAAAGAACCAAAAAACAACTAAAAAAATCACACTGATCATAACAAATTAAAAGTTAAAAGAAAGTTATTTGAGTGTGAAAACTCTTGTTCAATACATTTTACTTCATAATTACAACCACATGTGCTGTATCCATTGTTGCAAAACTTGTTCAGTATATAGTTTGTTTGTTACCATGACAACACCATTGATCTGAAGCTTGGTGCTGTCATGTAAATAGTTTTCTAATCAGCAATAAATAACAATTTCTGATCAACCCATATCAATTGCATGCTTAAAATAACATACCAGTTAAAGCCCCGCCCATTTCAAGACAACCTGTCACTTCCGGGTTAAATTCTGTCCACTTCCGGGTTAGGCCCCGCCCAGTCCGAGTACAGATACAGATACAGATAATTAATGTGGTAAACAGATACAGATACAGATAATGGTGTACTCGCTCATCCCTACATATGAAGCCATCTATCTTATCATCCTGACTTGAGAAGCCTGTTGTTTTATTTGAACACCTTCCATTGCATTCCATTCCAAAATCCTTGGTGTGTACAAAACTGGCATTAGAGCCAGCCCTATTAGCGTCATACTGATTATGTGTGTTATTTTTAGCTAAGTTAGCATTAGCCTGGTATGGTAGAGGTAAGTAAGTAGATGTATACCAACAGAGCGAGAGACCCTCATTAACAACTAACTATGCCTTTATACTGTAAAAGAGCATTTAGTTTACATAACACATCTCTGACACTTTTGCAATTCAGATTATATGATCATCTTGTTTTATTGTTACTCTTAAGGGGCTAAATCGCTACTGCTACATGTCATTGCAAAGGTCTTCTGGTTACATCCCCATCTGGAATATGCATTTTTATGAAAATCCAGTAGAAGTTTGGAATTTGCAGGGTAGACAGATACCTCATAGACACGGGTTTAACAGTCCGGGCAGGTCACCAACAGTGCTTTAGACCTCAATTTTGTTTTTATTTTAATGTTTTCAGCAGTGTCTCTACCATTTAGCAGTTCTTCATGTTCATTTGACAACCCTCTGAAGTTTTAAATACGAGTGCTAAATCAATTAGCTTAGTTTTGTTTATAAAGCATATTCTTTCAAAGAATTTAAGAGTTAAACACTTGAAAGCCATTTAAAGTCTTTATTGTCAACCCCCACTCTTTGGGGATTACATAATTGTCAAGCATTAACTTTTTCTTTGTCATATTTCACTGGCTTCCTGCAGAGTTCATGTTTTGTGGTGTGATTTGGCGTAGTGTCTGTCTCAGTTGGGGTGCCCTTTATACAGCCTGTAGTGCAGATGTTTCCCAGACTTAACATAAGCCATCAGAAAACAGTCGGATGGCCAATTTCACCACTTGGCAGAGCTTTGATACAAGCTGGCCAATAACTAAAGCTGAAGGATGCGCAAGATTTTAAAATGCTAGCCAATTTAAAACAATTAATGGCATCTACAGCTGTGCCAAGAATAGGCTAAGAAAGGGTAACATTTTGATGTTAGAATCCAGTTCATCAGGGACATCATCTGGGTCCCAATGAGTAGGGTTGGGTTGCAAATCCATTATCCTTCTATACATGCTTTGAAGATTTTACAGAACTAGGATGGCTCTTCTGGCACTTGACAAGCAGGGTTTTGGTTTCAGTGCATGTTTTCCACTGCCCCACTTCCTCTCTGTGAGATATTATGATGAGGTCCAGATGGTGGTTATTCAAATTGGATTCTGGGACTGAGGTTGGTGATAGAGTTTAGATGGATTTTGGGGCAGCTGTGGCGTCAGAGGTTTTTAAGATTTCTTTTGGGCATTTTAGGCCTTTATTTTTAAAGTACAGATGGAGACATGAAAGGGGACAAAGAAGGGGGAATGACATGCAGTTAAGGGTCGCAGTTCAGAGTCAAACCCACAGCCATTGCGTCCGCAAGTAAACTTCTATATTTCTACCAGGTGAGCTACCCAGGCACCCAGATGAGTCATTGTTAGTAACTGTTTAGTCACAGTTCCCATCTATGCAACCGCACACTATTTCATTTTCTCTGATGCTGTTTTTAATAAATTAGTACTTCAATTAACTGCAAATTATTTTTTAAGAGAGTAAGCATACAGACATTCATAAAACAGTCACAGATGTTACAGACAATGGGAGAGATAATTTCTTTGAAATCATTTAATTGATTAGAAAATGTGAAAATCACAATATTTTTCTATGTAAGATGCACATAAACTAGAAACATGCTTGCTGAACTCAGAATTAAAAAACTAAAGCTGAGAAAACACCATACAGTTCATACAACCTACTAAGGCACCCCTGGTCTTGGTGGGTTTTATTAATCTACACCAGAGGTCACTAATAGGCGGGCCGCGGTCCGGATCCGGACCCAGCCGCTGTATTGTTCGGACCCGGATCAAAACCAATACATTATTGAGAATTATTGACTTTTGACGGAGCGTTTCTATTTTAACCTGCGTAGCCTTTCTAGCATTTATTTTACTGGTTTAGCACTCTGGCACAGAAAACTCACAGACCAATAGGATGTCTTGTATATCATGTCATGTGATGTTACTCAGCCAATCAAATCTGTGCATTCCAATAACCAATGCAACTCGAGCAAGAGTGAGATATACACACACAGGGAGAGACAAAACGAAAGAGAGACAACATTTTACATGGCGTGCTCTAAGAAAAGAAAAGTGGAGAGCGAAAATAGAGCTTTCTGTGTGATGTTCATTCTTCATATGGGCAGTTCAAAACCAGCATGTCTCATATGTTAAGAGACTGCAGCGATAATAAAAAGAAGCAATGTGAAGTGCCACTATAAGACAAAGCACAAATCTTTTGACCAAATATATCCACTGACATCCGGACTGAGGGCAAAGAAAATAAACAGTCTAAAAGTCCAATATGATCGATCCAGCAGAATCCTAACACACTCATTCACTGCCCAACAACATGCTAATGAGTGTTCCCTTAAAGTTGCCTGGATTTTGGGTAAACATAAAAATAACATTTACTAATGGAGGGGTTGTCAAGGAGTGCATGAGTGCTGTAGCTGAAACCTTACTTGTGGGAAAACAAAAAGAAGACTTGTGTGAAAAAATCAAGCAAATACCTATGTCAGCATCATCAGCCACAAAGAAAACAGAAATATTAACCCGGGATGTGCTGGATGAAGCAATTCACACGGCACCATGGCACCAGCTGTAGATGAGTCCACTGATGTGTCTGACAATTCTCAGCTGTTTTTTTAAGGTTCTTCAACAAGGAAGAGTTCTGTGAAGATCTGTTAGGTGTCTCACCCCTTCCGACCACTACAAGAGGAGAGAACATCTACCCGGCCATTAAGGCGATGTTAACAAAGAGGGCAATAGAGTTGAATCAAGTGGTTTCAATAACCACAGATGGAGCCCCTGCCATGGTAGGGAGAGAGAGAGGCGCTGTGGCAAGAATTAAAGAGGACAATCCTCAGCTCACCTCTTACCATTGCATAATTCATCAATCGGTCCTGTGATCCACCCTGTCAGCCGAGTATGCAGAGGTGATGAACAAAATGATGAGAATGATAAACTTTCTCAGAGCATCCTCTTCCCATCAGCATCGAATGCAGGGAATTCCTCAGAGAAGTTAATGCAAATGCAGAGGAAACTTTGCGTTGTTTAGGGAAGACCTGCAGGGAGACTGTGCACACTTCCCAACAGTGAAGGAACAGGTTCAGGGTGAGAGAGATGTGGTTTCTTTTGTTATTTGTTGGCAAGCTGATTGTAAACTTCAGCAAGCGTTTTGACAGCTTCAGCCTCGGACAGCAGCTCACCCTGTTAATTCAGAACCCATTCCTCATCACAGATGTCAGGGGGTTCTCAAAGGAAGTCACACAGCTCTTCAACTGGGCAAATGCTGGGCCTCTCCAGATGCAACTGGTCGATCTCCAAGCAGATGTGGCCTACTTTCTGTCTTCAAATGGTCTCAGAGACCGCTTTCCCATGTCTGAGGAAAGTAGCCATGTACATCTTTACCATGTTTGGCTCCACATACAACTGTGAGGCAACTTTCTCTATAATGAACATTATTAAAAGCAAGTATCGATCCAGGCTCACCAATGAGCACCTACACATATGCATGAGAATGGCCCTGACATTATTCCAGCCCAGATTTAAAATCCTGGCAGGACAGGCAAGGGCTCACTTCTCTCACTAAGGAAGATAAAATGGGGAAGTGGGATATTAAAGGGAAAGAAAGAGAAAAGGAGGTGTTAAAGCTGTTGAGATTATAAAATTTGTTTAAACTTAAGATGTAAAAGGGAGTTAATGAAAAAGTAAAAGGGAAAACTCAAGCTATACCTTTTTATTTCGTTTTTATAAAATTAAGCACTTTATTTGGAGATGCACATTTTCTCTGTTGTGTTTTATGTGTTTATAATTTATTTTTAAATGCAGACTTTATTTTATTTAAATTGATAATTTATTATTAGAGTACTTATTTATATTCCCTACAGTTCAATATATAAACCGTCAATAAATATTGTTGAAATATTATTGAATTGTACTTTTATTTTGACAGTAGTTTGTTGACTAGGATACTTACATATTTTCATACAACTATTAGGCTGTGGTACTGAATGATAACGTGAGTTAGTCATTGTGATGTTGCAGACATTTGCTTGATGAAATCTTCTCTAACTGGACCTCTTAGAATTTGAATTGAATACCCCTGATCTACACATTACATTACATACATTGACAATGTCAGTTACACAGATTTGTGTAGGAGCACATTCAATGCTAAAAACACTGGATAGTTTTCTGCTATTAGAGTAATGTCCTACTAGGCAATGTAGTAAAAATGCTAATTCTTATTAATGAAAATCTACCAAGTTAGAATTAGACATCCATCAAAACGTACATTGTACACATGTCCATCAATCCTAACCTCCCCAAGAGGTTTTGCAACACTTGACAATACCCCACTACGTCAGCTTAGCTTTTGGTCCTTATTCACACTAGACATAGCACTAGAAGTCGCATGTCTGGATGGTGTAGACATAGGTCATTTGTGGTATTTGAACCATTGTTTTGGTATGCAACTTTAATCCAGACTTCAATATTTCAAGAAAGAAATTGATCATGACTTTGAATTCTATTGTTTGCCCGTGACTTTTCATCTTACTCCACAATGAGCTCTACTTTGTTAGTTTTGAGTGAAATACCACATGGATAACCATGCCATTTTCATACAAATATGTATGTACTCAAAGGATTAACCTTAACAAGCTCATGAAGGCCTGGCTCTTTAATCTAGTCCTAACAGCTATTCAAAGTTTTAAATCATCCAGTGTAACATCTCTACATTTACTGTGATTTGCACAAAATCTAGTATTTATGGTTCTCAGACCATGAAGCCTACTGATCATGGTGATCCTATGACTTTTCATCTAGTGCCACAGCCAGATTGACATTTTTGGTTGAAGTGAAATATCTTGACTATTAAATAACATTGCCATAAAATGTGAAACAGACATTAATGTTTCCCTCAGGAAGAATGACAATAACTGACTTTTCCTCCAGCGCATTCATGCAATTTTATGGTTGACCAAATGCCTGCCTGACATTCCGGTTAACCCTTAGCTCTGCTGAAGTACAACCTCAGACAGATACTTGCATGGCTGTAGACTCTCTTTACTTCTTGAGATTTCTGAAAACTGTACATATACCAACCTGTATTTTAGGAAAACCTAGCTATTTATACCAGCTGTATTTGTACCTAACCAAGTTGTAGAACTTTAAATCTAGCTCCCTGGGCTGTCTAGCCTGGCTCTGCCCTCCTACGTACTTACGCTCAATTTTTATTTCCCTTCAGTGCTCTGTATGGGTTCCCGGTACAGTGTTGGGCCTCCTTCCCATGGGGTTCAAGAAAAGTATTCCAGCTCGCTCCGTTAGTGGTTAAGGAGTTGTTTAAGACTAACTCTTGCAATTCTAATGCTAAATATAAGCCTTGTCGGTCTACCCTCTTGTTGCACATGCACATGACATATTGTACTTCACCGCCAAACGTTAACGATTATGGCAGATCCAGAGAGGCTCTGGGCACATCCAATAGTTTTAAACTTCAACAGAGTACCTGCCTTCAAGGAAGTTAACCTGTCAATGGAGAGTGGCCAGAGTCTCTGTACTAATGAGATGTACCAGAGTCTGGTAGGAACAGGCTATGGGCTGTCAGCTTCTTGTTCAATTCAGTTACATGTTTTATATGATCAAATCATAACAAGAGTTATCTCAAGACAATTTACAGATAAGAGTAGGTCTAGACCACTCTTTCTTCCAGTTCAGAGCGATTACATGTTTAGCCTGCAATAAGCAGAAACTAACAAGGTTCCTCTTTTTTGTAGTCCCTTTAGGAAAGATGTGCAGCAAGCAGAGTTTACCGTCCATTGGCATGTTACATTCAGTCAAACGGGAAATAAATGTAGTAACCTCCTTCCAAAAAGTCTGAAGTTCCGGACACTGCCACATACAATGAAGAAGAGTGCCCTTATCTACACCACATTTTACACAAACATCAGGAATATTAGAATTAAAATGGTGAAGTTTTACAGGGGTAATGTAGGTTCTAAATAACCATTTGTATTGCGAGTGGCTCGATTGCAAACAAGAAAAGAAGGGGCAATAATGGGCATCCTTGTCGTGTCGATCTACATATGCTAAAAGGACTTGATAAATGGCTATTTGTTACAACTTTGGCTATGGGCTCTGTATATAGTAATTTAATCCATTTCAAATATTTTTCACCCAAGCCAAATCTTTTGAGTGTCCCAAAAAGAAAACACCATTCGATCCTGTCAAATGCCTTTTCGGCATCTAATGACAGAAAAGCATGATCCATGGCAAACTGTTTTTTGTATAATATATTCAATAATCGGCGGGTATTGTGAAAAGCTTGGCGCCCAAGAACAAATCCATTTTGGTCATTCGAAATTAAGTTAGGAATATGTGATTCGATCCTCCGAGCTAGAGCTTTGCATAGTATTTTGGTGTCACATGACATCAAGGATATAGGCCTATATGAGCCCCTGTCTGTTGGAGCTTTACCTGGTTTTAACAGAAGTGAAATAGCTGCCAATCTTGAGGATGGAGGTAGGATGCCCTTCTCATAGGACTCATTATACATTTCAAGTAGATGAGGTAGTAATTTATCTGAAAATCTCTTATAAAGCTCAATAGGCAGGCCATCAGGGCCAGGGGCTTTACCTGCATTCATATGGGCAAGTGCCTCCTTAAGTTCCTGAATGCTCAGTTTTCCATCTAAATCATTTTTAGTTTCCTCAGACAAGGTTGGGAATTGGAGTTGGTCCAGAAACTGATCCTGTTTATCCATATTGTCTGGATATTGGGATGTATATACATTTTTATAATATTCTGCAAAAGCGTCATTTATACATTTGGGATCCACTACCTTCTCTCCATTTTCAAGTACAATCGAATTAATAGCCCTTGTCTGTATTTTTTTAAGTCTCCAAGCCAGGAGTTTTCCTGCCTTCTCACCCTGATCATAGTACGACTGTTTCAACCACAGTAGACTAGTTGCTATTTTATTGGTAGTGAGTTCATTATATTCGGATTTTAATAGGAGAAGCTTTTTATACTTTTCAGTGTCATCACCGTAATACAGCTGGTCCTGCAGTTCCTTTATTTGCTTGTCAATATCTTTCAGTTTATTTAGATGTATTTTAGATTTATGCCGAGTGTAGCTCATTATTTCCCCCCTTATATAGGCTTTAAATGCTTCCCATTTTATTGATGCACTGGTCTGGTCCTTATTAAAATTAAAATATTCCGTTATTTTTTCTTTAAGAAATTCCTCATTCTGCGGACTTCAGCCACTTAGCTTGAAACCGAAATGGAAGTGGAGATGAATAATAATTGGGAAACTTAATTGATAAGATAATTGGGGCGTGGTCTGAGAGTAGTATAGTCTCATACCAGCAATTCTGAATCATAGATATCAGAACAGAAGAAATCAAAAAGAAATCTATCCGAGAATGTTTTATAAGTAGCAGAGAAACATGAATACTCGATCTTACTCGGATAAAGTTGTCTCCAAATCTCCACTAAATTAAGATCTTTCATGAATTTTCCAATCGTTTTCCTGGCTTGTTGGTGGGATGTGTCGGAGCTATTTGAACGGTCTACTACAGGATGTGTCACACAATTAAAATCTCCTCCGATGATGAACTGGCCCCTATAACCCGACACAGTTAAAAAGAAATGTTGATAAAAGGCAGGGTCATCCCCATTGGGGGCGTATAGACATACCAAGTTGACTAATGTAGAGATTATAGTTCCACTAAGTATAATAAATCTCCCAGATGGATCCAGATATTTATCTTTTAGATCAAAAGGAACTGATTTATGGATCAATATTATGACCCCTCTTGCATGAGTCGTAAAACTAGAGGAGAATACCTGACCAAGCCACCTAGATTTAATCTTATTCACATCTTTATCTACCAAGTGTGTCTCTTGTAAGAAACACACTGTGCTCTTCATTTGTTTAATTCTGCCCAGTACTTGTTTAAGCTTGACAATTTTGTTTAGACCTCTTACATTCCAACTGGACACATTTATAACTGAGGTATTGAACATAAATCATGTAATTGAAAGTATCTCAGGCCGTGTAAAGTCATCAAACACAAAATAATCTGGAGTGAGCCCCTTATTACAAAACCCCACACATTTCCCCAAACGAAATGTGATGTTAAACCCTTTAAGACTAGGAACTTGGGTTATATAAAACGTTTCATCCACGTAGTGGGTAACGTTTAAATCTGCACACATAACATAGCCACACATGAGCTAGCTGTTATAGAAATGTTTGGACCATAATAAAATTAGACGCACATAAACGTGCACCCAGTGCGTGATAAATCAAAAATCTATATCAATAATACAAAAAACATATCTTAAGACAATCGTGCCAGTAACGTATTTTAACAAAAAAGGCAACTTACTAAATTATCCGTTGAGTTTTGTAGTTTTTGGCCATACTCGTCAGTGGCTCCATTGCAAGAGGAGCGAAAAGAAAAACATTTAAGTTACGGAGTTGTCACAAGTCTACGAGCTTATTTCCTGAACGTATTCTTCAGCCTCAACAACCGATTTAAAAATCCTGCGTTTGTCATTGTGCGTGATGATCAGGTGAGCTGGGTACAGCATGCCATACCGAATAGAATACCATACCGGTAGTTCAGAAACTTCATTATTATCATCACCTGTGGCGATTTAGATTTAGGGTTAATAGGCCCGATTCTGTGTGCTCTCTCTATGATGGGGGACAGGGTAAGACCTTCACCTAGTGTATCTCGGAGCCACTTCTCCAGAAAACCACACAGATCTGAGCCTTCCGATTTTTCGGGTAGCCCAACCAGTCTTAAGTTAGAGCGTCTGGTTCTGTCTTCTTGCTCTGTAATTCTGTCGCAAAGGGTCTCCACAGTTTTCTCCAGTATTTAACTTTGCCTTGAAGAGAAGTTACATCATCTTCTATTTGAGAGATTCGCTCCTCCGTCTCATTGATTCTTTGAGAGTGTAACTGTATATCCCCTTTTATATCGTTAATTGCTTTCAGCATGTCGGTGGATTGTTAGGCTATGTCCCCCTTTAACGACAGAATTTCCTTGAGAATGTCACCATTTGTCGGGCTCAATGCCGCCGGCGCCTCCGGTGTTTCAGGTGTCTCTAGAGTCTCCGATGCCTCCCGTATATTGGCCTCATTGGGAATATCCAGCGGCGTTTTGCTAGCATTAGCCGTGTCCACATTAGCCCCTTTGCCTTGTGACGTCGTTTTACCCTGTTGTTGGCCAGTTTTGGTGTTTTTTTGGTGGCATATTGTCCAGTAGAAGCGCGTGTCAAGAACAAGTAGAATTATGTTTATTGGTCCTAGTTAGGGATAGTTTCAAGGGATTTAACAGCGAGCCTCACGCACATGCAGCCTACCACTAAGACGCCATAACCGGAAGTCCCATTAGTGCATCTTTTGTACCATAATTCGCTCCTACGAGATGGGGGGTTTGTTACGTTACACACAAAGCTAACTGGCTATAGTTAGCCTGTACGGATGCTAGCGGATATACAGTGCCTTGCGAAAGTATTCGGCCCCCTTGAACTTTTCAACCTTTTGACACATTTCAGGCTTCAAACATAAAGATATACATTTTTTATTTTTTGTGAAGAATCACCAACAAGTGGGACACAATTGTGAAGTAGAACGAAATCTATTGGATATTTTAAACTTTTTTAGCAAATAAAAAACTGAAAAGTGGTGCGTGCAAAATTATTCGGCCCCTTTACTTTCAGTGCAGCAAACTCACTCCAGAAGTTCAGCGAGGATCTCTGAATGATCCAATGTTGTCCTAAATGACTGATGGTGATAAATAGAATCCACCTGTGTGTGATCAAGTCTCTGTATAAATGCACCTGCTCTGTGATAGTCTCAGGGTTCTGTTGAAAGCGCAGCATCATGAAGACCAAGGAACACACCAGGCAGGTCCGTAATACTGTTGTGGAGAAGTTTAAAGCCGGATTTGGATACAAAAAGATTTCCCAAGCTTTAAACATCCCAAGGAGCACTGTGCAAGCGATCATTTTGGAATGGAAGGAGTATCAGACCACTGCAAATCTACCAAGACCTGGCCATCCCTCTAAACTTTCAGCTCAGACAAGGAGAAGACTGATCAGAGATGCAGCCAAGAGGCCCATGGTCACTCTAGATGAACTGCAAAGAACTACAGCTGAGGTGGGAGAGTCTGTCCATAGGACAACAATCAGTCGTACACTGCACAAATCTGGCCTTTATGGAAGAGTGGCAAGAAGAAAGCCATTTCTCAAAGATATCCATAAAAGCTCTTGTCTACAGTTTGCCACAAGCCACCTGGGAGACACACCAAACATGTGGAAGGAGGTGCTGTGGTCAGATGAAACCAAAATCGAACTTTTTGCCCACAATGCAAAACGATATGTTTGGCGTAGAAGCAACACAGCTCATCACCCTCAACACACCATCCCCACTGTCAAACATGGTGGTGGCAGCATCGTGGTTTGGGCCTGCTTTTCTTCAGCAGGGACAGGGAAGATGGTTAAAATTGAGGGCAAGATGGATGCAGCCAAATACAGGACCATTCTGGATGAAAACCTGTTGGAGTCTGCAAAAGACCTGAAACTGGGACGGAGATTTATCTTCCAACAAGACAATGATCCCAAACATACAGCAAAATCTACAAAGGAATGGTTCACAAATAAACGTATCCAGGTGTTAGAATGGCCAAGTCAAAGTCCAGACCTGAATCCAATCGAGAATCTGTGGAAAGAGCTGAAAACTGCTGTTCACAAACGCTCTCCATCCAACCTCACTGAGCTCGAGCTGTTTTGCAAGGAAGAATGGGCAAGAATTTCAGTCTCTCGATGTGCAAAACTGATAGAGACATACCCCAAGCGACTTGCAGCTGTAATTGCAGCAAAAGGTGGCTCTATAAAGTATTAACGCAAGGGGGCCAAATAATTTTGCACGCACCACTTTTCAGTTTTTTATTTGCTAGATAGAGTTTGAAGCCTGAAATGTGTCAAAAGGTTGAAAAGTTCAAGGGGGCCGAATACTTTCGCAAGGCACTGTATCTAATGTCGCGTAGCCAGCCAGCAACTTTTCGGCAGTAGAGTTTCGGTAAGCTAACACGACCGCGTTGTCGCCCACAATCAACCTGCAGTGATGTTTTAAATATAAACAATTACAATACTGGGGCGTGCTGGTTGGGGAGGAACATGATCCTGCCTGAAATGTCACAAACGGATTTAGGCATCTTCAGATCAGCTGATAATAATCACTGTCACTAGATCGAAAGAAAACGTTCACTCGTTGCTATTCACTGACAATAAAAAGTAAAGTCATTGTATGCACTGCTGTGTTGCTAAAATAAAGGAGATAAATGAAGAAGACTTCCCCACAATCTTCACAATTCCTCATTTGCCCTCTCACGTCTGGCAGGTTGGTAATTATTCGGCTGCTGGCCTTTACTGTTCTTCCACATCCCAGTTAGTCACCGTAGTTCTAGTGCCAGGCTGAGACTTCGCTCCCCAACGTGACGTCATCGCCGAATTGACTTCATAAACCCGCGAACACCAAAAATGACCAAAAACTAACTTTTAACACTATTTGGAGACATTTTTAAAAATGATATACATATCTTGAGTGCTTTTTGTACCCAATAATCAACAGTGGTGGTTAACCTGCAACATTGGCTTTAAAGCTTGGGCTTAGCCTCTACAGCAGGGGTATTCAATTCAAATTCTAAGAGGTCCAGTTAGAAGATTTCATCAAGCAAATGTCTGCAACATCACAATGACTAACTCGCGTTATCATTCAGTACCACAGCCTAATACTTGTCTGAGAATATGTAAGTATCCTATTTAACAAACTACTGTCAAAATAAAAGTACAATTCAATAATATTTCAACAATAGTTATTGACGGTTTATATATTGAACTGTAGGGAATATAAATAAATACTCTAATAATAAATTATCAATTTAAATAAAATAAAGTCTGCATTTAAAAATTATAAACACATAAAACACAACAGAGAAAATGTGCATCTCCAAATAAAGTGCTTAATTTTATAAAAACTAAATAAAAAGGTATAGCTTGAGTTTTCCCCTTTTACTTTTTCATTAACTCCCTTTTACATCTTAAGTTTAAACACATTAATAATTTATAATCTCAACAGCTTTAACACCTCCTTTTCTCTTTCTTTCCCTTTTATATCCCACTTCCCCACTTTATCTTCCTTAGTGAGAGAAGTGAGCCATTGCTTGTCCTGCCAGGATTTTAAATCTGGGCTGGAATAGTGTCAGGGCCATTCTCATGCATATGTGTAGGTGCTCATTGGTGAGCCTGGATCAATACTTGCTTTTAATAATGTTCATTGTAGAGAAAGCTGCCTCACAGTTGTATGTGGAGCCAAACATGGTAAAGATGTACACGGCTACTTTCCTCAGACATGGGAAAGCGGTCTCTGAGACCATTTGAAGCCAGAAAGTAGGCCACATCTGCTTGGAGATCGACCAGTTGCATCTGGAGAGGCCCAGCATTTGCCCAGTTGAAGAGCTGTGTGGCTTCTTTTGAGAACCCCCTGACATCTGTGATGAGGAATGGGTTCTGAATTAACAGGGTGAGCTGCTGTCCGAGGCTGAAGCAGTCAAAATGTTTGCTGAAGTTTACAGCTTGCCAACAAAGTCAACAAAAGAAACCACATCTCTCTCACCCTGAACCTGTTCCTTCACTGTTGGGAAGTGTGCACAGTCTCCCTGCAGGTCTTCCCTTAACAACACAAGTTTACTCTGAAAGGGGCGGACAGCTGTCATCAGGTGACAAACTGAACTGTCCTTGCCCTGTAGCTTTAGATTCAGTTCATTCAGGTGTGAAGTGATATCAACCCACAATGCCACAATATCAATCTTCTTGTCATTCTTTAAAAAGAGAGAAGATGTTGTTGCCTTCTGGCTGTTCAGCTGTGGCAAGAACGCTGCAATTTCCCCTCAGATGGACCAAAGCGCTCCAACACCATACCGTTGCTGAGCCATTTTACATTGTTGTGTAGCAGAAGGTCATCAGCATTTGCATTAACTTCTCTGAGGAATTCCCTGAGCATGCAATGCTGATGGGAAGAGAATGCTCTGAGAAAGTTTATCATTCTCATTCATCATTTTGTTCATCACCTCTGCATACTCGGCTGACAGGGTGGATCACAGGACCGATTGATGAATTATGCAATGGTAAGAGGTGAGCTGAGGATTGTCCTCTTTAATTCTTGCCACAGCGCCTCTCTCTCTCCCTACCATGGCAGGGGCTCCATCTGTGGTTATTGAAACCACTTGATTCAACTCTATTGCCCTCTTTGTTAACATCGCCTTTGTGGCCGGGTAGATGTCTTCTCCTCTTGTACTGGTCGGAAGGGGTGTGACAACTAACAGATCTTCACAGAACTCTTCCTTGTCCTTGTTGAAGAACTAACAGCTGAGCATTGTCAGACACATCAGTGGACTCATCTACAGCTGGTGCCATGGTGCCGTGTGAATTGCTTCATCCACCACATCTGGGTTAATATTTCTGTTTTCTTTGTGGCTGATGATGCTTTTGCTTGATTTTTTTTCACACGTCTTCCTTTTGTTTTCCCTCAAGTAAGGTTTCAGCTACAGCACTCATGCACTCCTTGACAACCCCTCCATCAGTAAATGTTTTTTATGTTTACCCAAAATCCAGGCAACTTTAAGGGAACATTCATTAGCACATTGTTGGACAGGGAATGAGTGCGTTAGGATTCTGCTGGATCGATCATATTGGGCTTTTAGATTGGGCTTATTTTCTGTGCCCTCAGTTTGAGTGTCATTGGGTATATTTGGTCAAAAGATTTGTGCTTTGTCTTTTAGTGGCGCTTCCCATTGCTACTTTTTATAATCGCGGCAGTCTCTGAACATATGAGACATACCAGTTTAGAACTGCCCGTGGGAAGAATGAAAATGTAAGAATCTGTCCATTCTTGATTGAAAGCTCTGTTTTCGCTGTCCACTTTTCTTTTCTTAGAGCACGCCATGTAAAACGTTGTCTCTCTTTCGTTTTGTCTCTCCCTGTGTGTGTATATCTCACTCTCACTCGAGTGGTTATCGATATGCACAGATTTGATTGGCTGAGTAACATCAGATGACATGATTTACAACGCATCCTATTAGTCTGTGAGTTTCCTGTGCCAGAGTGCTAAACCAGTACCATAAATGCTAGAAAGGCTACGCAGGTTAAAATAGAAAAGCTCCGTCAAAAGTAAACAATTTTCAATAATGTATTGGTTTTGATCCGGGTCCGGACAGTACGGCGGCTGGGTCCAGATCCGGACCGCGGTCCGCCTATTACTGACCTCTGCTCTGCAGGAACTATGAATAGAAATAATAATTGTAGCAGTTTAGGGCATAGTAGGGCATAGCAGGGTGACGAGGAGGACCACGGCAGCAGCTGCAACCATGATTTAGGAAGCACCCCAATCCAAGGAAAACTGCGAGGCGAGAAGACATATGGACTCCGGGGAGCTTGTTAGTGACAAGCATTTCTGGGACATGAAGGCATGTAGGTGGAAGGAGAAAGGAGCTGAGTGTGTCAAAGGAAGTCCCGCCAATTTAGATCAATAACAGTAAAACTATGAGCTGGTCCAAGACAAACCTGAGCTAAATCTATAAGGGTTGGTTGATGAATCGGATGACTATGAAGAGAAGCAGAGAAGAGGAGCCATGTCACATGTTATGTTCCAACAATAATAAAGTACCTTACAGTAAATAACACATCCTCATAGCACTCATTGCCCAACAAGGTCTGTTGACCTTTCAACAATGAGGCCGCAATAGGGTTGGGCCATGGCAGCTGCACTTGTTCCAGTCCGGTTTTCCTCTGCGGTTGAATGGGAACCCTGCAGACATGAAGGAAGAGGCTTGTCATGAGCTCACATATGCATGGAGAGCGCAGGGTGTGTGATTATTTGATGTCTCTTTGAGCAACAGCGGTGTGTAGGCAGGGAGGCACACATGGCACACTGATGGTGAGTTTTTTTAGGCGTTGCATGATATTTGTCAAGGCAGAGGCATTCTTTTTCAGATCCTCTCTCTCTTCATCCAACCGTACTCTCTCTCCCCGTCTCTATTGTCTCATTTTTCGACAGGCATCAGTCCAGTAAATCTTTAGCTAGCTCTTATATCATTAGCACCATTAATGTATCTAATAACTGAGCACAATGTGGTGCTGTGACAAAGAGCACATCTTAACAGTTGTAGGTGCTCTGATTTTTTTTTAAAAATTAAGAAATTTTTTGGGCATTTTAGGCCTTTTATTGACAGGACAGCTGAAGAAGTGAAAGGGGAGAGGGGGAATGACATGCAGTTCTATTGTGGTTCTATATTACAATCACGCTTGGAATTTCCCCATTTTAGGGGCAAGGCCACTTGGTCTTTGGTGGGTTTTTTTTGGTGTAATTTTTTAAGGTGAAAAAAGGTCAAATGCAAGGGCAGCAAGGCCATCAGATAAAACTTATACAACTTTTAAAATGATTTTAAGTCAATGTACATAATGAATTTTAACCTAAGGGTTAAGTTTAGTACAACAATCAGTTGGGACCAATATTTATACATAATCTTCTCAGAAATTCACTCAGTCACAGATTTGTGGCACATCAAGATGAATTAAAGTCACTTTCTTTGATTGTATTAGTATTTGTGTAGGGTACACAACATTCTGTGTAATGTCAATCATTTTTGTAAATTTCTAAATTCAGTTTCGTACTATATTGAATCACTATAAATTCACTGGCTAAATTACTCATGTGTCCTCCTTTGGATGTCTAAAAATGATAACTGATTTAGATTTGATGGTTTGCAGAAACCTGATGAATTGGTGGTATGTGCTAAAACAATTCACGGCCATGAGTAGCGGATATTTATAATAACTGGAAAACTGCATTGCATTTCTCACTGACCATTCTGAGTGTTTGAACTGGACCATTCGAAGTATCGATATGCAACCAGAGTTTAAGGGTGTTTCTACGTCCATTTATGGCTAACTGCAGGAATGTAAATGATGCTTCTAGATCCATAATGATTAGGATTTATAAAACCGAACCAGGCGTACGTGCTTTGAGGGGCATTAGGCCAAACTGACAAGATGGTGTAATAGTATCTCATCAAGATCAAAAGGAAGAATATTACATACAGTGCCTTGCGAATGTATTCGGCCCCCCTTGAACTTTTCAACCTTTTGACACATTTCAGGCTTCAAACATAAAGATATAAAAATTTTATTTTTTGTGAAGAATCACCAACAAGTGGGACACAATTGTGAAGTGGAACAAAATCTATTGGATATTTTAAACTTTTTTAGCAAATAAAAAACTGAAAAGTGGTGCGTGCAAAATTATTCTTTGCGTTAATACTTTGTAGAGCCACCTTTTGCTGCGATTACAGCTGCAAGTCGCTTGGGGTATGTCTCTATCAGTTTTGCACATCGAGAGACTGACATTCTTGCCCATTCTTCCTTGCAAAACAGCTCGAGCTCAGTGAGGTTGGATGGAGAGCGTTTGTGAACAGCAGTTTTCAGCTCTTTCCACAGATTCTCGATTGGATTCAGGTCTGGACTTTGACTTGGCCATTCTAACGCCTGGATATGTTTATTTGTGAACCATTCCTTTGTAGATTTTGCTGTATGTTTGTGATCATTGTCTTGTTGGAAGATAAATCTCCGTCCCAGTTTCAGGTCTTTTGCAGACTCCAACAGGTTTTCATCCAGAATGGTCCTGTATTTGGCTGCATCCATCTTCCCCTCAATTTTAACCATCTTCCCTGTCCCTGCTGAAGAAAAGCAGGCCCAAACCATGATGCTGCCACCACCATGTTTGACAGTGGGGATGGTGTGTTGAGGGTGATGAGCTGTGTTGCTTTTACGCCAAACATATCGTTTTGCATTGTGGGCAAAAAGTTCGATTTTGGTTTCATCTGACCAGAGCACCTTCTTCCACATGTTTGGTGTGTCTCCCAGGTGGCTTGTGGCAAACTTTAGACAAGACTTTTTATGGATATCTTTGAGAAATGGCTTTCTTCTTGCCACTCTTCCATAAAGGCCAGATTTG
Organism: Etheostoma perlongum; assembly: GCA_026937815.1. Lineage (NCBI taxonomy): Eukaryota > Metazoa > Chordata > Actinopteri > Perciformes > Percidae > Etheostoma > Etheostoma perlongum. Next base: position 24,730,151 of record CM049376.1, read on the forward strand.
TGCAGTGTACGACTGATTGTTGTCTTATGGACAGACTCTCCCACCTCAGCTGTAGTTCTCTGCAGTTCATCCAGAGTGATCATGGGCCTCTTGGCTGCATCTCTGATCAGTCTTCTCCTTGTCTGAGCTGAAAGTTTAGAAGGACGGCCAGGTCTTGGTAGATTTGCAGTGGTCTGATACTCGGTTGCTTGCACAGTGCTCCTTGGGATGTTTAAAGCTTGGGAAATCTTTTTGTATCCAAATCCGGCTTTAAACTTCTCCACAACAGTATTACGGACCTGCCTGGTGTGTTCCTTGGTCTTCATGATGCTCTCTGTGCTTTCAACAGAACCCTGAGACTATCACAGAGCAGGTGCATTTATACAGAAACTTGATTACACACAGGTGGATTCTATTTATCACCATCAGTCATTTAGGACAACATTGGATCCTTCATAGATCCTCGCTGAACTTCTGGAGTGAGTTTGCTGCACTGAAAGTAAAGGGGCCGAATAATTTTGCACGCACCACTTTTCAGTTTTTTATTTGCTAAAAAAGTTTAAAATATCCAATAGATTTCGTTCCACTTCACAATTGTGTCCCACTTGTTGGTGATTCTTCACAAAAAATAAAAATTGTATATCTTTATGTTTGAAGCCTGAAATTTGTCAAAAGGTTGAAAAGTTCAAGGGGGCCGAATACTTTCGCAAGGCACTGTACATACATGTTGGGCTGGATGAATGTGATCCTTATCCAGACAATATAAAGCTGCAGAATTATTATGTCTCTAACTACTGAGGTTTGCAAATTCAAATACGTTCTTTCTTTCAAAGTCAAAGTCAAAGTACTTTTTATTGGTCTCCCTAAGGAGAAATTTGCTTTGGACACTGAGCAACTTACTTAGCTGCAAAAGTTACAGACATAATGACAAGCACAGGGTTAAAAACAATTAAAGGACAACATACAGCAAACATATATGGGCTACTCGAGGGCCTGTGCAAATTGCAGATATACGATGTCTTATACTAAATAAGATAAAAGCCATACTTCAAAACAAAACCAATTTCATTCATCCATCACAGTCACAGATATACATAAAAATAATCATAGTCATACATCATCTCTCTTCATTAATGAGCTTTACTGCGATAGGTAAAAATGAGTGCTTATATCAGTTATATTTACACAAAGGAACCCTGTACCTCTTTCCTGAATTCAACAGCTCAAACTGTGAAAACAAAACATGAGAGTTATCTTTCATTTCCACATTTTTACAGACCATTAATTTAGGACATTTTAGATATGCACTATTTCAAAGAAAAAAGTGGAACCACTTATGTCATTCTATTATGTACTGTTCCAGTAGGTGAGTGACACAAGCATTGTAGGACACACAACAATGGAAAAAGTGGCGCTGAAATAATAAATTTTCTTTCACATTTGCAAGATTTTTAAGTTTATAGATCAAAGCATCCCGGTCTCTGCTGGGAATAACACATGATGGCTCCCAGTGGCTTGACTCTCTACTACTTTCCCTCTTACTCAGCCATTCATTTCTGTGCCTCCCTCTATCCCCTCTTCTGTCCTGCTGTGGGGTCAGCCTCTTAAAGCAAATCTATGAGAGCGTTCACATTGGGAATAATCTCCCCTTCCACAATACCCTGCTGTAGATCAAACCACCACAGATGGACGTGTCAGCCATGTGGAGTGAAGAAAGAAGACTAAGCCTCATTCTATTTAAGCTAGAACGGCCTCTCGCAGGAGACTTCCAATGCTTTGAAGTGAAGTTTCATACAGTCAGAAACACACATATACACACACAGTGTCCTGACTGACATTTCCTACATTCTCCCTGAGCCTCCTAGAACAATCGTATGGCTGAAAGGACAGCAGTGGAGGTGTAGGCTATGGAGCCGTGTGTAAAGCTTAGGTGTCACACAAAGTTATCCACAGTCTAATTAGCGTTTTAAGAGGAAATTTACTGGCTTCCTAAAGAGCCAAGCAGACAGGTCCAGACCAGATGAGCCAGATGAAAACTTCAGCAGGGCCTTTTTAACAAGCTTCTCTTTTTATTGTTTGCTGTATGACAAGCAAGGTGCTGATTTCCTCTTACAGAGATCAAATGATTCCCTGCCATGGCCAATGTCCTAGCTTTGGTAATCACATCAGCACAGTCCATTAACACATTAATATGACAACATGTAAGACATGCGATCTGTCACGTTGTCAGAAATGGGTGGCGGTGGTGGGGGTGGGGTGAGGGATTGGACGAAAAGAAGAAGGATTGGAAGAGGAGTGAGAACCAACTGATTAAATTTGGCTCAACACTGTGTAGCCCCAGTAAAACAAGAAATCGGTGGTGGGTGGCAGCAGTGTGATTCTCAATCCTGATTTGTGCTTAACCTCAGGTGGAGCTCAATTAGATGAAGCTCTGCATAATTAAGGGAATTCCATTTTTGAGTAACTGAGTAAGTAAATCTTTCATCACAGAAGATGAGCAAAAACAGTAGGCTTCATTCAGCCCACATCAGCTCCATCCACACTCCACCTCTTTGTCCATTTTTAAATTACCCGACATCAGGAACTGCCACGATGGTGACGACCACTTTGAGCTTAATTTTGGCTCTTCAGAAACCTAAGGGTACCGTCACAGAGACTACTTCCATATTTTAAACATTCCATGGGAACACCAAATGTATGATCATGTACAAAAGTAGGAAAAAGGATGTGTTCTACAGACCCATGTTATATGTTGTAAAATAGTACGTAATTGCACAAATTTGCACAATAAAATCAAAGGGGATGTGTCATCCCTTTAATTTTTAGCCTCAGCTACATGTTGAAATCGACCAGAATTCTCCTTTAACTGGACAGAGACGACAGAGAGTAGTCAGATTGTCAGATGGTTGAGTCTAACATGAACCATTCTCACACTCACGACAAGGCAGCTGTTTCCTGTAAAATTAGTAAAATTCCCTGTTGGATTGATACGGGACACAAAAGATCCTTATGAAATGTATTTTTCCTTTTTTGGTGACCGGACCAGTGACCCAAATTTGCAATGCCCTGGTCAGTCTTGTGGTTTCTTGAATTAGGAGAGCCCCCTAGTGAACACAAAAGCCAATTACAAATCTGAAAGGGTCAAACCCATAAATATAAAACAAAGAACTTTGATTTAGAATGCAGCTGGTGCGTTGTTAGCTAACAGTAAAGTTACGTAGTTCACTGACCTTTTTGCTGTTTTAGTTTAGCTTTGTGTAAAAACTGTAAACTATACTGACGTGTGGCAAGTGATGCATCTTTGGTCCTTCTGGTAAAGCAACAGGTATTAATAAAGCTGATAATAAAGTTTCTGCCCATAGGTGGCAATTGTAAACAGTACCCAGGTAAGATGGCGGACATTTATCCCATCATTATAACATTAGATTAGATTAGATTAGATTATACTTTATTCATCCCACAGCGGGAAATTTCCTTATTACAGCAGCAGCATTTTCTACAATAAGAGCAAAAACAAACAAATACACAAGTAAACACACAAGCAAACAGCAGACAGTGAGCAGAAGGTTTGGCTGAATGTAAGTGACATCAAATAAAGGTTTCGTAAAGTGCGGTTGCAATGGTACAGAAAAACAATACTGCAGTGTAAGTAAGTGACGTTAAATTAAATTTAACATGTAATTAAAATAGTTTAGCAAAAGTAGGAAACCATAAATAATATTGAAAAAGTAAGTACTTGCAACTGAAAAAAAAAAATATATATATATATATATATATATATATACAGATAGTAAAAATATCCAGAGTGTATGGAGTAAATGAAACACAAGAACAGAAACTACAACAATATCAGGTAGTGCAGGTGTTGTAGAGTCTGACCACGGCCGGGATGTAGGACCTATGGTACCTCTCCTTCTTACAGCGGGGGTGTATCAGTCTGCTGCTGAAGGAGCTGCTCAGGGACCCCACAGTGTCATGTAGGGGGTGAGAGGTGTTGTCCATGATGGATGTCAGCTTAGCTAACATCCTTCTCTCCCCCACTTTCTCTACGGGGTCCAGAGGACAGTCCAGGACAGAGCTCGCTCTCCTGATCAGTCTATTGAGTCTGCTCCTGTCCCGGTCCGAGCTGAGTAGAGTGCATTGGTGTTATCAGTCCAGTTCAGTTTATTGTTTAGGTGAACACCCAGGAATCTGTAGCTCTCCACTACCTTAATGTACAATCCCTGGATGCTCACCGGTGAGAAATGGGATGTTTTCCTCCTAAAGTCGACAATCATCTCCTTAGTCTTGCTGGTGTTAAGCTGAAGCTGGTTGAGCTCACACCAGCTGACAAAGTCCCTGATAATCGACCTGTATTCCAGATTGTTCCCCTCAGAAACACAACCAACAACGGCTGTGTCATCGGAGAACTTCTGGATGTGGCAGTGGGTGGTGTTGTGCGAGAAGTCTGAGGTGTAGAAGGTGAAGAGGAAGGGGGAGAGCACCATACCCTGAGGGGCACCTGTGCTGCAGTGCACCACGTCAGACACACAATGATGGAGCCTCACATACTGTGGTCTGTTGGTGAGGTAGTCCATAGTCCGTTCCCCTCAGAAACACAACCAACAACGGCTGTGTCATCGGAGAACTTCTGGATGTGGCAGTGGGTGGCGTTGTGCGAGAAGTCTGAGGTGTAGAGGGTGAAGAGGAAGGGGGAGAGCACCGTACCCTGAGGGGCACCTGTGCTGCAGTGCACCACGTCAGACACACAATGATGGAGCCTCACATACTGTGGTCTGTTGGTGAGGTAGTCCATAGACCATGCAGCCAGGTGTTGGTCCACTCCAGCACTCTCCATCTTCACTCTGAGCAGCGAAGGCTGGATGGTGTTAAAAGCACTGGAGAAGTTGAAAAACATGACTCTCACAGTGCTATCGCTGTCCTCCAGGTGGAGCAGCGATCTGTGCAGCAGGTAGATCACTGCGTCGTCCACCCCAATCCCAGGCTGGTAAGCAAACTGCAGGGGGTCCAGCTGTGTGCCCACCAGGAGTTGAAGGTGACGCAGGATGATCCTCTCCATAGTCTTCATCAGGTGAGAAGTCAAGGCAACAGGCTTGAAGTGGTTTGGTTCCTTGGGGCGCGGCGACTTCGGTACCGGGACCACACAGGAGGTCTTCCACAAGGCTGGGACCTTCTCCAGGCTCAGGTTGAATAAGTGCCTGAACACACCACAGAGCTGGTCAGCACAGTCCCTGAGGAGACTTGGGCTGATGTCATCCGCGCCCGGGCCTTCCTTGCCTTGATCTTCTTCAGTTGACTTCTCACCTGATTATCTGTAATGGAGAAAGGGGTGGGGGGTGACTGGGGTGTGTGGGTGGTGGGAGGTGAGGGGGTGGTGAACTGGCGAGCGGAGCGCGGGGGGAGGAGTGGGCTGGTGGGCTTATTGTTGTTGAGGGTCGCTGAAGGTGGCAGGCTGAGGAGGGGAGGGGGAGGGGGAGTAGGCCAGGGGAGGTGTAAAAGAAGGGGCTGGGGGGTGTGAAGAGGGGGGCAAGGAGGCAGAGTCAAATCTGTTAAAGAACAGATTCAGCTCATCTGCCCAGTCCTTGTCTCCGCTGGTTTGGTATCTCCCCACACCTTTGCCGTGGCCGGAGATGTTCTGCAGCCCTCTCCAGACGTCCCTAGCGTTGTTCTTTTCCAGACTCTTTTCTAATTTCCTCCCGTAGATGACCCTCCTGATCCTGAACGCAGCTCCTCTGGTACAGAGTTGTTCCTTCACACTGATGTGTCCCGGGTGGCACCACCTATCGTTCACAAACACAGCGATGCCCCCTCCCTTTTTCTTATCGCTCTCCGTTGCTTTCCTATCCGCTCGCAAAAGTTTGAAACCATCCAGGGTGACGTGTGTGTTGGGAAAAAGTTCACACAGCCACGTCTTGGTGAAGCACATGAGGCTGCATTCCCGGTACTCCCTCTGCAGTCGGGTCAGCGCCGTCAGCTCTTCCATCTTGTCTGAGAGAGCTCTAACGTTCCCCATGATGACAGACGGTAAACATGGTTAATACCGTTTTTTCCGCTCCCTGTGCTTCACACCCGCTCTGCATCCTCTTCTCCTTCTCCGTAACCCCTTAGGAATCTCCTGCCGTTCGGCACAGAGAAGGGTTGTGTGGCGCAGGGCTAACAGCTGATCCCGGGTGTAGAACAATGGGGCCGTCGTTGAATGGGGGGCTGAGTTTCCCATAGATGTGCCAAAAAGTTAAAAAAACAGCAAGAGACAAGCTACGAATGTAACAATATGAACATCCATAGCTGCCACTTGCTTAAAGTGTTGATGTGACAAAGAAAAAATAGCAAAGAAAAAACAAAAACACTAAAAAGATTTGGAAAACTGCAGAGCTGCTGTAACGCGCTGCCACTCATGCGGCGCCATCTTCATAATATGTGACATCATGTCACATCTATTGTTGTATATCTATGGTCAAATCACCCGGCCAAATTAGTTCTAGAACCACAGAGTGAGGTGAATTCAAGTGATAGAGCATTCTATAATATAAGGGTGGTATAAGACATATTGCTAGGTGTTTCATCTGGCAATACCTTACTGTAAACTTACCCTTACCTTAACAGTATCTGACCCATCCCAAAATTTGACCGACCAATTCAATAGAATTCCTTCTCATGTTGACATTCAGTCGAAATCCAACACAAAAACTCTACACACGTTCTAATGGAGCAGTAAGGACCCACAGTTGTGAATATTCAAGGTTCAAGTCTCCTAAAACAGCCAAAGTCAAACAGTTCCCATGGGTGAAAAAAAAGGCTTTTCGTTCTGTAAAATAATTTATTTATAATTATTGGAATGTGTGGATAGAATACCATGACAATGCAGAATATGAGACACTCACATGAGGCGTTGCCAAAGTGTTATTATCTCTCCCAGAGGATGTTGGAAGACATAAAGCTGCCAGGAAGCAGGCGTTTCCATTCCCCTCCATTTACACATGGGATGAATAATGACTACCATAAACTTCAATAGGAAATTCACCTAACTCCACCCCATCATTCTCCTATATCAAAAGGCCCTGGTAAGAAAGAGGGGCTGGTGTTTCAGAGAGGAAACATGAGGGAAGTCTTCAAAACAAATTGAAAAAAGCTGCACCATCTGGTCATGATTGTCTTTTACTGAACCAGTATGTTTTCCCAAGGTTAAGTCAGCAAATAGATGCCCATCCACCCCTGCTCAGAGAAATTTCATGTTGAAACATCATGAAGACTCAATCAAATTGATATGTTTCAGTGTGATTGGCTGACTGAAATCGTAAAACATGTTGCTCGTATTATCTGATTATTTGATGCCCTTGATGGTGCAATAAAGAAATTGTCTTCATTATGTCCTTTTTTGTACATATTTTTGTTTTTTCCCTCTGTTTTCTATTCTTTTATTTTGAACTGCTGTAATGACACACTGCCCACACTTACGTCAAGAAGGATTAAAGTATTAATCTGGTCATAGCCCATCGCACAGTGTTTTTTTTCTATTACAGATTCCATTTGCAGGCCATACCAACAGTAAATGTATCCTGTTTACATGTATTGTGTATGTGTCAAAGTTGATTCCTATGTGTCATAGAGTTCCATTATTGTACAAAAACTATTCAGTAAACATCAGTAAGACACACTGGGTGACATGTTCCTTTATTATGTCACTGTGTCTGCTATTTCATAACATTCACAACATGTGCTTTACCTTACCACTAACTCTTGTCTTATTCCAGAGTCTGCCACTCACACCTGCTGCCCTGCAGTAACCCCGTTCTTCCCACCATCTCCTCTCACACATGTTCCCCCCCTCACTACCCCTGCAGAATAAATACCGGCCTACCTTCACTCATTCCCTCCCAGATCATCTACTGTGCTTTGTGTCGAAGCGTTCCATCCTTTTTACCAAGCCTGATCTTTGCTTGCCTGTCTCGCCCCTTTTGGACATTTCATCAGTTCACCTTGCCCCATGCAACAACTTTGTTTGCCAGCCTGTTCCAAGGGACGAGTCCCTCAGACAGAAATTTTTGTTTGCAGTTGTTAGAAAAATCTAACTATCACAATTTGATGAGGACAAAGAGAGGCTGGGGGTCCAACTGAGAATTAAGAAAAGATTTAATGAAACAGCATGATGAAGATGATAAGACAAAGACAATAAAACATAACACTGCAGCTGACAGTGGACTGTATCTATGCTTCTCCTTGATGGAGTCATGAGACCAGTCCCGAAATCATCCCCACGGCCTAAATTTATCCCAAATAAGTTAAGGGTGGCTCCTCAAATCAAATATTTCCCTATTGGTCAGATGTTTTCTCAAGATCAAGTCCCATCTCTGAATTGTCAGGTTTAGTACAGGTCACAGGTAAAGGTATTTTATCATGGTAGTGCCAATTCTATTCAAGTTTACTGGGATATGCATGTCCTTTGTTCTTAGTCAAGTCTGGCCCAGCAGGGGCGGCCCCCAAAAGGCCGGAACAACAGTTACCTTTCCAGTGGGGACAATGAGCTGCCTCATGTATGCTAAATGATAGATATGACCTAATCAATTCTTTAGAGACAGAGGAACGCAGGGGGAAGGTGAGAGACAATTAACCTCTTCACAGAGACAAATGTGTATGTAAATGCATATACTAACCTGGCTGCATCATACATAAACAGAAATACATTGTTTTCAAAACATTGTTTTTAACTTTTTATAACTCAACACAGTAAACAGCACAGTACATTTACTTACTTTATACTACACCAGTCTGTCTGTGAGTCATGTATTTGAGTCATTACTTGTTGTACTGAGTCGTTCCACATTTGCATGTATGAAGTTTTGAGCGACACATTGTTTTGGTCATGGGATTTGACAGTAGCAAAAATATAAAATATCATAATCCCTACCATTAATATCATTTACACACTAATAATTAAAATATACTTGCCCATTAAAGGTGCTCTAAGCAATGTTGGGTGACGTTACTTCTTGTTGATGAGACTAGCTTGCCCCCCCCTTTCTCCTCATCTTTTTCCCTCCCCCTCCCTTCTGTGCTTCCATGCACTGTAACTATTTGCATTGTGCTGTTAATATTGTATGCAAAAAAAACAAAAACAAAGGTTCTGCCAGGTAATGGCAGCCCACAGAGCTCCGTCTTTCCTGACATAGGAATGAGTTTTATAGCCTGCATACAGCGTTCATTAACTGTTTTGTGACACACTGGGATCTTAATTGATGCTGTCTGATTTAAAAAAAAAATGCCCTAATGATATCCTAATAAACTTACATACGTGAACAGACTCTACAAACTGGTATTACGAATCCTCTTCACTTCCAGTCTTCTCCTTCTACATACATGTGATAAACCTGTCAGGGAGGCCCCTAATCTTTCCAGACTGGTGATATGTTTGCCAAAGCTCAAGGCTCTGGGGAATTTTTCTTCTTCTATCTAAGCCTTTCTTCCTCCTGCAGAGAGAGAAGAGATCCCAGCTGCAGGCAGGATGAAGATGCTCGGTCTGAATCAGTCACAGGGTTTATGAGGTTCTGCAGTCATAACACATCAACATCAGACAGTCTGCTCAACAGACAAGAAGAGCAGTGCCTGGATACGAGCAAAGTTCTGCCTGTCCTCAATGAAGCCCTTTCATCATGATGTATCAAGTGACAGTTAATTTTACTCTCAAATGGTGATTTGACCATTTGCCCGTAACTAGAGTTGTATCAGTTTACAGTTTTACAGGTCCGGGGACGATACTAAACCCCTTTCATTTACGCTAACAGGTTGAATCGGCTTTTGTAATTTTTAAAACTGTTGGCAAATTAAAAAGTATCCTACATTAGGAACCTGTGCCAATGTAGCGTGCAAACGAGCTACATTTCCTCAAGCATTCTGTAGCTCAAGCACAGCTAAGGTTTCTGCTGCGGTCTGAAATAAAACTGAAGATAGCATGAATATAATACCAACTCACGAACAAAGTGTTCGGTGAAGGGAGGGAGTCAATGGGAGTTGGGAACTGAGGATAGCGGGAACTTGGGAACTGGGGACAGTGTAGCTTGGGGATCGAAGTGCTTTGGCCTGCTAGGCGAGGTCCAGGACTGCGGACAGCAGTGAAGGTGGAACCCCTCAGGCGGCTGAGCAGGACAGCAAAAACCCTCTGGAGTCCAGTCAAGACGCCGACGGTGAAGCCCCTCTGGTGACCGAGCAGGACGTCAAAACCCCTCTGGAGGCCGATGGCAAAGGCAAAACCCCTCTGGGGGCCGCTGGCAAAGACAAAACCCCTCTAGAGACCGGGCAGTCTGTCAAAGGCAGGCTCCCTCTGGAGACAGAGTAGGCCGGCGAAGGCAGACTCCCTCTGAAGACCGGGCAGGCAAAAGGGCAGCTGGACTGAAGAAAGCAGACAGGTCAGCTTGGCTGAAGACAGGCAACGGGTCAGCATGGACTGAAGACAGGCCAAAAGTCAGCTGTGCTGGAGCCAGGCTAAGGGTTAGCTGGACCAGGGTCTGCCAACAAGGCAACAGGAACAAGAGTCGGCGGGTCCGTGGTTAACCAGGTTAAAACACTGCTACAACACACATGAGTTCACCATAATGTCCAAAAGAACTACTTCCATGTAACTGTTCTGCAGGTATTCCACAAGTGCCCCTCGTTCAGAAGAAGTCTCCCAGCTAATCCTGCCTTGTACTGACCAAAGTTGGAGAAAGAGTTATCTAGCTGATGTGATCTTACCTAGCTACTGCACTACTCCCAACAAAGATAGTATAGAAGTGTATGTCTCACTCTATAGCTAAAACAGAGACCTGTGAAAACAGGATCTGCAGCAATGTGCAGTACACCAAAAATATGGTGTTTTTTGAAAATGAAACCATGTAAACCTATTCTGGTACAACCTCAAAATACAATTATGAATCTGAAAATGAGCATAATATGGGCGCTCTAAATAACTATGTTTTGTCAGAGCTAGAGTTATTTAAAGGTGCTGTAGGTAGGATTGTGAAGATCAAGGACTTAGCCAAAAAATTTGAACATTGACAACTTCAGTCCAGTTCTGCTAAAGCCAATATGGTGTCCTAAGCCCCTCCCCCCACACAGGTGAATGAATGCGTGTGCATAAGCAGTAATTGACACGCAGTTAGACCCCCTCCCCCGCCTATGTGATTGTGTTCCAGGTGTGTTTTTGAATTACATGTAGGTGCATAATCAATCTGATAAATGAATTAGGCCTATTCTTGTAAGGTTAAATCAGTTAAATTATGATATAAACTGATCAGTCAAGTGTGTGTAATAAAAATATTGTAGTATTTTAAACTTAACATGCCATATGTGTTCATTGGGGCGGCTAAAGCCTTAATCACAAGCTGCATGACAAACTTGAGCTTGAGCTTGAGCGTTCATCAATTTTCTGGCGTGCTTTGGCAAGACGAGCATCTTCAGGCCACACCAAAGAAGCTCATGGAAATGGATTTCAGGGCAAAAATGCTGCCACTCCACAAGATCTACATTGGTGCAGTCGCTGAAAAAAAAAAGGCAAATCTAATGTTTTTCCAAACCAGTTTCCAGAAAAATTCAACCAGAAAAATGATTTAATTGATAATCATTTTTCATAATTTGTTCAGAGGGTGCTGTAGTTTTGAGAACCACTCTCTGTTTGGTGCTGTTTCCGTACCAGGCAGGAATGTTTCCTGTCAAGACGCTTTCAATGATGCAGGAGTAGAAATTGCTCTGTATTTGATGGAATACCCAGGATATCCTTAGGTGGCTGAGGTCAAACAGTCTCTGCCTTGCTATTCTCCTTGGGCGGCTGTGGCTCAGCGGTAGAGTGGTTGCCTGCCAATTGGAAGGTTGGTGGTTCAATCCCTGGCCCTGCAGTCCCATGTCGAAGTGTCCTTGGGCAAGACACTGAACCCCAAGTTGCCCCCGATGCTGCGCATCGGAGTGTGAATGTGTGTGCATGTTTATCTGATGAGCAGGTGGCACCTTGTACGGCAGCCTCGGCCACAGTGTATGAATGTGTGTGAATGGTGAATGTATCCTGTATGATGTAAAAGCGCTTTGAGTAGTCGGTAAGACTAGAAAAGCGCTATATAAATACAGCACATTTACATTTCTCACCACTGAGGACCCATTGATATCAAGGGAGGTGTAGTTCCTTCCCTTACGTCTGTTTCTATAGAAGTCTGTGTAGGTTAACTGTATGCTTATTTTGTGTGTATATGTGTGTGTGTGTATGGGAAATGTGTCGACATTTGTTTCTCTCAAATGCCCAAGACCAGTTTCTCCTATAGGAGACAATAAAGGCTTATCTTAACTTATCTTTTTTGTGATACGTTTTTTAATTTATTTTTGGAAAAGTAAACAGAAACCAACAGTTACAAACAATACACTGAGACAGAAAACCTGTCCCAGGGCCAGAAAGAAGGAGAAAATATAAAATGGAACATAGAGAGGAAAGATGGGCGGGAGGGAGACAAAAACAACACTTGCAGAAACCCACACCCAAACACATACACAAACAGACATTAGCTATGTTTCCATCCACACGTTTTCATCCAAAATAAGTGATATAGAATCATTTGTTGGTAGATGGCGCAGTCCATTTTGTCTAGAAATAGAATTTTGTCTTTGTTTGCAATTGTTTGCTTGAATGTTGTGCGATTCAGTGTGAAAATAAATGGAAATGCCTTAAAAAGTCTAAAATCAATTTGATATACCAATTTGATCGCAAAACAGCATGTGACATCATTACGCATAGGGTTTAATTTGCTTTAAAGCCGTTAGATGGAAACACACTTTCACCAGCTTTATTCACATAAGTTTTTTTTTTTACTAAACTTCAGATAATTTGATTGACAAGTGGATGGAAACTTAGCTATATACACAGACACAAGACAAGAAACCAAACACGGCTACAGTCTGGACTTCACTGCCTCAGCAATGTTCACCCAAGTGTCCAGAGTCTTTCCTGGCGCTCCATTAATGTGCACTGTGGAAAGCGCCATATGCACCACATCCAGGTAGGAAATGGTCCATGTTTAGATGGACAGGTCGTGAGGTGGTTTCCAACAGGTTACAATCATTTTCTTTGCAGTTGTAAGTCCAGAAAATACAGCACGTTTCTGTGTCTCAGAGAGCTGAAAGGCTGACAGATTATTCAAAATCAAAACATTGGGGGTAACAGGTATCAGATAAAGCACTTTTGCAGAGTACAAGTATTATACAAGTAATGCGAGTCAATATCTGTACTCGGATTGAATAAAAATAAATTGAAAATTGACTGTGTCTGTGTTCTGTGATAGGCTAGTCACAGCGCTAATCACAGTGCCCCTCCCCTACACTATTCTGTGATAGGCTAGTCCCAGCGCCCCTCTCTACACACATACAGATTCCTTCTGTTGATGTGTCCGGCCGGCTCTGCTCACTCACACACACTCAGAACACGGAGAAGTGAACAGCTCTTTCCCTCTCCCACAGTCACTCAGGTCCGCGGGTCTTTTCCGTTAACATTTAGGGTTTCTTCAAGCTTCAGGTTTGTTTTTTACTTCGGTTCGAACTAGTACTTAGTAACCAGGAGACTTCTGGTAAACGTGGGGTTTGTTCAGACATAGTGCTGCTTGGTAGAATGCGACTCGTCTCTGCCTGTCGGAGTTTTTGTTTGTTTTTTGTTTTTTTAAACTGCCTGTTGGCTCTAACCAGTTTTTTTGAGTGTCTGAAACTTTCTTGCTCTATTTTATAAAAAAAATAAAAGGCAGTTGCGGTATAAATAAATAATATTACAAATTAAGATACACACACAAACACATTCTAACGACCCACCCCCCCTCTCTTTTTCTTTCTCTCTGTGTATCTCTTACTGTACGTACACACCGCCACCGACTTGAGCTGCAAAAAAAGCTCTGGCCGCCCCGCCAAGGGCGCTTGTCAAAAAGTATGGGGAAGCTTTCAGACGCTTTAGCCGCTCTGACGTGGCGGCGTTCGTATAGCGCAATTGGTCAAATCGGTGTTGTGAGCAATTGAATTGCCTTCCCGCTTTCATAAATATTTTGCGCTTGTCCTCTATGTGTATCATTGGATAATTATGGATCATCGCATTTGCGCATTTAATAAGGGTAAAATGATCTGCAAAACAGATTGTACCATTCACATCAAGCAAGGAAGACTACCATGCTACGGCGCACTGCTCATTTCCCTCGTTAAAAAGATTATGAATCATCAACACGCATTTTGCATACTCACCGGACACACCAACTATCTCGGCTACTTTATCCCATGCCTCGTTTTGTTTTAACTGGTCCCTATACGCAAACAACGTCATATCATAAATGATAGGAAACCCAGCAACGGCGATGAGCTTCTCCTCCATTTCCCTCGGAACAAATGTTTTGGTAGGAACGAAAAGATTACATTGTATGTTTCTCCGGAATCAGTCAGCATGAAGGACGTCTTTAATTCCGATTGGCGGCTGGCGTTAGCCGCTGCTTGCCGCTGCTTGCCGCTGAACTGCGTCATAGCTCATTACCATAAAGTTGAAAAATTTTAACTTTCAAATTGACGCTCAACACGCTCAAAACGCCCAAAACGCGACGCCGACAGATTTGCTGCTCCTTGCAGCTGAGAGAAGCCGGCTTCCATTGAAAATGAATGACTTCCGGTATCTTTAGACGCTAGTCGGTGGCGGTGTGTACGTACAGTTACTCACTCACAGACACACAGACACAGACTCACATATACCTGGTAAAAAATAAATAAATAAATAAATGATCATAGAAAAATTAAAAGTTAAAAAAAGAGTTATATTATTGAGTATGAAAACTCTTGTTCATTACATTTTACTTAATAATTGCTACCGCATTGTTGTATTAATTGTTGCAAAACTTGTTCTGTATATAGTTCATTTGTTACCATGACAACACCACTGATCTGAAGCTCAATGCTGATGCTGTCATGGAAATAGTTTTCTAATCAGCAATAAATATAACAATTTCTGATCAACCCATATCAATTGTATGCTTAAAATAACATACCGGTTAAAACCCCGCCCATTTCAAGACAACCCGAAACAGCCCTGCTCAGGGTGACAAATGACCTTCTTATGGCAGCTGACTCAGGATCATCATCACTGCTCATTCTCCTCGACCTAACAGCAGCATTTGACACAATAGACCATACCATCCTCTGAGACCGCCTCCACAACACAGTTGGATTGTCGGGAACGGTACTGCAGTGGTTTGAGTCCTACCTCTCTGGCAGGACTGAGCGTGTTATATTGGGAGAATGTGAGTCAAGGATGCTCCCCGTTACATGTGGTGTCCCGCAGGGACTCACCATGTGTCTTGAGGAGATAAAGGCATGGATGAAAAGCAACTTCCTCCAGCTGAACCCTAGTAAAACTGAGGCATTACTTGTTGGCACCCCTCATCAGATTCGCTCCTCTGCCATTTCTCAGTTCATCTTCGACAATCAGGTCATCACTTCCTCCTCCTCAGTCATAAACCTAGGGGTTCGGTTTGACCCCCAGCTGACCTTCAATGATCACATTAAACACATTTGTAAAACCTCCTTCCACCATCTTCGAAACATCTCCAAACTCCGCCCCCTTCTAGCTCTTCCAGATGCAGAGAAACTTGTTCATGCCTTTATTTCCACAAGGTTGGACTACTGTAACGGACTCTTTGCTGGGATGTCTGGCAGAAATATCCGGAAGCTTCAATACATTCAGAATAGCGCTGCCAGAGTCCTAATGAGAGTCCGAAAATATGATCACATAACTCCCACTCTATACTCATTGCACTGGCTCCCTGTTTCATTCCGGATCGACTACAAAATCCTCATGCTTACACAAAAATGTATCACTGGACATGCACCACCATATCTACAAGAACTCATCACCTTGAAACCCTCCCCCCGCACCCTCAGATCAACAGGACAATTGCTTCTTCAGGTCCCCACCACAAGGCTTTGTACTATGGGTGACCGAGCTTTTTGTTCAACTGCACCACGGCTCTGGAACCAGCTCCCGAGTGACCTGAGAGCAGTACAGAAGCTGGACACTTTCAAAGCTGAACTGAAGACTTTTTTATTCAGAAAGACATTTTTGTGCTGATTGTTTTTATTGTTATTATTCTCCTGTGTAGCACTTTGAGATTCTTTGGAATGAAAAGTACGGTATAAATAAAATATATTATTATTATTATTAACCCGACCCACTTCTGGGTTAGGCCCCGCCCAGTCTGAGTACAGATACGGATACAGCTAATTCATGTGGTAAACAGATACAGATACAGATAATGCTGTACTTGCTCATCCCTAGTAACAGGCACAGTAAGATTAAACAATTTTAAATTTAAAAATAAAGATTAAAATTAAAAAAACAGATTAACGGGAGAGCATTCCCAGATCATGTAAAGATATGTACCTTGTGCTTTTATTGGGCAGACAGTGCATAAAGGCCTGTTAATTATTTTCATGTAGTGCATTTTCACAGGGGTAAGATACAGTGCCTTGCAAAAGTATTTGCCCCCCTTGAACTTTTTGACCTTTTTCCACATTTCAGGCTTCAAACATAAAGATATAAAACTTTTTTTGTGAAGAATCAACAAGTGGGACACAATTATGAAGTTGAACGAAATTTATTGGATTTTTCAAACTTTTTTAACAAATAAACTGAAAAATTGGGCGTGCAAAATTATTCAACCCCCTTCAGTTAATACTGTAGCGCCACCTTTTGCTGCGATTACAGCTGGTACATCAGTTTTGCACATCGAGAGACTGAAAATTTTTGCCCATTCCTCCTTGCAAAACAGCTCGAGCTCAGTGAGGTTGGATGAAGAGCATTTGTGAACAGCGGTTTTCAGTTCTTTCCACAGATTCTCGATTGGATTCAAGTCTGGACTTTGACTTGGCCATTCTAACACCTGGATATGTTTATTTGTGAACCATTCCATCGTAGATTTTGCTTTATGTTTTGGATCATTGTCTTATTGGAAGACAAATCTCCATCCCAGTCTCCGGTCCTTTGCAGACTCCATCAGGTTTTCTTCCAGAATGGTCCTGTATTTGGCTCCATCCATTTTCTGTTTTATCACCTTTTCTTTTTACCATTTACATGGCAGACCGTCCACAGCAGGCAATGTTAGGGTTCGGTTTGAACCCGGACAGAGAACAACCACCGGAGCCGATAAAAAATGCAAAAAAAGGTTTTAATACTGAAGGTAGCACATGAGAACAAACAATCTTAGCACGGTTGACGGAGTAGGTAGTAGTCCAAGCGGAGAGAATCTGGTGAAACAGCACAGGCGTCGTGACGGGACACAAGATCTAAAAGGAAGACAAGGTTAGTACTCTGAATAGTTACACTATACAAACTAGCGACGTAACTTGGCCTAATTACCACGGAGGTGAAAGTAACGAATTGGCGCTGAAGAAGTGGTCAGCCCCAGTTTAAATACAGAGGTGATGGATGATGATGATGTGACTCAGTTGTGCAGTGACAGAGCAGGGTTGAGTAGCCTCGCCTCCTGACCTTATTCCTCCAAAGGCACGCCCCCTCCATGGACGACGGACAACACAGACAAACACACAGGGAAAAGGGGAGAAACGAAACTCAAAAGGCAACAGACCCACAACAGTGCCCCCCCTAAAGGGACGCCTCCCGGTGGCCCAGGCTTAGTAGGATGGGCCCGGTAGAAGGCGGCCACCAACTGAGGGTCCAAAACGAACTGCCTGAAAATCCACGTCCTCTCCTCGGGCCCGTAGCCTTCCCAGTCTACCAGGTACTGCAGACCTCTCCCCCGCGGGACTGGAGGACACCGGCTTCACCTGGGACATGTGGAAGGTTGGGTGAATCCTCGTCGCTGCGGGCAGCTTCAACCGGATGGCCAAGGGGCTGATGATGGACTCAATGACAAATGGGCCCAAGTACAGAGGGGAGAGTTTCCAAGACTCCGTACGCAGAGGCACGTTCCGAGAGGACAGCCAGACCTCCTGACCTGGTTGGAGCAGGGGTCCTGTGCCTGTCTGCCATCGTCTTGGTCCACTCCGTGGTCTGAAGCAGGGCCTTAAGGGCATCGGTCCAAACCCGGCGACAGCAACGAAGGTGCTCCTGCACCGAAGGCACCGCCAGTTCCCTCTTCTGGGCAGGGAATAATGGGGGTTGGTAACTCAGGGCCACCTCAAAGGGGGAGAGACCGGTGGCTCAAGTAGTAAGTGAATTGTGAGCATATTCCACCCACGGCAGGTGAGATGCCCAGGTAGTAGGATCTTGAGCGGCCACACAGAGCGTGGCTTCCAGGTTTTGGTTACCCATCTCCGTCTGGCCGTTGGACTGCGGATGGAACCCAGATGACAGACTGACGGTTGCTTCTAGGGAGGAACAGAAATCCTTCCACACACGCGCAATGAACTGTGGGCCTCGATCAGAAACGATATGCACAGGTATTCCATGGGGACGGAATACATGTTGGACTAAGAGGTCAGCCGTTTCACTGGCCTTAGGTAATTTTGGTAATGCAATATAGTGAACAGATTTAGAGAATCTGTCCACGATGGTAAGCATAGTGTCATTACCTTCAGACAGTGGCAAGCCGGTGACAAAATCCAACGCCACATGGGACCAGGGGCGACTGGGGACCGGGAGCGGCTGCAGCAGGCCACTAGGCTGTTGATGAGAGGCCTTACTCCGAGCGCAGACAGAACAGGCTGCAACGTAGGCCCAAACATCAGCCTCCACTGACGGCCACCAGAAGTGACGCCTCAACATCGTCACAGTGCGACGTATTCCAGGGTGGCAGGCAAAACGTGAGGTATGAACCCACTGTAATACCTGGGACCGCACAGACTGCGGAACAAAGAACTGGTTGGGAGGGCCGTCTCCAGGTCCAGGATCCGTGGCTTTAGCTGCTTTAACCAGTGACTCGATCTCCCAGCAGACAGCGGCTACCACATAAGAGGATGGAAGTACCGACTCAGGCTCGGTTGAATCCTCAGTGCAGTCAAATATTCGGGACAGTGCATCAGGCTTGATGTTACGTGAACCTGGACGGTAGGTAAGGGTGAAGTCAAATCTACCAAAAAACAAGGCCCACCTGGCTTGACGAGAGTTGATTCTTTTAGTGGACTGGATGTAGGCCAGGCTTTTGTGGTCAGTCCACACCACGAAAGGTTGCGTCGCTCCCTCAAGCCAATGCCGCCACTCATCCAGTGCCAGCTTCACCGCCAACAGCTCACCCACGTCATAGTTCTGTTCTGCTGGGGACAGTTTTTTCGACATAAAAGCACATGGATGGAGCTTTTGTCCGAGGTGGAGCGTTGGGACAGGACTGCGTCCACATCCACAATAAACTGGAGAGAACCGTCAGGGTTCACAGGCGGAGAAGTAAACAGACATTTCAGTGTAGTCATGGTTAGATCTGCAGCAGGCAACCAGCGGAAAGGGACCTTGGGGGATATGAGCTTGGTGAGAGGGCCACCACACGACTAAAATCCTGTATAAATCTACAATAAAAATTGGCCATATAAAGCTAGGTCGACACAGCATTTAGAAACACAATCTTTGTAATAATATCAGACAACAGTGCGATAAAACCAGGACACATTAAGAAAGCAAGACAAACTAATGGTTCATGTTCATCAGGCAGTTGTTTCAGTACTGACGGTGCCCTCCGTGACGGGATCCGAAGCGTTGGCTCTCCCCGTTGCAGCATGAGGAGGGCGGAGCGCAGCCTGGTTCACATAGCCCTCCCCGGCGGAGGTGAAATCTCTCTACTGGGCGCCGTCTCTGATTGCATTGCATTGCATAAAGCAGGAAAAAATCCACACCCTTGACCCGTGCTTAATCCATGAATCAATAAAAAGCCTGGCGTCTTTTTACCATGTAGTTGCTGAAATCTGGGGAATAGCCAATTTTCTTGCCCTCAATGACGAGCGGGGATTTCTGCGCAGCTTATAGAATCGTCTGCCTGGTCGTGTAACAAAGCACGTTGAAAATCAGTGAACTGGGCTATCACTGTAAATTTCGTGGGCTCTCATAATCTCTTTCTGAACATCTGCTTGTTTCAGGAACCACTTAGCGGCAGCGTGAGAGATACTGGACAGCATTAGCACCTTCTAGCCCCTCTTTCAGCCTGACGATACGGATGTTGCATCTTCGGTTTCTGTCCTCCAAGACTGCTTGCTTTATCTCCATCGCCCAAAAAGTGTGGCCGTGGCTGTCCAGAATACTCAGTAGTTTTTAGGACGTTCACTGAATCTGAGAGAGCTAAGTGCAGTCAGAGATGCTAGTTGAGCATGGATAGTTAGCTTCTTATCATTGTCAACCACCACCTGCTGAATCTGAGACTGGATCTGAGAAGCGTGGCTCGAGTTAGCTTTTCTGTTTCTCCAGTACAGCCTCTGCATTAGCGTCAGTATTGCTGCGTTGTGCTTTGCCTTTGCTTGCCGTTCCGCCTTAAGTAACTATATTGAGCATACAGTGGTAGAATACCGGCGTAGGAACCATATAAAACTATTTGGCAAAGTTGGGTCGGGAGCTTCGCCTCAAGCCGCCATCTCCGTCCAGCCAATTGTTGACTCCCATCTTATCTTTATAGCTCTTGCTGCCTCAAAAAAAGGCCAGAGCATACTCAAAGATCAATCTCAACCCGGACATTCTCTGTTTGAACTACTGCATCAAACAGACATTTGTTTTTGTTTTTTTTTACGAACAAACCAATAGTCTTGAGTTTTGAGTTCAATGATGAATCATGCTGTTGATGTGTTTTGTGTTTTAACTTTCCTTTTTAAACAAATAACCTAGCTCTTTATATATTTTTCATAGTGATAGAGGCCCTTCTATGTGTATACTTAATATATTTATTTACCTGCTTTGCATTTTTACTGATGTTTTGCACTGATAGGACTGCATTAAATTTCGTTGTACATGTGTCACTTTAGCCTGCAGTCTGAACATAGCCTCAATGAACTGAACTTAGTTATACTGTTTTGCACAATACATTATTACTGCCTTTAGGTTGTGTTTGTTGTTTGTGTTTTGGTTAATAATGAGCTCATTCAATGTTTTGGGTGATTGTTAAATGTTGTTGCTTAATAAGCCAGTATACTTTGTGAGGTTGACTAAAATCTATTCAATAGGGGATAAAAAAATACTTCTAAAAATCTTAAATGCCAGGTAAAAGACCTTGCTCGTACTCCTAAACAGTGACGGGAATAAAGGCGTTATAAATAACGGCGTTACTAACGGTGTTACTTTTTTCAGTAAGGAGTAATCTAATTGATTACTCTTCCCATCTTAATAACGCCGTTACCATTACTGCCAAAAATGAAGTTGTTTTTTTCATGAAACCACAATCTTTGAGCCGAGACCTTTCCACCTTTGGAGGAGCCTGTTACACCTCTAGGACTAGGTAGTTAGTATGAAGAAAAAATATTAACAAATAACAATTTTATTAAAAGAATATTAAGAGAAAGGAGCATTATTAAGTGACAACAAAACAGACTGATGTCTAAGTAATTATTATTATTAAGTGGTAATAGTTATTGGTGAATGAGGTGTAAAAACTAATCCAAAAGCAAAATCTTCAATGGGAAGATGCACTGTTTTTAAACACATTTGAATGGTTACTCTAAAAAAAAAAAAAAAAAACTGGAGACTATTCTGCTGCCAATGACGGAGCCTGCATAAAATTACCATTAATGTGGGTGAATCTCTCCAACAATGTGTATATGTGTGTGCATACGCCAACATTGGTTTGTGTGTGAATTTGTAATGCAATTGTGCCTGTGCGTGTGTGACGGTGAAAATCGGGTAATATGGGGTGATGTTAACTCACACAGTGAGGGGTTGGGGGGAGGGCAGAATCTAATTAAGAGGAGAAAGAGGCTGGAGCTGAGATGCTGCCAGTCTGCACGTAGGCCGCCGGAGAAGGGGGAGGGTGTGCAGAATGGGGAAAGTGGGGGTACCAGCCTGGGCTCCGGTTGGCAGAGATCGGATCTGGTCAAGTCTCACGTCGCTTGCTGGCACGCAGCGAACTGAAAGGATCACGTCACAGGACAGACATGAATGGTCATTGTGGGATATGATGAATGTAATCATTCATGTCGTCTTCAATTTGAGCCGAGCTGAATTTGAGCTGATGATGAAAAGGGAGGGCAATGCTGAAAAAGGGCCTTTTCTGGTCAAGGAAGTCGACCTCTCACGGCCATGTGTGGTTTACGAATTGCTCCTGGTTTCCTATTTATCTCTAGAGCAGTGTTGGACTTTATTATACTTGCAGTGAGACATACCTGGGACTCATGTTCAGAGTCAGGAGATTTCCCACTCTGTGTCACCGCCAGGCCACATCCAGCGGGGCGGGGCCAGTCCTCTCCTCTCCCACAGATTCCTGTCATTGTTGCAGCTACCGTGACATTCGAACCAACGTGCATTGTTCCCCACCACACTGTGAAATGTCAGGCCGCCTCTGTTCATGTGTCAGAAATTCCTTTTGATTTATTCTCGGTCCCCCAGTCACGGGCCTCGTTTGTGCAGCAACGTGTATCATTTCAATATCAAAGATTGTAAAATGGCGGCCAGACAATCTCAAATCACATCTCTTGGCTTTAGAGTGAAATGTGACTGTTGGAGCAGGGGAAGTTGGCCAAACAAGGCACGCTTTGTCTGAAGGGAGGCAGAATTTGGATGAAAGGGTTTGATATCTTGCAGATCATCAGTTCACTATATATAATACACCTTTCTCTTAACAGACCATTAAAGCAGCACTAAGAAAGTTTTCTTATGTCAACAATAGATCAAGTAACAGTGTTTGTCATGATGAGCGACACCTTTCACATTAAACACTGATGTATCACCAACTCTGCACTTCCCTTAAGCTAGAGTTGGGTTCCCATACCTGGTTCCATTTCGGATCAATTTTTTTGGCAAAAATACACAGATTTGCTATGATTTTGTTGTGGTTCTGCAGTGTCTCATCTTCATCCCATGCATTATTCAATTAATATTTAATTATGTTTGTGCATCCCTGATTCCTCTCCTCCCATCCTCAGAGAGATTTCCAGGTCACAAGAAGCAACATGCCGAGGAGGTACAAAATCAGGAATTGGAAAAGGCTACTAATGTTTTCCCTTCCCTGTGTTCTTAAAGACTTCAAAAAAGTTATTCTTGCGTTTATTATTCTCGGTTTCGGTTAGACTACTGCAACTCTTTATGCTTGGGGATCAATCACTCATTACTAAATCATAAACCCTTTCTGCCCAATAAAAGCACAAGGTACATATGCTTTGTACAAATGTTCTGGGAGTGGGCTCCTGTTGGTCAGTTCTAGAAAAATGTTGCATCCAAATTTCCGCCTTGTTTAATGTTACAATGGCTGTTACTGTCAATGTCTTGATTCTGAATGAGCTGTCAGCTTTCTGGGATTCAGAAACGTGCTGTATTTGCTGGACTTACAGCTGCAAAGAGGATGATTGCAACCCGTTGGAAACTACCTCACGACCTGTGTATTCACACGTGGATCCTTTCCTATTTGGATGTGATATATATGGAACTTTCCACGGCGCGCATGCGACTCTGGACACTTGGCAGAACATTGCTGAATCTGTGAGCTCCGGCCTGTAGCCTTGTGCTGCAGGGTGGCCCTCTAACTTGCACAGGTGTCTGATCCCTTGTCTTGTGTCTGTCTGTGTGCGCGTGTGTGTCTGTTTATGTATTGTTTTGTGCCCTTTTAATGTGCCCTTGGTTTAAGCAAGCAGCATGATTAAACCAAGCTGCATGTTTGGTTTAACATGCTGCCCCCCTCGCTCCCTCGCTCCCTCTCTTTCTCTCTCTCTCTCTCTCTCTGTGTCTCTCTCTTACTCGTTACTTGTTCTGTATATAGTTTGTTTGTTACCATGACAACACCATCGATCTGAAGCTCAGTGCTGTCATGTAAATAGTTTTCTAATCAGCAATAAATATAACAATTTGTGATCAACCCATATCAATTGCATGCTTAAAATAACATACCAGTTAAAGCCCCACCCATTTCAAGACAACCTGACCCACTTCCGGGTTAAATTCTGTCCACTTCCGGGTTAGGCCCCGCCCAGTCCGAGTACAGATACAGATAATTCATGTGGTAAACAGATACAGATACAGATAATGCTGTACTCGCTCATCCCTAGTCATAATTCCACTAACCATGTTTGGAGGAAGAAGAATGATGAGTACCAACCCAAGAACACCATCCCTACTGTGAAGCATGGGGGGTGTTAGCATCATGCTTTGGGGTTGTTTTTCTGCACATGGGACAGGGCGACTGGACTGTATTAAGGAGAGGATGACCGGGGCCATGTATTGCGAGATTTGAGAGATGATTCCCTCAGTTAGAGCATTGAAGGTGGGTCGAGGCTGGGTCTTCCAACATGACAATGACCTGAAGCACACAGCCAGGATAACCAAGGAGTGGCTCTGTAAGAAGCATATCAAGGTTCTGGCGTGGCTTAGCCAGTCTCCAGACCTAAACCCAATAGAGAATCTTTGGAGGTAGCTCAAACTCGGTGTTTCTCAGCGACAGCCCAGAAACCTGACTGATCTAAAGAAGATCTGTGTGGAGGAGTGGGCCAAAATCCCATCTGCAGTGTGTGCAAACCTGGTGAAAAACTACAATAAACGTTTGACCTCTGTAATTGAAAACAAAGGCTACTGTACCAAATATTAACATTGATTTTCTCAGGTGTTCAAATACTTACTTGCAGCTGTATCACACAAATAAATAGTTAAAAAATCATACATTGTGATTTCTGGATATTTGTTTTTTTGATTATGTCTCTCACAGTGGACATGCACCTACGATGACAATTTTAGACCCCTCCATGATTTCTAAGTGGGAGAACTTGCAAAACAGCAGGGTGTTCAAATACTTATTTTCCTCACTGTACCTTCACAAAAGTGACCGTTTTGCTACTGACAGGCTCAGATTATTGTCTGGCAACATTATGGAAAGGATCCCTTTAGAGAATGACCTTTAAAACATCTTTGAGACCTTTCTGTTTAACCAGAAACAGCTCTGAACGCTATAACCACCAACTTCATTTTAAAAAGCAATACTTTTAGTGTGCATAGAGCCAACATATTTTCACATTGGTAAATTGGTAACTATGTGTTTATTTCAACCAAAACTAGAATTGTGATGGTTGGAAAGGTTGACAGACAACCCAAAAAAGCTTTTCGTAGTTTTATCTTGTTTCTGTCAACTTTAAATTAAGTGTATTTTACAATGCTAAAATGACAAAAAAAAAAGTATTTACATGGAGTCTTGTGGGTTTAGTAATCGGAATTTCGCGGATGTTGTTTTTTTGTGACTAAATGTTTTTATGTTTGAAAAAAAGATCTTAGAGGGGGCGCGTTATGGAGTAGACATGCGACTCACGAGGTCCCAACTTTTTCGCTAAGATATACTTAATAATCTGCACAGTTTGAGATAAGAAGGCTATATTCAAGGTCTACAGGATAAGCGTCATCAGTTCTTGCCAAAATGCCTCCAAAATTCGCTGCAAAATCAGTGCAACAAACTATTCCGGAGTTGGAGGCTAACCGGGCTACATCCGCTAGCAAGGTAGATATTGAAGCGAGCACACTGCAGGCCTTCCGTGACATCGTGAAGGAAGTTATTAAAGAAGAAGCTGATAGTCTGCGGGAAGAAATCAAGCGATCTGTTGACTCCATAGCAACGACACTTGGTGAATGCCAGGAGAAGATACGTGAACATGACGATGAACTGAGCAGCCAGGATACGCGCTTACTGGCTATGGAGGCCCGATTTACGGAGTTGAGCAACAAGCATGATAAACTACTGCTAAAGGTGGATGATCTGGAGAATAGAGGAAAGCGGCGTAACCTTTGCATACTGGGGATACTTGAAGGATTAGAAAAGTGGAACCTGACCAGATTCATCGCCGGTTTGCTGCACGAAGTCCTTGGTGGTCCCAATGGTTTGGAGAAACCCCCGGTCCTGGACAGAGCTCATAAGATGGCGGCAGCCCCGAAACCCGCGGAGGGAGGACGACCACGGCCGTTCATTCTGTGCGTTCATTATTACCAGGAGAAGGAGTTGATTCAGCGCCTTGCTAGAGAGAAAGGTCGATTGGAGTTTCAAAGAAAGCAGATCTTCATTTTCCCGGATTATAGCGCCGATCTGAGCAGACGCCGCACAGCTTTAAATGAGGTGAAGGGAGTGCTTCGGGGAAAAGGAATCTGCTACAGGCTCCTTTTTCCAGCCCGACTCCAAATTACGCTCAACGGGGTAACACAGGTATTTGACTCTCCTCAAGATGCAAAAGTCCGTCTCCAGATCTCCGAGTGATGAGTGTTTACGTTAAAACATGGCTCCAACTGTTTCGTTATTGGAAAACCGTTTGGAAGAGCTAAAAAGTCCTGATAGGTTCATGTTTACATTGGGCATGAATACGTCGTTGAGCCTCTGACAGGCTCTTATGTCAATATTATTTAGCCTACAGACTCTTAGCATAATTTGCTCTGCTATATATTTGAATTGCATAAGGCATTTTTTCGTTTGCTTGCTGTTCGAGTTACTCCCTGCCTGTTGTCACGGGAGGTGGATTTGTTTTCCTTTCCCATACACCACAGTGGTCTTTTTAGTACATTGCTGCCTGGTATTGACCTCCCTTGTTAGGTTTAAACATTTTTTATATATTTATTCAAACATTTTCTTTGTTCTTTTTTTAAAATTAATCCCGGCCTGTATTGTGTGTATATTTTTATATATGTACATGAACGCATGTATACACTTCCTATAGTGATATAATTCAGGCTAGTTATCAGGATTATTTCTGCCTTCTTATTTTCATAGTAGTGGGACTTCGGTGTGATGAATGGATCTTATAGAGGAAGTAGAGAAGCTTCAGGGATGTGGTGTTTGGCATTTGGGGACGGCACTAAGGGTGGAGGTTTATATGTTTGCTTGTTTCTGTGTTTTTGTTAGTTTTTTTTTGGAAATATAATTTTTGATTGCAGTTGGACAGTGTTTGGCTTATGTAATTGTCGTGGCTTGCAATATTTGCTTTTTTGGATGTTTCATTGATGACCACCGCTTCCAATAATTCCTTCTCTTCAGTAAATAATGGCTGCCAAGTTAATCTCATAAACTGGAACGTAAGGGGATCAATCACCCAATAAAATGTAACAAGGTACTTTCTCATCTTGTTCACCTCAGAGGGAATATAGTGTTTCTTCAAGAAACACACCTCAAAAATTCAGATCAGAAAAAATTAAAAAGGAGTTGGGTTGGGCAAATTTTCCATTGTAAATTTAACGCTAGAGGCAGAGGCACAGCAATTCTAATAGAAAAAAAACACCCCATTTATAGTATCGGATACAATAGCTGATCCTAATGGTCGATATATAATAGTGATTGGTTCATTATTTAATACCCCATTTATCTTGGCGAATGTGTACGCCCCTAATTGGGACAATCACACATTTATTGATTTACTTAATTCACTACCCCAGGTGGACAGTAATCATTTGATATTTGGAGGAGATATGAATACAGTTATGGATCCTGTGCTAGATCGCTCCTCAACAAAGCATTTTTCAACTTCAAAATCCACACAGGTTTTTAAGTTGTTTTTCCAGTCATATGGAGCTGTGGATATCTTTTAACCCCACAACTAAACAATATTCCTTTTTTTCAGCAGTACATCAAACCTATTTGCGTATTGATTACTTTTTTGTTGATAAAAAAATTATTCATAAGATTAAGGCATGTAACTATAGCAGCATAGTTGTGTCTGATCATAGCCCACTCATTTTAAAACTTCAGTTTCCGGATGAACACCATATATGTGCCTGGAGGCTCAACCCTCTATTATCTGACAATGCATTTGTAGAATACATCTCTAAACAAATTGATCTATTTCTGGAAACAAATATCACTCCTGACGTGATGTATAGCACTGTCTGGGAGAGTTTAAAAGCTTTCCTTCGAGGTCATATTATATCTTATTGTTCCCATGACAAAAGAAAGGAGGAAAAAACGCATAGCTGAACTGATCGGCTTAATAGCACAGTTGAACAGCCAACATTCTAGAAATCCTTCACCAGACCTAAATAAACAGAATGATGTTGCAAACCGAATTCAATTTGATTTCAACTCAACATGCTGAGCGTATGATCCACAACTCTAGAAGATTGTGGTATGAGCATGGGGAAAAATCTAAAATGTTAGCACATCAATTACGTAAATCAGAAGCTGACACTTAATATCTGCAATCACAACGCAAGATGGTCATATTACAACTAACTCTCAGAAGATAAATGAGAGTTTTCATTACATTTGCCGAAGTTGTTTGACATTTTTTTTGATAAATTGCCTGTTCCAACCTTAAATTCATCATTTAAAGACCAATTGGATGCGTGCATTTCCATTGAAGAAATCAATTCTGCAATTGGCTCAATGCAGTCGGGGAAGTCACCGGGGCCGGATGGCTTCCCAATAGAGTTTTTTAAAAACTTTTAAGGATAGTCTAGCCCCTTTTGATGCGGGAGATGTTTATAGAGTCCCTCAATACTGAAAGCCTTCCACATACATTACGACAGGCAACAGTATCACTGCTTCTTAAACCAAACAAAGATCCTTTGAATATCATTGTTACAGTGCTTTGCGAAAGTATTCGGCCCCCTTGAACTTTTCAACCTTTTGACTCATTTTAGGCTTCAAACAAAGATATAAATTTTTTCTTTTTTGTGAAGAATCACCAACAAGTGGGACACAATTGTGAAGTGGAACGAAATCTATTGGATATTTTAAACTTTTTTAGCAAATAAAAAACTGAAAAGTGGTGCGTGCAAAATTATTCGGCCCCCTTGCGTTACTACTTTGTAGAGCCACCTTTTGCTGCGATTACAGCTGCAAGTCGCTTGGGGTATGTCTATCAGTTTTGCACATCGAGAGACTGAAATTCTTGCCCATTCTTCCTTGCAAAACAGCTCGATCTCAGTGAGGTTGGATGGAGAGCGTTTGTGAACAGCAGGTTTCAGCTCTTTCCACAGATTCTCGATTGGATTCAGGTCTGGACTTTGACTTGGCCATTCACACCTGGATATGTTTGTGAACCATTCCATTGTGGTTTTTGCTGTACGTTTGGGATCATTGTCTTGTTGGAAGATTAATCTCCGTCCCAGTTTCAGGTCTTTTGCAGACTCCAACAGGTTTTCATCCAGAATGGTCTTGTATTTGGCTGCATCCATCTTCCCTGTCCCTGCTGAAGAAGCAGGCCCAAACCATGATGCTGCCACCACCATGTTTGACAGTGGGGATGGTGTGTTGAGGGTGGTGAGCTGTGTTGCTTTTACGCCAAACATATCGTTTTGCATTGTGGGCAAAAAGTTCGATTTTGGTTTCATCTGACCAGAGCACCTTCTTCCACATGTTTGGTGTGTCTCCCAGGTGGCTTGTGGCAAACTTTAGACAAGACTTTTTATGGATATCTTTGAGAAATGGCTTTCTCCTTGCCACTCTTCCATAAAGGCCAGATTTGTGCAGTGTACGACTGATTGTTGTCCTATGGACAGACTCTCCCACCTCAGCTGTAGTTCTCTGCAGTTCATCCAGAGTGATCATGGGCCTCTTGGCTGCATCTCTGATCAGTCTTCTCCTTGTCTGAGCTGAAAGTTGCAGTGGTCTGATACTCCTTCCATTTCAAAATGATTGCTTGCACAGTGCTCCTTGGGATGTTTAAAGCTTGGGAAATCTTTTTGTATCCAAATCCGGCTTTAAACGTCTCCACAACAGTATTACGGACCTGTCTGGTGTGTTCCTTGGTCTTCATGATGCTCTCTGCGCTTTCAACAGAACCCTGAGACGATCACAGAGCAGGTGCATTTATACAGAGACCACACAGGTGGATTCTATTTATCACCATCAGTCATTTAGGACAACATTGGATCATTCAGAGATCCTTGCTGAACTTCTGGAGTGAGTTTGCTGCACTGAAAGTAAAGGGGCCGAATAATTTTGCACGCACCACTTTTCAGTTTTTTATTTGCTAAAAAAGTTTAAAATATCCAATAGATTTCGTTCCACTTCACAATTGTGTCCCACTTGTTGGTGATTCTTCACAAAAAATAAAAATTTTATATCTTTATGTTTGAAGCCTGAAATGTGTCAAAAGGTTGAAAAGTTCAAGGGGGCCGAATACTTTCGCAAGGCACTGTAAATGTAGATTTTAAAATATTGTCTAAATTGCTTGCTATTTGCCTGGAGCAGCATTTACCATCACTGATAGCCCCTGATCAAACTGGATTCATTAAGGGCAGGTACGGCTTATTCAACTTGCGTCGTTTTTTAAACATATTGCATACAAAATCTACAGCAACTCCAGAAATAGCTTTGTCACTTGACGCCGAGAAGGCGTTTGACAGAGTGGAATGGGACTACTTGTTTTATATTCTCAATAAATTTGGTTTTGGGCCTAAATTTATCTCATGGGTTCAATTACTTTACACCTCTCCATTGGCTCGGGTAAAAACAAATTCTCTTTATTCCCCTTACTTTATCGCGCGGTACTAGTCAGGGATGCCCCCTATCACCCCTTCTTTTCGCTCTATCAATTGAGCCCTTAGCTATTAAACTAAGAGCAGAAAATAAGGTTAGAGGCATCTTTAGAACTGGCCATGAGCATATGCTCTCATTATATGCTGATGACCTCCTTCTATATGTATCTGATCCACTCAGCTATCTACCTTATGCCTTCACAATTTTTGACAACTTCGGTAGTATATCAGGCTATAAGTTAAATATACACAAAAGTGCAAAAGCAAAAAACATTTCTTTCAATAATTTTAACTTTAAAGTTAGAACTGATTATGTAACCCATTCTTATAAATTACTTTATGAAAAAAACATTGCCCCACTTCTTGAAAAAACAAAAACCGACTTGGGGCGATGGAATAATTTGCCACTGTCACTGATTGGTCGTGTTAATTCTGTTAAAATGAACATTTTACCTAAGTTTCTATACTTATTCCAATGCATTCCACTTTACTTACCAAAAAATATTTTTGCGGCTCTGGACAAACTTATTGCAACGTTTATTTGGAATGGTAAATCGGCACGTATACATAAAGATTTTATGCAAAGACTCAGGCCATCAGGTGGACAAGCCTTGCCATGTTTTCAACTTTATAATTGGGCAGCGAACATACGCACTATGCTCCACTGGCTAGATGACCTAACTTTTGAAGCACCTTCGTGGGTTCATAAGGAGGCATTTGGCTGTGGAAAGTCCTCTCTACCAGCTTTGTTAAGTTCAGCCCTTCCTTTGGAATTGCAAACTTATAAATCCAATCCTCTGCTCTACAACTCTCTCAGAATCTGGATACAATGCAGGAAAAAATTTGGCTTACATACTATATCAAGAAATGCCCCTTTGTGCTCAAACCACATGTACCCACCTTCAATGGATGATT
This sequence comes from Etheostoma perlongum, assembly GCA_026937815.1. Classification (NCBI taxonomy): domain Eukaryota; kingdom Metazoa; phylum Chordata; class Actinopteri; order Perciformes; family Percidae; genus Etheostoma; species Etheostoma perlongum. The sequence goes on from CM049376.1 coordinate 24,761,583, forward strand.
TAGCTTTTAAGATTTGGAGTAATAATGAATTACGAACTTTTAAAGATCTGTTTATTGATGGAGTATTTGCTTCATTCTTACAGTTGAGTGAACAGTTTAATATACCTCGGACGCATTTTTTCCGTTATTTGCAAATACGCCACTTTACAGTCATTAGATACAGTACTTTTCCTAACTTACCAGAGAAAACAATTTTGGATAGTATTTTGGATATTAATATTCACAAGAAAGGGGTGATTAAAGAAATTTACAGTTTATTACTGGATTTACAATCTCCATCTCTCTCCATTATAAAATCACACTGGGAAAAAGATTTGGCGATGAACATCTCAGCTGATCTTTGGGACTGTATGTTGCATAGGGTACACTCGTCCTCTATCTGTGCCAGGCATGGGCTTCTACAATTCAAGGTTCTTCACCGTTTACATATTTCTAAAGAACAATTAGCTAAGTTTTATCCAGATAGTGATCCAATGTGTAATCGCTGCAAAGTAGAAATTGGCTCACTTATTCATACTTTTTGGACATGCCCTACACTGAACAACTATTGGACGGCTATATATTAAGACACTTTCTGAGGCATATAAAATCAAACTTGCTCCCTCGGCTCTGATTGCACTCTTTGGGGTGATACCTCCAGACATTTCTATTGTTAAACGCTATTCAAATGCTGTTGCTTTTGCCTCTTTACTCGCGCGACGTTTAATACTTGTGACTTGGAAAAAAGAAACTCCACCTACTCATGATCAGTGGACCTTATGAGGTTTCTATACATGGAAAAAATGAGAAGTACACTAATTGGCTCATTGACTAAATTTAACAAATCTTGGCAGCCATTCTTGAAATATATGGAAGCTTTCAAAATGAGCACCATGCCATAGTTAGGTACGCCGGCCATGACTCTAATGTAATTATGTAACTGCCGTTACTCTAGTTATATATATAAAAAAAAATGTTTGTATGTAGTGTGTTTTATCTATCTATATAGTTATTGTTTTGCTTATTGGGGTTCTGGTAAAATGTACAGCCAAGAATACATATTGTATTTATCAATGTCATATGCTGTCAAAAATTATAGTATAGTATATTACTATTATCGTCTTTATACTGTCTTTTTTTTCTTGCAAAAACTGCTGCTGGAATTTTCAATTTCCTCGCGGGAGTCATCCCAAAAGGATTAATAAAGAGAAGTCTAAGACTGAGAAGGACAAAGTTTTGTTAAATAAAGTTTCAAATTTTGGTTACAAATACCAAAAATTAAAAACAATTGAAATATAACATGAAAAAAGAAACAAACAGTTTCTTTAATTATGCTTTTATTCCCATGCAATCAACACACTCTAAATTCCCCCAACGGTATGTGGGTGGGTGTGTGGTTGTTTTGATGCACGCACACAATACTATCTTCAAATTGAATCCAGCTTGGATTAAAAACATTTTTTTAAAACCTCTCAAAGTGATAGTCTTTTTTACACATCAAAATTTTTGTTTATCACACAGTTACTTTATGCCAATCTAACATCCCTATGTAGATGTCTAGATATCTTATATTTTTCAAACTAGTGCAACCATTGGCTTGGGCTGTGTATTGCTGCTTGTAGCTTTCTCCAGAGCAATTGCACAACAAATTACTAACAGAACTCCCCCAAAGCAACCCAACTCTATACTACTGACTTACTGTGTACTTCTACTTCAGAGAAAACATTGTACTGACATAGAAATGTTACCGTGGAGGAGGGGTGGGGGCGGTGCGCAATCACGGAACGCACCGACAGTAAACTATGCACTACAGCTTTAATAACATACTATTATTACTGATAGAAATGATCATGTGCTTGCTAGCAAGACCTCAATGTTGTCATTGGGAAAACACTGTTCAAAATGCAAAACTTATCTGGAAATTGTAAGCAATTGTACATATAGTGATGGCCGAATGAAAATTTGTGAACCAGTGTCTTTATTTTCAGAGCCCACTAGATGGCGCTCTCTGTTCAACAATTGGTTGAGAATACACTGAAATGCAATGCCTTAGGCCTTTCTCCTAAAACCAAAAGCGCCATTTTGCGCTAGTGGGTTCAGAAAATAAAGACACTGGTTCACAAAGCTTCAATTGGCCATCACTTGAAAACAAAACTCCAATCGGTCTGAGCCTTAGCACTACAAATAAGCCTCAGGTAAGCCATTTTAAGAACTTTACAAGCATGGAGGCAATGAAAGTCAGAATAATAGGAGGACAAAGAGAGAGAGGAGTCGGACCTGAAAGAGGATGAGGACAAAGACGAGGACCAGTGCTACTGTATGTGTCACACGATTCTGTATCATATTACAGTATTACTGTACTAACTGTGCTATACAAAAATGGGTAGTGCTGTGAAGTATGTACAGGAATACCACTGTGATGTTACAGTACAGTTTGAAAGTAGATTATGTGAAAAAGAACCTAACCAATGACATCTAGCGGCTGTCATTCGGCTCTTCACTCAAGAACAAGAGCTTGTCATCATTAAAAAAAGGTGAGGAAATAATGCAATCTGACTTTATGAGTTGCATCAATGCATGATTGGAAGTAGGAATGTCTTCAACAATATCAACATGGTCAGCATTTCTACACTAAGTCGCATCCTGTAGAAACATAACGTCAGGATGAAGCAGCTGTTCAGGGTGCCATTTGAGAGGAACAGGCCATATTTTTCCCAATACCTAGCACGCGAGGACATCGCCTGTGACGTTGACGAGGTCTTGTGGCCAGATCCGGACAGAAGGTGGGATCCATAACAACAAAAAACAACTGTTTTTTTCCTAATAGCAATTTATCCAGTAATTACTTATTTTGATGATTTGTGATTCTATTTTTTTTTATTTCTGAAAGAAGTTTGTTTTTTTAAGTGTTAAGCCTGTGACCATCTAACGGCAGCGGTGGTGGAGGGGGTGCGTCTGGGTGGTGGATGACTACCCTACTCACTGGCACTGGGTGCTGGTATGAAATCGGGCTGCCTTCTTGAACGTTCCCAAAAGCTGAATCGACAAGGGGGACATCACTACTTATGGATAGGGTGGTAATTAGTGGAGCAAGGTCTGCCATGAAGTCCTGGTATGCCTCGTCGACCTTCAGGACATCTGGGTCTGGCAAGTCCCCCCGCACTGCTTTGTAGCGTTTGCTCCTTTGAAAACAGTTCATGTCATAATTAGAAAAAAAGAAACAATAACCCAAAACAAAAGAATCTGACAATGACTGCAGAATACATTATTACTTGACAGTGAAGATTACTTTACACCATCAGCAGCTGTGTACTGTCTTGACTTGGGTTTTGTTGAGATGAAGACCATGTTACTGTTAAAATATCATAACTAACATTGCGTTCAATCGGATCTCTGAGGAAGGAGGCTCAGGGTCTATTTGAGAATTATGAAAAGGTTTAATGCAACAGCATGATGAAGATGATAAGACAAAGACAGATACAAACAAACAGCTGACAGCGGACTGGATTCATGCTTCCTCCTGATGGAGTCACATGCAAGCAGTCCTGAAAATTCCTAAATCACACACATATATCCCCTGCACCTTGGGGCGGTTCCTTTTCCCCTGGTGCATTCAAATCCTTTCTCATTGGTTCGTTGTTGTCATGACAACACAGAGTGCATCTTCGCTGTCCAATGAGAATAAACATGCCGCTAAACTCACTCTGCCCCTTTGACATGGACAAATGGGTCTGTCGTGTAAATGTGAAATTCTAACATAATCAACATTGTATTGTCTTAGCCCAGACTAAGACCCCAGGGGACAGGAGACAACAGGCCCCCTTCCTGGTGTTGTAGCAGGAAGCTCCTTAATGTTAAATTCCAGACTTGACCTGATCAACTCTTTACAGTCAGAAGGTAGGGGGGGTAATGGGGGACAGAGGTATGCATAATTTTCTAACCTGGCTCCTTCATAAATTTTAACTTTTTAAAACTCAACATTACTCACTCTGCCTGGTTTCACACCCTATCAAATAAACGGAGGACATAATTTGGTTAGTCACCATAACATTCTATCACAAACTAACCACACTAATACACCAGACAGACTTCACACGTTTCTCCAATCCCCTCTTAACGCGATTGGCAGAGCTACCATAGATAACTGGAATAGATGTGGTAATGATGGGCTTGTTTTGTCTTCATTGTGTTTTTGAAACAAGATGGGTAGCTAATATCCAATTTCAAAAATAAATGAAACATCCTAAGTACTGTTGGAATTTAAAATATTATTACTTAAACATTGTGTGTAATTTGCATTATACATTTATGCTAAAAGGCAAACGCATTATTTCAACATAAATGAAGACATGTTGGTCATGCATTAAGTTTGTTGTTCATGCATTAAGTTGTTTTGCAATACTCTGTTCTATAACATAAGAAGTTCTGGTACATTCCGTTATAATCCAGCCTCAACTAAATGTGTCGGAAGTAAAATTGATTGTTAGGTACGTTTCCTGAATCTGGTTTCAGTCCCACTTTTACAGCCCACTGATCTTTTGCTCTGCAAGTCCTGAACTAAGGGTCATAAACTTTCAGTCACATTCCAACTGAAAGATAACGAAATAAGCACACAAACACATCACATCACTGTGACCTGGAGACCCCACCCTTTGTAAATAGGACTAGGGGTGCAAGAGCCAAAGAGCCAGACAAAGGAAGGGGAGAGCTGTGATAGCTTGATCCAGGTAACTTTGGCTCAGGATATCATATGTAATAAAAAGGATTCACACATCAACATCTGAGATTCTGACAACTAACTGACTGAACCCTGAGACCGGAGCAGGATTTAGCTCCAACAGTACTTACCGTTCTTTGTGGTTTATGCCATCGCTACTCAGTTTCTGTGCAGCTCAGGACAGGCGGTACTGCTTTGAGTTGCAGTATAGAGTACTTGGTGGTCTGATACAGTAGTGCAACACTGTGGTTGCAGAGAGCAGTTCCAGCCACATAGGAGCACTCAGCCACAACTATTTCAATTGGTGAGCTGTTCTCAAAAGTAATATATGAATAAAACATGATCATTAGATAATGATACTGTGGGAATATTCATGTAATGTTAGACATAACACACTAAAGATGAGAGCAGGCTAGCTTTTCAAGCAAATAGTAGCTGTACGATTTAGGGCTGTGCAATTAATCAAAATGTAATCGTGATTATGATTTTGGCTCCCAATAATCTCAAAAACAGAATAATCAAGAAAAACAATGATTTAGTTAATTATGTTTTGCAAGTAAACTCTTATTTTCTCTTTTAAATTCCAATATTTCCAACATCTTTCCAGAAGTCAAGGGCTGTAGACTCAAGACCATTTTTCTATGGACTCAGACTTGTCTCGGACCCGGTAGTATTTGGACTTGGACTTGTCTCGGACTCGGCCACTGGTCTTGTCAAATATGACTTTTGGTCTCGACCGAGTCCAGGTGTCTTTATTATGTTGATGCAAGGCTGCCAACTCTCACGCATTGGCCGTGAGACACACGCATTTGACTGGTTTCACACGCTCACACGCCACACCCCCAATTTCTCACGCTGAAGTGTCAACCCGATTTAGTTTATCTATAGATCTACCTGTTGAGCCACTTATGATCGACTAGTTGTGCTTTCAGAGACTGTGAGGGGTTCAAGAGCTCTCCCTGTCTGTGGAATTTTTGAATTGTCGCAAACTGAAAACATTATTTTTCACGATCCATCCCAGGTGCATTTCCCCCGGCTTCAGGTATGTGCTCTGAGTATTACAGACCTGTCCGTCGCTTCGTGTCCACTCTCTCTGTAACAATAGAGGTGAGCAGCGCGGGCTGGTAAGCGTAGCAACTTCAGTTCATTTTAGTGGACTCGCTCTGCTGTGGGCAGTGACGCGTTGCATCTGTGCGTAGACCTCTGATAATGAGCAGCGTACAGCCTCCTCTAAACTCTGTCAGAGACCAGAGACCCAAATGGGCCTCTGTGTCTGTCAGACGGTCTGAGTGAGATACTACCATATCAGCGGAGCAATAACATGCACAGCAGACTATATTACAACTCTCCAAATCTCAGACAACGAAAGGAGGAGTTATATTTTGAATGTGCACAAAGTTGTAAACATGAGCAGAAATCTGATGAAACAAATCTGAGCTATACTATACTATATATACACTCACCGGCCACTTTATTAGGTACACCTGTCCAACTGCTCGTTAACACTTAATTTCTAAGCAGCCAATCACATGGCGGCAACTCAGTGCATTTAGGCATGTAGACATGGTCAAGACAATCTCCTGCAGTTCAAACCGAGCATCAGTATGGGGAAGAAAGGTGATTTGAGTGACTTTGAACGTGGCATGATTGTTGGTGCCAGAAGGGCCGGTCTGAGTATTTCAGAAACTGCTAATCTACTGGGATTTTCACGCACAACCATCTCTAGGGTTTACAGAGAATGGTCCGAAAAAGAAAAAACATCCAGTGAGCGGCAGTTCTGTGGGCGGAAATGCCTTGTTGATGCCAGAGGTCAGAGGAGAATGGCCAGACCGGTTCGAGCTGATAGAAGGGCAACAGTGACTCAAATTACCACCCGTTACAACCAAGGTGGGCAGAAGAGCATCTCTGAACGCACAGTACGTCGAACTTTGAGGCAGATGGGCTACAGCAGCAGAAGACCACACCGGGTGCCACTCCTTTTAGCTAAGAACAGGAAACTGAGGCTACAATTTGCACAAGCTCATCGAAATTGGACAATAGAAGATTGGAAAAACGTTGCCTGGTCTGATGAGTCTCGATTTCTGCTGCGACGTTCGGATGGTAGGGTCAGAATTTGGCGTCTACAACATGAAAGCATGGATCCATCCTGTTTAAGCACATATAAAATTTTAAATTCCAACAGTTCTGAAACCACAGTGAGTGTGTTATCCATAGAGAGCCAAATACTCGGCTGAAATGAGTATCCAGTACGGATAAAGCACTTTTGCCGAAGTATTATACGAGTAATACGAGGCAATATCTGTGCTCGGATTGAATAAAACTCCTCATTGGGTAGCGGACCGTGTCTGCGTTCTGTGATAAGCTAGTCCCAACGCCCCTCCTCTACACTATTCTGTGATAGGCTAGTCACAGCGCCCCTCCCCTACACACATACAGATTGCTTGTGTTGCTGTGTGTGTCCCGCTCTGCTCACTCGCACACAGAACACTGAAAAGAGAACAGCTCTCTCTTCCTCTTCCTCAGTCACTCAGGTCTGCGGGTCTTTTCCGTTAACGTTTAGGGTTTCTTCAGCTTCAGGTTTGTTTTTTACTTCAGTTTGTAGTAACCAGTAGATTTCTGGTAAACGTGGGGTTTGTTCAGACATTGTTTGGTAAAATGCGACTCGCGTTGCGTCTCTGCTGTCAGAATTGTTTTATTTTTTTAAACCGTCTGTTGCTGGCTTCATTAAAGTCAATGCAGATCTGAAAAACAGCATCGGCCTATTTGATCCGTAGAACACAGCCCCCCTCTCTCTTACTCACTCAGACACACACACACACACATACCTGGTGTGGAAATAAAAAAAAAAAAAGAACCAAAAACAAACAAAAAAAATCACACTGATCATAAAAAAATTAAAAGTTAAAAGAAAGTTATATTGAGTGTGAAAACTCTTGTTCATTACATTTTACTTCATAATTGCAACTGCATGTGTTGTATTCATTGTTGCAAAACTTGTTCTGTATATAGTTCGTTTGTTACCATGACAACACCATTGATCTGAAGCTCAATGCTGATCCTGTCATGGAAATAGTTTTCTAATCAGCAATAAATATAACAATTTCTGATCAACCCAAATCAATTGCATGCTTAAAATAACATACCGGTTAAAGCCCCACCCATTTCAAGATAACCCAACCCACTTCCGGGTTAAATCCTTTCCACTTCCGGGTTAGGCCATTCCCAGTCCGAGTACAGATACAGATACAGATAATTCATGTGGTTAATAGATACAGATACAGATAATGCTGTACTCGCTCATCCCTAGAACAGTAATACTAATATGGCAGGCGAGGGCAGCATTGGCTGAAAAATGGAAAGAGTTGGAGCAGCAGCCTGAGGAAAAGCCAGCACCTGATCCCCATTAATCCACTTAAATTGGGCCGTTGTTGTAGTAACGGGTGGTGAATCCTCAGGAGAGGAGACTAAAAAGTGTCTGTAAAGACATAAAAGAGTGATTGCATGAATTTCAAATGTTAATAAATGAAGCTGAAAGATAATCTTAGCTATAATCTAGGTTGAACTAGGTTGTTGTCAAATGTAATTAGATACAACCCTAGCATTAAATTGTAAATTAAACGTATTGCTGATCAAATGATTGTTCTCCAGGGATAGTCCCTAAAAAGAATTCTGAAAACCATTTCCAGCAGCCAGTACTTTGACTTGTACTGGTGGATGATAGAACTTCAGCCAAAAAGGCAGCATTTTGCCGAAAAGTTATTACAGTTTTTGCCTACTGCTTGCACACTTTTTGAAAAATTATGTCAAAATTATGTCATTATGTCAAAACTCTACACACAAGTCAATCAGACCTAGCACTTTGAGATTAACAAATCACATCTATGCCAAAATGAAACACTGCAATCAAAATTTAACACTTTTCTAATTTGGCGTCTACAACATGAAAGCATGGATCCATCCTGCCTTGTATCAACGGTTCAGGCTGGTGGTGGTGGTGTCATGGTGTGGGGAATATTTTCTTGGCACTCTTTGGGCCCTTGGTACCAATTGACCATCGTTGCAACGCCACAGCCTACCTGAGTATTGTTGCTGACCATGTCCATCCCTTTATGACCACAATGTACCCAACTTCTGATGGCTACTTTCAGCAGGATAATGCGCCATGTCATAAAGCTGGAATCATCTCAGACTGGTTTCTTGAACATGACAATGAGTTCGCTGTACTTAAATGGCCTCCACAGTCACCAGATCTCAATCCAATAGAGCATCTTTGGGATGTGGTGGAACGGGAGATTTGCATCATGGATGTGCAGCCGACAAATCTGCGGCAACTGTGTGATGCCATCATGTCAATATGGACCAAACTCCCTGAGGAATGCTTCCAGCACCTTGTTGAATCTATGCCACGAAGAATTGAGGCAGTTCTGAAGGCAAAAGGGGGTCCAACCCGTTACTAGCATGGGGTACCTAATAAAGTGGCCGGTGAGTGTATATATGCACATCTTATCTTATTTTTTAAGTTTTTAAATGCTTCATCTATGTAAACCGTGTTGTATTTGTCACATTTCTGGAATTCAATTATCTATAGAACACGGCGGTGCAGTTTAAATGGACAACGCATTCTAATGAACGAGTTTGTATCGTACAAAAACTTCACTTCAAAAACAAATTTGTATGACGGCACTGAATATCTAGGGCCTTCATGTGAGAAGGGCTCAAAAAGAATAGTTGTGGATGCATGGAGCGGCCCATAAAGAATGCTTTTCTACAGGGCCAAGAATTTGGTGTTACGCCCCTGTCTCTATAGCCTCCGCCATGCAGGTGCACAGGTGTATAAATAGATTATTGTCAGACCAACCCCTGTGACGTCCTACATTACGTGATAGGTGAAAAACTAAAAAAAAAAACACAATATAGACATGGCTCCAATGTAAGGTGACTGCCGCCTGGTCACGTGACAGCCGGTCACATGGTAGGCCACAGAGCATGGTGAGCTGTAGGCTGTTTTAGACCCAGCAGCTTGAGATTAGCTGAGAAAACGTGAGCTTCATACAGCGAGTTTAGGCACCAAAACGACTAGTTAAGATCAGAAAAATGGATTGTGGTTTAGATTAAAACACTCCTGGGACACGATCATACATTTCCTGGGTGGGTCTTGTGTTTTTCCGGGACTCCGCTCCCCCGGCCTGTGTTTAATGACCCAACCATCCACCCTTACCTCCCTACGCTGAGCAGTCTTATGTGGACACCTATGTGGAAATATATATAATATACTGTGTGTATGAATGGTTCATGAAAACAGTCTGAAATGGAATATAGAAACAACTTCTTATTTTCACAATAACCCCAATAGGGGATGGTTAAGGTACTTTTGTCAGATACACATAAATGTAGCGAGATTTATTCTCTTAACCCATCCCTCAAAGGCACTGACTGGAGAACCTAATCCACATGGATTTGATGGTGGGAAAAACCGGAGCACCCGGGGGAAACCCACACAGACATGGGGAGAACGTGCAAACTCCAAACAGAAGGGACGGCCGGGATTTGAACCCGGCCACAGTGCTATTCACTGGGCCACCATGCCGCAGGTGGTACCAATAGAACTCCTCCAGTTTGTACCATCTGTTGAGGTACCTAACACACTTATTCAATACTAAAAGGTAGTGCTAGAAACACTGCAGTCTGGGATTGCGTTCCTCTGCATCGACAGTAAAGAGAAAATATAATTGAGTGAGACATGGTTTTTCAGTGCATGGCTGTCCATGGCTATTACCATCCAGTAACAACCCTGAACAGCTGTACTCGTGCTTTGGTTATGATTACATTCACTTATGATTACAATTTTGCTTACACAGCCAAACATCTAGCAAGTGCAATAACACAAGACAGAGCCAGTTAACATTACTTAGTAGTCCAACAGCAAGATGGATAACTTTCAGTTTTTCTTGCAGACTTTTATTTCATGAAGTTCTCACTAACAATCTTTAGCTTTCTCCGTCAACCTCCTCTTCAGTCTCCTTAGCCTCTGCCATGACGTCAGTAGCAGCTGATGAACCCAGTTCTGTTGCCCACTCGCCTGGCTCCGGTTATGGCACGACATCCATCCCTGCCAGAACTCCCCACTGCCCCCGGCATGACCCTCCTCCTCCTCTTCCTCCTCCTCCTCCTCCTCCCAGCAGTCCAATGCTCCTGTGCTAGCGTGTAAACATTCACACTCCCTCGCTTCTCAGGGCTCCCAGTTCTGGAAGTAGTCCAACTGAGGTTATTTCGTTAGCAACAAGTAAAACTGTATGTCCATCAGGAAACTGTATGTCACAGAGAGTTGAGGCAGAGCAGCCGCAAGACTGGGAAACCAGATGTTTGATCCTCGTCGCAGCGGCTGCGGGTTTGAGTCCTACCTGCGGCCCTTTGCTGTATGTTGTTCCCTCTCTTTCTATTTCTTTATGCTATCTTGTGGAAATTAAAAAAAAAAATCTAAAAAAAGGGAAACCAGATAACCTTTTCGCAGTAAAATATGATCCAGTTGTACAAAAATCAGTGGTAGAGCTATAAAATGTTAAGCACTTTTCCCAGGACATCGTAACCAGTGGCCAGAGTTAGATAAGAGAATATATAGTATATATAAGTATATAGATATAAGTTAGATAGAGGACAGGCTTTGGTAAGAATGATGGAGGCGTCATTCTCTATTACAAGTCACTATGGCATTAAACTTATAAAGAAAGCTCTGGAGTGCTCGGAAGTTGAAAACAAATCATGAAGGTTATTTTTTGAAAGGGAACGCAAACCTTCAAAAGAGTAAAAAGGCCCATTTTTTGTGAAAAAAATTAAAACGCCTTTAATTGAATGGCTATTTCATATTGATGTATTATATTAAAAATAGAACTAACCAGCAACTCATGCATATCGGCACAAAGCGGACTTCTTGAGGGTGGTTGAAGAAGGCCGCTTTGTACCCAATTTTTCACACAAGCCTTGGACCTTCGCTCTCTATTGAAACATAAAACTTATTTTGAAGCTGTTATTTCAAGGTAAAATTGTTTCAAAAATTGCTTTAAAAATGCACTTTCTGATTTTGTTATAGCGCTGTGTTCTGTTGGAGCTAAATCCTGCTCCATTCTCAGGGTTCATTCATTTAGTAGTCAAAATCTCAGATGTTGAAATGTGAATCCATTTTATTACATAGGATATCCTAGAGACAAATACAGAGTCAACCTAACACGGCTCTCCCCCTCCTTTGTCTGACTCTCTGGCTCTCAGACCCCCAGTATTGTCTCACAAAGGGGGGGGTCTTGTGCTTATTCCTTATCTTTTAGTTGGGATGTGACTGAGGGTTTATGACCCTCAGAGACTTGGAAAGCAACAGAGCAGTAGGGCCATAAAGGGTGACTGAAACCAGAGACAGGGTGTCTCTAACATCATCAATTCAGCTTCTAACACATTTGTAGAGCTGGGTTATAACAAAATATACCAGAACATCTTATATTATAAAACAAAAGTATTGCTAAACAACTTAATGCAACAAACAACAAACTATAAACTTATAACAACAAACTTAATGCATGACCCACATGTCTTCATTTATGTTGAAATAATGTTTTACCTTTTAGCTTGAATGTATAATGCAAATCACCCACAATGTTTAAGCACATATAAAATTTTAAATTCCAACAGTTCTGAAACCACAGTGAGTGTGTTATCCATAGAGAGCCAAATACTCGGCTGAAATGAGTATCCAGTACGGATAAAGCACTTTTGCCGAAGTATTATACGAGTAATACGAGGCAATATCTGTGCTCGGATTGAATAAAACTCCTCATTGGGTAGCGGACCGTGTCTGCGTTCTGTGATAAGCTAGTCCCAACGCCCCTCCTCTACACTATTCTGTGATAGGCTAGTCACAGCGCCCCTCCCCTACACACATACAGATTGCTTGTGTTGCTGTGTGTGTCCCGCTCTGCTCACTCGCACACAGAACACTGAAAAGAGAACAGCTCTCTCTTCCTCTTCCTCAGTCACTCAGGTCTGCGGGTCTTTTCCGTTAACGTTTAGGGTTTCTTCAGCTTCAGGTTTGTTTTTTACTTCAGTTTGTAGTAACCAGTAGATTTCTGGTAAACGTGGGGTTTGTTCAGACATTGTTTGGTAAAATGCGACTCGCGTTGCGTCTCTGCTGTCAGAATTGTTTTATTTTTTTTAAACCGTCTGTTGCTGGCTTCATTAAAGTCAATGCAGATCTGAAAAACAGCATCGGCCTATTTGATCCGTAGAACACAGCCCCCCCTCTCTCTTACTCACTCAGACACACACACACACACACATACCTGGTGTGGAAATAAAAAAAAAAAAAAAAAAGAACCAAAAACAAACAAAAAAAATCACACTGATCATAAAAAAATTAAAAGTTAAAAGAAAGTTATATTGAGTGTGAAAACTCTTGTTCATTACATTTTACTTCATAATTGCAACTGCATGTGTTGTATTCATTGTTGCAAAACTTGTTCTGTATATAGTTCGTTTGTTACCATGACAACACCATTGATCTGAAGCTCAATGCTGATCCTGTCATGGAAATAGTTTTCTAATCAGCAATAAATATAACAATTTCTGATCAACCCAAATCAATTGCATGCTTAAAATAACATACCGGTTAAAGCCCCACCCATTTCAAGATAACCCAACCCACTTCCGGGTTAAATCCTTTCCACTTCCGGGTTAGGCCATTCCCAGTCCGAGTACAGATACAGATACAGATAATTCATGTGGTTAATAGATACAGATACAGATAATGCTGTACTCGCTCATCCCTAGAACAGTAATACTAATATGGCAGGCGAGGGCAGCATTGGCTGAAAAATGGAAAGAGTTGGAGCAGCAGCCTGAGGAAAAGCCAGCACCTGATCCCCATTAATCCACTTAAATTGGGCCGTTGTTGTAGTAACGGGTGGTGAATCCTCAGGAGAGGAGACTAAAAAGTGTCTGTAAAGACATAAAAGAGTGATTGCATGAATTTCAAATGTTAATAAATGAAGCTGAAAGATAATCTTAGCTATAATCTAGGTTGAACTAGGTTGTTGTCAAATGTAATTAGATACAACCCTAGCATTAAATTGTAAATTAAACGTATTGCTGATCAAATGATTGTTCACCAGGGATAGTCCCTAAAAAGAATTCTGAAAACCATTTCCAGCAGCCAGTACTTTGACTTGTACTGGTGGATGATAGAACTTAAGCCAAAAAGGCAGCATTTTGCCGAAAAGTTATTACAGTTTTTGCCTACTGCTTGCACACTTTTTGAAAAATTATGTCAAAATTATGTCATTATGTCAAAACTCTACACACAAGTCAATCAGACCTAGCACTTTGAGATTAACAAATCACATCTATGCCAAAATGAAACACTGCAATCAAAATTTAACACTTTTCTAAAAAATTAAATTCTTGCAACAAAACCATACACACAAGCACCATTTGAATAGGCTAGGTGCACGAATCTACTTCCGTTCTACTTCCGCTCCCTCGAGTGTGTGGGTGAGTACTTCTGGTACGATGGCGACGTTTTACACTTGATGTCTCCAAGACCTGCCCAAGCTAACCATATCCAACGTCCACAGACTGGTCCGAAGTAACCGGAAAAAAGGATACAAGATGTACTTTTCTAGTTTTATTGACAACTATGAAGGTAAGTTTGAAAATTGACCGCAAACGCATTCACATTGTGCTACCGCTAACTAGCTAGCTAACAGTAGCTATGTAGCTAACATTAGTCCGTAGTCCTGTAGCTAAATATTTTAGTAGGGTGACCAGACGTCCCCGGTTTCCAGGTCACCAAAATCGGGGACTGTCCCCGGATGGATCTGTCCCTGGAAATATCCCCGGTTTTCACTGTGACTGACAGACCCTAAATTGGAGTGAAAGAAAGAAAACTCTGACCAAACGGAGCCGATCGAGCAGCGCTGCTCAGAGATGTTTCAGAAAGTTGTATTTTACGATGCTAAAATCACTTATTATTTACATGTAGTCTGGTGGGTTTCGCAAACACAATTTCGCGGACTTTTATGTTTTAAAAAATGATCTTAATCTTTAACAGAAAGGTCAGCCTCCTTAGAAATCCTTTCCATAATGTTATTAGCGGCTAAACGAGCACTTTATGAACGTAAATACAAGCTGGAGAATTATCTTAACTTCCATTGTTGCTTGTTTCTCTGCTGCCGACTGCAGCGATCTCGTTTCATACTGCATCAATGGCAAAGGAAAAATTTTCCTCAATAGTTTATATTGTATCCGATACTCAGCTCTAGGTCTAGTGTCCCCGTTTTAAGTTTTACAAAAATTAAAAACATGACGTGTTTTGGAGGTATATACGCTTCTGAGCTGAAAATGGTCCCGGATTTTGTCTGAGAAATCTGGTCACCTTAATTTTAGATTTGGGCGTAATGGACACTGCCTTTAGACAGCTGTCGAGTTAGGATTAGTATGAGATTGTCAGAGCTGGGCCTACCGAATAGTGGTTTGAGTATTTCTTTTTGGTTTGTGTTGTAATGTATTGGTTCAGAAATCTAGAGACAAGTAGCACAACCGCTGACTAATGGCCGCGATCAAAATTATTTACCACCCGACTGTCCGTTCGTCAGGTTGTTTGATCGACTGTACCGTGTTTAAAAGAAGTCTAACAGTGTTTTGTGTAACATTACATGAATGATGTTGAATTCCCACAGTGTCAAACAAAGACCTTGCAGGGAGTGTTTGCTATATGTCCATGAGGAAGCATGAGAAGCCTCACGACCTCAGAGTAGGGAGGACAACATGTGTTGAACCAGTTCAAGTCAGATTCAGGGGTACCTTTGTGACTGTAGTTGGTGATGTGGATGTAGAATAACAATAATAAGTCTGTTTATTTGACTTAAACCTGCACTATACTCTCATGGACACCCCAGAAACTGGATGTTACTGCTCCCGTTCTTTGGAGTATAAGTTTACGTAAGTAATAAGTTTAAGTAGGCCTGTTCATAATGGGTATATTAGTCAGTGTGAGGTAAGAGCTGATTTTGTACCCTCAGTCTAGGCTGTACTGACCTGTTGAACACTTTGCTCACACTGTTGTTCTAACTGTATTCAGGGTTGCCAACTTTTCAAAAAACCTTGGAGTGAGATTTGGTGGGGCCAACCAAAATTTTGCCGTGTACAGAGTAATTTATTTTTGGCTTATTTAACATCATTACTGTACAGCAAAAATGTTTACACACACATTTTTTTATATACATATATATATATATATATATATATATATATATATACATACATACATACATACATACATACAATAGACAGAAGAATGAGGAGCACTGATTTACATAAATTCCAATCCTTCAAAATTAAATGATGAATATGGAGCTTCTACCCCAGTTCATAGGAATACAAATGTAAAATTTCAAGCCATTATGAATACTTGTAATCGATGGTGGTGGTCAATATTCATAAAAAAGGACAAGTTTGTGAACGGGCAACACAAATTTTGATAATGAACAACTAAACACTTTACACACTGGACTTTTAAGGTCTGTGTGCCTTGTTATACTGAACTGTGGCCTTCTTAGAGGCCTTGATGATTGCTGTGGGTGGCTCCCACTTGAAGCAGGGCTCCAGACCAGCCATTTCTATTGTCATTATTGATGACAGGGTGCCATCCAGGGCAAGGTTGTTTCTGACCTTGGTCTTGTTTAGTCCCACCATAGAAAACACTCTCTCCGCATCAGCATTTGAATGGGGTAGCACCAGGACAATCTTGGCAATGGTGGCAAGCCTCGGGAACAGGATTACACCTGTTACCTGTGAAGAATGAGCCAAGAACACAGTGGAAATAAGCTCTCAAGTAGTATTGTTGTTTTTAATTTATTTCTTGTCTTTGATAGATTAAGACAAAATGCATGCATCTATATGATGCTTTGTATATACACTATATCCTACACACACAGAACTAACTGATTACACATCAACCTACAGCATACTTTAACATTTGTCAAAAGGGAAGAAAAAAAAAACAATAATGCTTGAGAGCGTATTTCCATTCTGTTTATTGTGTTCTTGGTGAAGCATAATTCTTACCTTGTGTTTTTGGGTAGCCATTTCAGCCCAGAAGCTCTCCATGTCAATTTCCTCTGGGACTTGCAGGGGTGGTATTGGCATAGTCTGGTATTCCAGGAACTCGTCACTGAGTAGGTTATACTGCTGGGGGCCATGGTAGGGGAGCAGGTTGGAAAACCTAATTTAAGAAAGCAATTTTTTATATATGGTTATCAACCCAAAGGAGCAAATAAGTATTTAAAAAAAGAAGTCACTTGGCTCATGTGCTGAGAGTCAAAATTCTGGTGTTAATGCCTTTGTATTGAATTTGGTGTATTTCATTTCAGATAACAAGCAGAAATTGCTGAAAAATACCCTAACCTCTCAACAAAGTAAAGAGCATCTTCTACGCCACATTCCAACCTCTGCCGAAAATCAACAAACTTGGCATGCTTGAGCAGTGGCTCTTGTAGGGGCAGCTTTTTTAGAGCATAGTCCACAGCATAGGTCAGAAATGCCAAGGCAGCTTCATGGAATTGCTCCATCTGCTCTGGCGTAATGTCTCCATCATCCAGTAGCTTGTTGAGCTTCACCCTGGTGGTGAAGCCAATATTCAGCTTTCTTCCTATCACAGATACAACAAATCATGTTAACAGAAACGCTGTGTCATGCTGATCATAATAGCACCATGACACTAGGCATGAAGTCCAACGTTTTTGGTAGTCTGATCTCATCACCTGTAAAATTTGAAGTATTAAAAATAATGATAGGTAATCATCAAACACTGACCTGGCAAATGGTTTGCCTTTTCTTTAAAAAGCAAGAACGGTTTGTCGTCTTGCAGCGCTGTAGGCACCATGAACTTGCACCATGCACAGCTTGCGAATGAAGTTCTTCATCTACAACAAAGACATTTACAAGTGTAAACCAGTGTGTGCATAAGCTCTCAGAGGCAGCAAAAAAAGAAGGAGCACATCCCACCCACACTCCCATTGTACCTATATATATATTTCTGTTATATATGTAACAGAAATATTGAGGACTGTTCTCTCTGGAGCAGGAGGCTGAATGAGGTGAATACCGGTATGGTGGCCTGGAAGAACAGTAAGTACACCTCCGTCATGGGGTCAGAGAATGCCTTCTGAAGTCTCCTGAACCGCGCCTGATTATCATCTTGAATAAAAAAAAAAATAGGTTGTCATTATCACAAGTGTACAGTTATTTGTGGTACACAAATTATGTGGCATTTGTTGTAGCTGCATAATGAAAATATTATGAGGGATCCTACCAGCAGATTTGAAGTAGCTGGCCAGAGGTTCATATAACCTCAGAATCCGGGTCAGACAGAGTTCAAGGCTTAACCAACGAACGGAGACATGCAGGAGGATCTCCATATACTCAGCTTCATGGAGCTCACAAAATTCTGTCACATATATTTCATTATAAATCTTATGTATTCAAAAACATTTCAATATTATAAATGGTACTGTCTAAAGTGCATACCTGTCAAGAACCCCTACTACCCTTGAACCAGTAGCCAACATCAACTACCAAGTCCTCCAGATCAAATTTGGACACCTGCAATACATGAAGCAGACCGTAAACATTCAGTTAATGCATGAAATCAGTAGACAAATTTAAAGTTGTATATAAAGTAAAATTAGGCCTATACTCACATCCAAAAATCCAATCCCAGCTCTTTTAGCGGTGTTGTGGACTATATGACTTGGGCAACCGTGAACGTAAATACTAGAGTGTTCTTTCAGAATTCTGGAGGCAATGGAATTATGTTCATAGCAGCATTGTCCACTGAGAGACCAACACAGTTTTGCCATGGGATAGCCTTCTCTGCTAAGGTGGCATTTATCTTGCTGAAGATGATGTCTGCTGTCCCACACCTTGTTCCGCTAGTAGTACACATCCCCAGGAAGCGGTGAACAACCTTATCATTGATAAACATCCGGACAGTCAGTGGGTTCATCTTCTCTACTCCTGAAATGACAGCATGTAAGCATATAAAGCCTCCCATATTCTTATATACATGTTTTAAAAAATATATCATGCCTGATTATTGTGGATTATTGTGGGGTGGCAGTTGCTCAACCCGTAGGGAGTTGGGTTGGGAACCGGAAGGTCACTGGTTCAAGTCCCCATATGGACCAAAAAGTACGGAGTGTGGATTGGTGGCTGGTGGCCCCCCCAACCGCTCAGGGCGCTGGTTCAGCTGGCAGCCCCCCCACTCACTCTGACATCTCTCCATCAGTGCATGTATAGGTCCTGAGCATGTGTGTGTATTTCAGGCCTGTGTGTGATTACTAACAAAGTGTGTACGCAGAGTGTAAATTGTAATTTCCCCACTGGGGATTAATAAACAAATTAAAATAATCATGTTCAATAGTTTGGGAAATACCTGTGTCATTGGATCCATCTGTGATGAGGGTGTATGGCCCTTCCCTCATTTGTACCACCAACTCGTTCATGAAATGTGGTGCCAGTACTTCGTTAACTATACATGAACTCTTTGTTCTTGCACACTTGTACTCCTGGGCTGTTTTGGAATCCTTGAAACACTCCTTTAGAAGAGGCCCCAGGTGGTCAGTCAACGCAAGCGGCACATTGTTGCTGTCATTTTGACCTCAGCCCTTCTGGTCTGGAAGAAAAAAGTGGCCAATTAAGACGGACATAAAACTAAGAAAACCTGACTGTGAAACACAACACAGAAATACAAAAACATAAACAAGACGGTAAATTAGTCAAAACTATCAACTACGACAGTACAGTATATTCCACAAAACTCTTGAACCTTGACAGGACCATGACACATAGCATACCTTAGCCTCTTGGTCTGACAGTCCCCCAACAGAGGGAGGGGAAATTGAAAATCTGTCGAGTGAAGTGGTGGATTCAATGGCCCGTTGTTTTTCCTGGTGGCCCTTTCTCTTAACATGTCGCACAATATCTGAAACACCCTGGTGGAAACATGTGTTTTCCACACGACATACAGCACACCAGTAATGTGTGCTGAGGCTACTTTTATGGATGAATGGCCATTTTGTGGTCCACTCATGTTGGAACGTACATCTGTATGTTGCAGCTCCACACAAGGCTCTAATCTTCAACCTCTGCTCGGGCTGCTGCTGCTGCTGTTGGTGGTTTTCTGCCTGTTGTTCTGTCTGTCCTTGTTCTGAATCAGAATCGGCAACATGCAAATCTATTTGTTGCAGTTCTATCGCTCGCTGTTCTGTCTGTTGCTGTTCTGTCTGTTCTGTTTTCTGCTGTTCTGTCTGTCCTGTCTGTTGCTGTTCTGTCTATCCGGTGTGTTCTGACTGTTGCTCTTCTGTCTGTTGTGTGGCTCTTTTTTGTTGTGGCTGATCTTTCAGTAAATAAAACAAAATGTCTTTACTCCTCTTTTCTCCTGGCCTTGCCTTACTGCGGGGCATACTTGAAACCTTCAGAAATTTAAATGATCATCATGGTAGTTTAACACATTTACACTAGCAAGAACCTGTCAATACAGAACGAAATATTCTGTAGCCTATTTTGCCTTTAATACTGCCGACATTGTCTTTGCAGGCAGTGTGTAAGCTCTAACCTGGGAGCCGAAATAAGAACGGACAGGCCACACAGCTGACAAACGCGACGCAGAGCCAGTGTGTGACCGGTCTAACGTTACACATCACGGATAAAATTGTTTTGTAAGTCGTTATATTGTTTTGGGAGTGTGGCGTGTGAGAGTGTGAAACCAGTCAAATGCGTGTGTCTCACGGCCAATGCGTGAGAGTTGGCAGCCCTGGTATTATATTACCAAGAAATATTTTAAGAGATTAGTGAGACAGGCTTATTGGTTCTGGTTGTTCTGGTAGAGTAATGAATCAATAATAATAGGGCTACTCAATTATGGAAAAAATATAATCACAATTATTTTGGTCTATATTGAAATTACGATAGTTTAACATGATTACTTAGGGCTGTAGTCAAGACCACCTTTGTCGAGTCCAAGACAAGTTCGAGACCAGGATTAGTCGAGTCCGAGTCAAGACCGAGTCCAAAGAGGTTCGAGTCCGAGTCCGAGTCAAGACCGAGTCCAGGACAGAAAAAGGTCTTATGCACGACAGTATCAAGACAATCAATTTGGGTTATTTGTTGATATAAAAGCAAAAACAGTGTCTGAGCATTTGAACAACTAAATTACAACATCACTCCAGATGTAGTGTAGAAATGAAGTGACCAGTATTACAGAGTGTAGCCCTATGGTTGGTTTATGGCTTCCCTAAAAAATATTGTATTCTATTGTTATTTGGACGTGGGTTAATAGGAAATACATTTATTTTCAGAAAACATTGTTCATTGTTGTTTAACCAAACTTTAGAGTGTAATTTAACATATGTTTATTTTATTTGAGACAAATTGCAGAATTTTAAAATAAATCCATCAGGAAGACATTGTTTAGGGAACACACACACACACACACACACACACACACAGACAGCTGGCTCGGCAACGTTAGCTAATGTCCGCTAGCATACAAACGGGCTAACTATCGCCAGTTAGCTTTTTTATAACGTAACAAAAACCCACCCATGTTGTAAGAGCAAAGCTAATTTCATGTAATAAAATGATGGCTCTCAAAAGGAGCAGTAATGCCACAGGTCTTATGTTGACAACGTGGACGCAGATATAGGAAACTCCGAAGGCAGCCGTAATATTTACCTAGTAAGCTAACTAGGCTAACGCTGGAGCGCTAACATTACCAAACAGGCGTAGCTGTCTAAACTTGTAAAAAGCCGAACAATATCCCCACCTGAACTGTGTTTTACTTTCCCTCCAATATTATCATCACAGAGCTGCCAACTTTTCCAAAAACCTTGAAGTGAGATTTGGTGGGGCCAACTCATATTTTGCCGCGTACAAAGCAATTTCTTTGTCTCTTTCAGCATTATTATTCTTCAGGGTTTAAATTGGGATTTGTTATATGTGGGGGGATGGGGGGCTCTCCCTACGGGGGTCTGGGGGTATGCCTCCCCCAGGAAATATTTTTGAAAAATAAACCATTAAATGGCACTTTCTGGAGAGTTTTGTGCAAAAAAATGGAGAAATCAAGTCTTACATGATATGTGCAAAACTGTAGGGTTAAGAGCCTTTGCATTGTCGTAGTATCACATGTATTAGGGCATTCGGCATTTACATTATTTACATTATTAACTTCTTATGATATAAGAACTGACCCAGACAATGTGCCAAACATAAGGAGCCACATGAAGAGACAGTAGCATATGTTAGCAACAGCTGAGAAGATTTGGGTCTGTGGTGAACAGGTCCAGGAGTTAAATCCAAAGTTAAATTGTGAGGGATCAACTAAGACCACTGAAATTCTAAGGAATGAGAACCACTGATTTGCATAAATTGTAATCCTTTAACATTTGTGCCAAGGCTCAGTAATGTTTGGCCCTCATCCTCTGTGCCCCGCTTACTGTATTTACTTTTTTGGGAAAATAAAGACTATTTGTTAATTTTATAAAACATTGAATTAATTATTTACAGTTACATTTAGAGATGCATTGAGGTTAGAGAAGCACAACAGTGGCCCAACATTGCAGTATCGTATATACAGTATATATATATATATATATATTTTTTTTTTTTTTTAAAGAATTACTACAATAAAAGTATTAAAAAAGTCCACTACTAACTTCACTTCCAAGGAGGGATGAAACATTTTCTGAAACATACATATTCATAATATGAACATTATAATAATGAACACATACAGTCACACAAGGTTTCTGCAGGTCTCAACTTTACCATGTTGATTTCATTTTGTAGTTTTACAGCATGAGCAAGCTGGATGGAGATGGATGGATGGATGGACAGCATGAGCAATACAAGTTTTCCTCAATTTTAAAAGTGAGACTGACATAGGGGTCACAATTCTCAAAATCCACAATACAATCTGACTTTTAATTGGAACATTTTTGGAAAGGTGCTATAGATAATAAAAGATTACTTAATTAGATAGATAGATAGATAGATAGATAGATAGATAGATAGATGTGTGTAATGATAGTGAAAAACAGTGCAGGGATTGAACAGTGCAGTAGATCATGATAAGATATTAACTATGACTATAAAATATAACAAATACAACAAATACAACAACCTATAACTGAATGACTGAATAAGAATAACACCATGTAACAGGGAAGAAGTTAGAAAATGTATATGTTCTGACCACATAATTACTTCCTTACTTACTTATGTATAGTAACAACAAAATGACAATCCAAACACAGCATAGTGCAAGTTAAGATAACATAATAAAATATAAAATAAAGTAATTTATATTAGACAGTAACCTTTTTTTATTTTATTTTTTACAGTAAACACATTTTGCAATGAAAGCAAAAAGTATATCACAACTTGTACAGTGAATATCTTGTACACTGCAAGTAGTGCAAGTACTACAATATTGAGTGTCTGTATATTAGGCACTTGCTGAATAATACAGTAGTCCAACTGCAAAACGCCGAATAACAAAGAAAACTAAATGAAAAGCACATGACGGTCCACAAATGTTTTCTGTCAAACCACAATATCAGACTTCAACATTCAATGCTCGTATGTCACCTGGGGCCTATTGCACGAAAGTAGAATAAAGATATCCAGGATAAATGAAAAAGCGCAGCTTGACTTAGTGTGACCTGCTCATTGCGGCTTAATCGGTTGCACGTTTGCCGAGCCAGGATGAACAGGTGAAGCTATGTCAAGCCAGGTGTAGATAGCTGGGATAAGTGCACGTTCACGGCTTTCTCAAATAGACCACGGTATCGATCACAGATTTACTGATGCAGAGATGAAGAAGACGCATGCGCCATATGTTTCACCCAATGAGCAGCAGCTTCTAATGGAAAGTAACGAGGAGGGGAAGAATATGCAAAAAGGGAAATACAATACTTATCAAACGGAGAGAAAAAGCTCAACATCGGACCCGACTTAATGTGTGAGGATGTAAAAATATCTCCTTAGCCTATAGTCACCACATTTTTACAAAGTTGTAGGCTACACTGTGTTTTAATTGCTTTTAATATAGTTTCATGTTTCTGTTTTTATGTGATAAATGTGCTGGTTTTACTGTAAAGTGTCTTTGACTAGCCTACGATGTAAAGCACTATATAAATAAAATGTATTATTATTTAGCCTTTGCCTTAAAAGTGAGCAGAGGGAAATGGACCCTATGACTAGGCTTAATTTCAAACCCTTATTCACAACGCTAGAACATGTTTTACAACCATATGCACAAATCTCTATAAGCTATATCTAATTATTTGTACAATTAATGTTCATACAGAACAATCAGAAAGGGACAACAACTAGAAAAAGAAGTAAATAACTTCAATACACGCTGTGAGCATATCTAAAACGATATTCATGTTTTTTTTATTATTCTTCTGACAAGTGACCGCACCAAAATAAAAAGATTAAGAAGCATTGTGGTGTTCCTGATGTGATGAATGTAAACTACACTACATACAGTACGTATATAATAATAAGTTATTGGTCCAGTGATGTGAGACTAATTGAGAAGGTTTTGAAACCAATGTAAGCTATAATAATAAAAAAAACATTAGGCCTACATATTAAGGAGTAACACAAACTGTCCTTTATTTGAGAAGGATACGCAACAAGAACATGAAATCATAAATGTATTGATCTCTGACCAGTCTGCCATTAATATCATCTGGGAATATCGCTACATTAATATCGTCACACTTAATCTCCGGAGCGCGTCCTGTAACCTGAAGCTGAGACCACGGACGCTGCGCTGCTCATCTCTACTTTTACAGATAGAGTGGACACTAACTTGGCAGTGGCTGCACGCCAGGCAGCCTTGAAACACTACCGTCCCACCGGGAAAAGTCCCACTCCGCATCAGGGTGCCAGTGCAACCATTTCTAACCATCTAAACAACTGTAGTAGGGTTTAAATCAAACTCGCGACAACAATAGTGACAAGTAGGCAAATGCACATGCAGAAGACAACGGAATAACTGTTAAACACGTTTATTTCGGATCAGACGGCACCTGATTTGACACATGAGACTCCAGGATTAATCTTAGCCTGGCTGTTAGCCTGCTCTGGACCAGGCTAGCCGCAAAGAATAAATCTCCATGGTTACTTGGCTGGGCTTAATTCAATCTGGTTTCGTGCAACCGAGTCAAAGTTAAATTCATCCAGGATAACTTGAATATCCCGGCTTAATCCCTTATCCTAGTTTCGTGCAATAGGCCTCTGTGCTCTCTTGTCATTCTCTACAATTGGTCTGATCACCGGAGTAGAAAATGATAATAATAATAAAGAAAGTGATAAGTCACTCTTCACTATTTGGAAAATCGGAAGAGGATAAAGTCTGCCATTGGTTTATTTACAGTTTTTCTCGATTGCTAAGATACATTTCTTGAAAGCTGCTCTCCTTTTCTCTAAACTGTGAACACAAAACCCAATTTTCAAGTTACATTCACAAAACCTCAGACTCTTCTTGCAAAACCAAACTTTCACCTCAAAACAGTTCAATCTGTGCTCAAAACTTAACTATGTTGTCAAATCGTGCCCCAAGTCAATCAAAATTAAAAACACTACTGAACAGTCACTAAATACTATGTAGAAAAATAGAAAACACAATGCTCAGGACATGAAGCTGGAGAAATAAATGTTTATTGTTCACTGTAGGCTAAATGCATGTTGCAAAACCAAAAAAACTGAGCATTTAGCACTCGTACAAAAAGACAAAACAAATCTTATGCATTTACCACTTGTGTACAGTAAGCCCCTGTAAAAATAAAGTACAAAAATATACAAATAAGTGCATTACTCAGCGGTTCAATGCGCTTGAGGACACAATCAACACTGTTGATACCCTCAAAATTTACATGGTCCTCGATGGTGTGGGGAGAACATACCTGTCCTACCACCCCCATGTGGCAGTCTTTGTATTCTACAAAAAGAGAACATGGAGTTACAAAAAATATACATGGAATACTAGGCGTACAAACAGTTAGACCAACCCTCATTACAATACTACAGTACATTGGTACAGTGATGTAATGAAACATATAGTATTTACTTACAGTATACTGTGGTACAGTATATATACACTACCGGTCAAAAGTTTGGGGTCAGTTATACATTTCCATACCACTCCATTATAGACAGAATACCTGCTAATTTGGGTGGGGGGGGCTGATCTTTAATGCAATATCTACATTACCCATTATCAGCAACCATTCATCAAATGTTCCAAAGGCACATTCTGTGTACTAATCTATCATTTAAAAATAAAAAACTAGAAAAACATTGGAGAACCATTTTACTATTATGTAAACACATAATGTAATCTGAAAACGGCTGCCCTGGTTAAAAAAAACAATGCAACTGATCTCAGCTGGCATTCTGTCTACAATGGAGTGCAATGGGAATTTCTATGTGACCCCAAACTTTTGACCGGTAGTGTATATATATACAGTATATAGTATGTCATACAGGCAGCTGTGAGGCGGCTGTGGCTCAGTGGTAGAGCGGTTGCCTGCCAATTGGAAGGTTGGTGTTTCAATCCCTGGCCCTGCAGTCCCATGTCAAAGTGTCCTTGGCCCTGAGTTGCCCCCGATGCTGTGCATCGAAGTGTGAATGTGTGTGCATGTTCTGACAGGTGGCAGGTGGCACCTTGTACGGCAGCCTCGGCCACAGTGTATGAATGGTGAATTCACTCATCCTGTATGATGTAAAAGCGCTTTGAGTAGTCGTGAATTCACACATCCTGTATGATGTAAAAGCGCTTTGAGTAGTCGTTAAGACTAGAAAAGCGCTATATAAATACAGCACATTTACATACAGTAATTACTGTCAACATTTACATACTGTACTATAATGTCAAAAAAGGTAATTACCTGTTCTCTTCTCTAAATCTTTGGATTATGGTGGACACAGTGAATCTAGTTTGGTTGGACCTTTTGTCCAGCCTCCCTCATGCTCATACAATGGACAAGAACATGGTCAATCACAGCAGCTCTGATTTCATCAGATATTACTGTTCTTTGTCTTCGCTGACCACCTCGACCTCCTCTCACACAAACTCTTCCTCTCAGAGTTCTATCCATTGTAGGGCCTCACAAACCAGTGCTTTCTGAACTGGCTTACTGTATATGTTCCCTCACATCATTAGCCACAAGTGTGATCCATTTTGAGTTGTTGTGTTCAAGTGGTGACACCTGTGCTTTAGTTGTGTTTGACTTTTGTCACCTGTGTTCTCCATTATGCAGCACGGGTGCATCACAATGAAAATGTGTTGGCAAGTTGTGTCTAAACAGGTGAAAAGTGCTTATGGTTTTGCCAAAAGAGTGATTGATTCAATCAGTGGGTTCAGACAACTGAGCATTTGGTTCAGACAATAGGATTTTGTGTTTTAGCAGTTGAGAAAAACTGTAACATGTTATATTCATTCATTTTTTACATACTGGCATTATTTTCATCCTACAATACAATTTAAAGTTGCTGTGTGTGAACAATGACAACTGTGTTGTAGTTGTGTTTAACTTTTGCTGCCCGGGTTAACTATTTTGCAACACAAGTGTATCACAGTGTAAAATGTGTTTTAGCAAATAAAATGGGTTTAGAGTTTTGCAAGAGGTGTGATTGATTCGACAAATGGGTTTAGGCAACGGAGCATCTGGGTCAGATAATGGGGTTTAGTGTTAGCAACTCAGAAAAACTGTAATGTACTATATACATTATTATGAATATAAGTTAAATAAATTAATGTATAGAGGTGAAAACTGTAAAACAGTAATTATATAAAAGGTAAACTTGCACTTGTATAAGTTATTGTCTCAGCTGCATTTTACCAAGTGCCACTAGGCTCTATTGACAGCTTTTGAAGCTTAAAGGTATAATCTGTAATGCCATCCAACAGCGACCTCTGGTGTCCTGTTGTTGCGCTTTGTTTACCTATTGCTATGGTCTGATGTCTGGAATGAATAATAACTGAATAAATGATACTGTGCATTTCTCCAGACTTTACATGGTAGAGCCTGTGGTCTTTCTGGGACCATGTCTACAAATGTTGTGTGATTTGAATTGAGTGTACGTTTGTATGAGTAACTTTCCTGCCAATTCACAGTTACTAACAGTTACTACAGTTATAGTGCTATTATCAGATTATTAACATCAGCAGTAGACTGCAATTCTTTTTAAGCGTGGGCAAACTCAATTTACAAAATGTGGAGTTATACTTGAATTTACATTTGTTTTAATGATATATTTTATGCATGCACAGAAATGGATTAAATCACTTGAATGTTCTGATTTCTTTCCAGACATCTACCACTTAAATATGGAATGCCCTTTTATTAAATATTAAATAAATGAATAAATACATAAATAAAATAACTACTGTATTAATATAACTGTAATAAATATAAATATCTAAATGAGTCAATATAGTTCAATAAATACATTTTACATTTAAGTTGTACTTTTATTTCAGAGGACTTTTTTAGACCTTTGTCACAGTAGACATGTTGACATGTCACAGTTAGAAAAGCACAGGTGTATTCAAAACCATTAATGATGGCTGCATTCCACTTAAGAGAGACCCATGGTGTTGGGTATGCTGACACTGAAATAGCTTACTGAGATACTGGATGGAATGGAAATGAGACATCGTTAAGGTTATCAATTCCAGCTGTACTTTTCCTACTATGAGCCATCGTTAAGGTTATTAATTTTAGCTGTGCTTTTCCTACTATGAGCCATCGTTAAGGTGATCAATTCCAGCTGTGCTTTTCCTACTATGAGCCATCGTTAAGATTATTAATTTCAGCTGTGCTTTTCCTACTATGAGCCATTGTTAAGGTTATTAATTTCAGCTGTGCTTTTCCTACTATGATCCATTGTTAAGGTTATTAATTTCAGCTGTACTTTTCCTGCTATGACAAGTCAAAATGTCTGCTGTGAAAAAGGTCTGTTTCATAAGTCCACATTTATTTATTTCAGAGAACTTTTATTTCATAATGTCACATTTATTTATTTGCTTCTATTTATTTCTACTTCTTTTCAATTTTTTCATTTCAAACCCTTCAAAAGATGGAATTGGCACAGTATTAGTATTCAAATAAGTAGAATAAGCACCTGAAGTATCCAAAGAGCACCTGTATGTGATCACCACAAAGACCCAGCAGCACTTTTTTTGCAGATTGTGAAATCCATAGTCGGCCACCTACATGGCCACCTACATTTGTCTAAATGTTCTTGTGTAAAGATATATTTTTCAGTGGATTCATGTGAAGTTGTAATCACTGCATTATTACAATTAATTTGAATAACACAGAGCTTTGATTTTTCTTGGATGGGATTAGAGCCTCTCCTGAACTGCTGTGTGATGGAACTTCACAGTGTCCAATATACTATTAAATACTTGGTCAATACTTTAATAAAGTCACAGCTATTCCCATCATACATATGCATGTTCTTACATTACATTTGCAAAGTTTAGACATGTAAAATAAAGTAAGTAGGCTACATATGATTCAATAGAGCCATATAAGGCCAACCAAACAGGCATATTTTGTTGTAATCAGTAATTATTTTATCTTTAATTTTTCAGATTTTATTTACTTTTTTATTCTTTGTTTTTACTGTAAAGCCCCTATAGTTATTATATCACACAAGGGAGCATTTAAATTATTCAACTGAAGACAAATTTAAAGTATCTCAAATCAATAATATTATGAAGAAAACGTAATTGTTAACTTATAAGTAAAAACGCATACTGAACACAGGCCAACATTGGCTAAACATCTGAATGTAGCCTACAGTAGAACAACAATAATCAGAGCTCATAATAATAACAGTCAGAGATCACCAATCAAAAATATTAAAAAGAATACATGTACATATGTAGAACATATGTAGGTCTATATTTTAGAAGACTCTGACTCATGTCTTCAACATTTCAGCATTAAAGCCCTGCTGGTAATTACAATTATAGTTATTTTGACTTTTTTTCTGCTGTCACATGCACGACTGCACACTGCTGCATTTACGATTATTATTAGAGTCAGTGTGAAAGTCATGGGACAGGCACGGGATAGGCCTACTGGCCCATCACACTGAGTCAACGTAGAATATCTTTGACGGACATTTGTGGTTTTTGCAGATTAAATGTATGCTTTATCGGAAGTGTTTTGCTTGCAGTAATTGTCACATGAAGTTTAACTATACCTCACGCAAATATTGTGTTGACCACGTTTGCTATTGACAGTGAATGCAGCATCAAAATAACGTCGGATTAGTGCTTTGTACGTGTGACGTCGCAGACGAGCTCTGATGTAGAAATACCATACTTAACGATATCCAAGGCTTGGAGCAACAGACACTGTCAACGTCAGCTTCGCAGCAAAGTAAGATATTAACTGTAGACATTTCTAACATGAGTAGGCTATTAACCGACAGGGATATAATTTAACCTGCTATATAAAACACTAGAACCCGAATCTAGGCTGAATAAGATGCACGAGACACTGCGACATGTTATTAACGCTGAATTACGACTGTGGATATAAGGTTATCCAGTTTTAAAATGTTATCTAGCTTACGTTACAGTATTTTTTTGTGACTAAGTACCCAAAGGGAGGCGGTTTAAACCTTGTATTAATTCGCTCGTATATGTATTTTCTTTTCAGAATTGCGTGTAATAAGGTTAATCCACGTGATGACTTTGGTTTAGCTCGCGCCTGCCTCTGTTTTTCTGTTGCGAGCCTCTTTTATTGGAAGATAACACGGGGGTTCTGTACAGGCAGTTAGCCTACGTAGTGCTCTTACTATGGAAAACACGGAGAAGGAGAGCAGGGACGTGACACCTGACGTTATAACGTTTGTTCTTTTTTGGCTCGTACCATCATATTAAATGAATGAATAAATGCTAAAAATGACAACGACTTTACATTTTAGTTACATTTAGGGTCCTTATAGGCTCAGTAGAAGTCGATAAGGGTTATAAATCAAAACAAATATAACGTTGTCTCTCGTGAAGGGACGTTTTTCACCAAATGTTGAAGATTTAAGATCTATAACCAGATGTTATAAACTCCTGACTAAGTGTGCTTTTTTATCTCTATGAATGCATAGATATTGCTGAGGCGAGACTACTCTAAATAGTTAAAACGTTTTCAATTCAACTGAAATTCATTGAAATAGAAAAATAATTTAATGTGACTAAATGTGCTCTATTCTCTTCTTTGCAGCTGTGTTCCTCAGAGTGTGTTCCTGGTGGTCTACAGCCAGGATGTCCTATATGAGCGCAGACAGCAGCTGGTCCCAGCCAAGGGACTTTGGCAGCCTTATCCAGACATGCAGCTCCAACATCCAGAAGATCAGTCAAAACTGTAAGTGCTTACTGTGTCACAAACTGCAGAAAAAAAACCTGTTTAAAGGGTTTCTGCAGAGTCTTAAAAAGTCGAACATTTTTAAATCAAAATTTTAGGCCTTAAAAAGTCCTAAATTCCCTGAAGTTTTGTGTTCTAGGTAAATCATTTTTAGCAGGTCTTAAATGTCCTACGTCAATTTAGCGCTTATTCTAATGCTCAGTGAAATGTTCTTGCAGCGCTTTATAATGTTTTTGTTTTATTCTGTGGTGTTGTAGTTCTTTCTGTTGGTAGTCCAAATATAATAACAACCTGGAGCCAAACCCCAGAAGCTTTTTTCACCTGGGTCGAACATTGGGCTAGTTAGAGGTATCAGCTGGTTAGCTTAGTGGAGGCGCTATTGGAACCAAGTGTGTATCTCATAAATTAACCCAGTAATAATGCCCGAAATGATACCAAACTTCTACAGTAGTACAAATAGGTTATGTACTCATAAAACGATGGATTGGAGAGTTTGTAAGTACACCAATAATTTATTTAAATAACACTTGCCTGCAAGCTTCTGCTCTCTGCTGCTACTGCTACATTTAGAAATTACAACACCGAAAAGAGAAAAATATTTATAAATTTAATGATTAAATAAGGCAGTGTCTCCAAATTTACTTAAATTATAACTTGTCTCCTGCTAGTTGTACTACAGTACTTTCTTTTAAAAAAATAAGCTAAATTAATAAACATTTTAGTTGTATCTGTTTTCGGTGGTGTAATTTCCCTAAGCACTCGCCTTACTGCCCGTAGCAGTAGCAGCAGAGAGCAGAAGCCAGCAGGCAAGTGTTATTTAAATAAACTCCTGGTGTACTTACAAACTTTCCAATCCATCGTTTTATGAGTACATAACCTATTTTTACTACTGTAGAAGTTTGGTATCATTTTGGGCATTATTAGTGGGATCATTTACGAGATACACTTGTGGTTCCATTGGCGCCTGCACTAAGCCAACCAGCTGAAAACGCTTACTCGCCAATTGTTCGACCCAGGTGAAAAAAGCTTTTGGGGTGTTGTTTGGCTCAAGGTCGTGGTTCAAAGGACCCTAAGGTGAAATTACTCCAAACCGTCACTTTAAATTTTGTTCATATTGGTCTTTAATTTGACTTGGTGAAACCTGTAGAAACGCTGGTTAAGACCAGATCAATAGTTATCACCTTTATGCATTAATTACTTCTCCAAACAACCTGCATGTTAATGGTTCTATTTTCCCCACAGCTGGTCAGATCAAAAATCTCCTCCACCAGCTGGGGACGAGACAGAAAACCTCAGAGCTCCAGGAAAGGCTGTAAGTACAGTACTGGCCTGGGATGATTAGTATCCCAGGTAATCTCACATATTGTCATTATTTGAGCATTAAGTGAGCAGTTTACCATTTACGTGGATCCTAGCAGTGTTTGTGTTCCCCTGCAGCCAACAGCTCCAGCACTACACCAACCAGCTGGCTAAAGAAACCAACAGACACCTGAAGGAGCTGGGGTCACTGCCCCCACCACTGTCTCCATCAGAACAGGTCAGTCAATAGACAACTCCTTGGCATTCCCAACACGTCAAATACTGACGCTTGGTCAGTGGCTCTGAGCCTAAGATACCGACGCAAAAATCACCCTGTAGCTTCTGTATGGAACGCACCGGGGAGAGCAGCAGCTCAATAGGGCGTGGCGCTAAAAGATGACGTAGTATTAAGAGCGACCACGTAAGGAGTTGGGGTGGTGGACGGGTCAAACAACACAGGATTTTCACCCAAGAGACTGGGGTTCTTGTCCTGTTCTTGTCCCACTTGTTACTGAAAAGTACCTTTGAAACCCCACCCACGATCCATACCTGAACCTAACTATCCCGTTCTTGTGTTGCATGTCAGTTAAACATACATACAACATACAACATACCCAGCGCTTTAAAAAGTAATGCCTGGACTCCCGACCAAGCGCGTCTAAAAATGCCGCTAAAGGAGACTTTTGCATCAGTAACAAACACCAAAGGCATTGGACCAAGCATCGCCCTTTGATCTCTCATCAACCCAGATCTGCCACACCAAAGGCATGTGTCATATCCACTGCACCATCACCACCCCACGTAATTGCCACGGGTTCAGAAAATGTTATCCCTTTACTGTAATGCAGGCTTTCAAACCAGGAAAACACAACACTTGTGTCATTACGATATTCAAAATGTATTTAACCTCGTATAACAATATTCATATGAAACTGTTCATAATGTTCATACTGTTCATATTGTAATATAATAACATAATACTATTTATCCCAGTACCCTTTGCACTATGCTCCACATTTAAATAATTTTAATGAACTCTTTATTGCACTCATGCCTCTATATTTCTGTTTAGAGTGTGTATATATTTGTGTGTATGTATTGTTTGGTTGTTTTGTTAGTGTAAGCACATTGTGAGCAATGATGCTCCAAAGAAAAATTCCTTGTATGTGTCCTCATACCTGGCAAATAAAGCTGATTCTGATTCTGATATTATATCAATGTATTGCCCAGCCATAGTGGGGAGCTCAAGAAATTTAAGCCCTGCTGGGTTGTATCACCTGCGGGTTGTCACATGAGGGTCATTGTGTCACATGGGAGTCTTAGAGTCGTAGGGAGTCATGTATTCATCCTGTTCCAGCCTAGTTTTTACAGCCCTGTGCCCAGGGAATTACATGTTTAATATGTGTCCATTTACTTTAGTTTAGTTTGTTTACACATATACAAATACTGCAGATTAGTATACACATAATCAATAAAAGATGTGATCGAGCTATGCAAAAAACCCTCAGAGGTGCTTAATCTGGGACTCTCCAATGTATACTCCAATTAAAAGAAACTAAAATAGTGTTAAGAAGAAGAAAATTGACTAAAATTACACACTATATCAAATCAACAGAATAAATATGAAAGGTTAAATAATATTAGGAGTTATGTGGGTTGTTTACAAGACATTCTATAGGGAGAACATTGCACAGACAAAAACAAACCTTTAACAGCTTTCTTTCGTGTGTTAGCTTTGAAAAAGTTTATGGTAAAGTATTCCATATCACTGAACCTCATTTAAACAAAACTGAAGTTGAGATGTTCAACAGATCAGAGGTTTAAGTTATTATTTTGAGTGGCATAATTATGAATTTGGTAATAGTAAAAAAAAAAAAAAAAAAAAAGGATAAAAAGTTCATTATAGAATGAAGGAAGTACAGAATTTACTTGCGGTGGTGTGTGGCGCAGGATGTGACAGCGCTGCACGTAATGGCTGGGTTCAGTAATAACGGGTTCAGTTATAAACCAGTCAAACGAAGGTGTAAACAATTACTTTTTTTTGGTTCAGCAGATAAGATACCTGTAATACTATACTATGATCCAAAAAGAAAGTTAGATGTTATTATTAATCTCAACACTATTCCCTCCTAACTCCTGTTAAATCATATAAGAGGTCTATCTAAAGGTAATTCTTGTTCATTTTGTTGGTTAGATCATTGTTTGTTTTTTGAAGTGTATTAATCTGTGATTGGGGGATCCTAAACACTCTGTTCTGTACTGTCCCTGTCCTGTGGCACTCATTCAGATCTCATCTGAGCAGATTTCTGTCATTCAAACACCTCTGAGTTGTTGTTTAAAACATTAACGGCAATTTAATAAAAGGAAGGCTCAGGTCCACAAATACAGTTAATGGATACAGGCATGGAGAACTGAAGGCTCGGTAAGCAACCATTAGCTTTGAGTAGCGGTTAGCTCTAGTCAGCAACAGTTTAGCTCCGGTTAGCTAGCTAGCTAGACTGCCGAGGAGAAGGGGTAACAACCAGACTGAAAAATGACGTTCGAGAAGCTTTCACAGCATTGTTGCCGCGTTGTTTCTATAGTTTTATTAGTACAGTTAATCCCATTGCAAGACCACCAGCAGCATGTTACTACTAACGTAACATAGCCTCTCTGAGCTAGTGGTGGGCGGATTGATCCAAATATTGATAATATCGATATCAACGTTGGTATGGATACCAGTGTAATGAGATCAATACTTTAGTTTTAGTTTCTCTTCAGCATGGCGCCAGGCAAACAAGCAGCCAGCCAGGCCCAGCAGCACACACACACACACAAGCAGGACAGCGACAGAGCAGAAAAATGGCGGAGAGGAAAAGGAGTGCCGCATGGCTATATTTTCTGGCAAAAAATGTAAAAGATGTAAAAGGCTGTAAGACACAGTGTTAACATAGTGTTAACACAACAAATTTATACAAGCATAGGAAAATTCTGTCCTGGGTTTTAGCTAAATAATATCCAAAGGAAAAATCACAAAACCACTTAAAGGTCATGAAAATTCATTCAGATTTAGCAATTTGATGATGCGTCCACCTTATGTATTAAAAAGTTTTTGGCATCGTATCAGTATCGGCGACACAAATATTGCAGTATTGCACAGCACTACTCTGAGCAAGTGCAACGTTAACGCTGTCATGCACGCAGCATGCACGCAACGCAGCATGCAACTTCACGAGGGGGCGGGGCTGCAGGCACCTGGTCAGTGTGCACTGTAAAAAAAATACGCCGTTGTTTGGAAAGAAAATTAAATTGGGATTGTATCTACCTGGGCGGGTCTCAATTTACCTGGGCGGTGCACCCAAGTAGAACCTATGTATGGGAAACACTGAAGTATCTTTTTTAGAGATCTGTATACAAATAAAGTCTGTCGTTGAATTAGTTAATAAACAGTGAGGATGACCAATCTTAAAAACTGAAGTTGAGAAGAATGATTGTTATGCACACAGTAAATGATTGGTAATGCCCTTTTCTATTTGGGTGTCTGACACGACAACATTCAAGAAACATTTAAATGATCTTTATTCTCTCCTGTCTTCTTTACTCAAGAGGCAGCAAAAGCTGCAGAAGGAACGTCTGATGAGTGATTTCTCCGCAGCCCTCAACAACTTCCAGGTGGTGCAGCGGAGGGCAGCTGAGAAAGAGAAAGAGTCAGTGGCCAGAGCTCGAGCTGGATCCAGAGTCATGGTGATTCACTGGACAAGGGCTGTAGAGCCTTTACAACAAATATCATTACTTTTAAACACATTCAATTACTTCTAGTATTATTGCACACATGATGGAAAAGTGATGTGAGTAGAGAGCTGACATTGATTGTACTTTTTTGTGTTACTGTCTACAGGGAGATGGAGGCAGTGTGAATGAACAGCTGGTTACGTTTGAAAAGTAAGTTTCTTCAGAGTTTTTTTTTTTTTAATACGATACCTTCAGGCCATTTTCTACTCACCATTGTTCTTTACACACTTTGGTGGGAAAGTCACAGTAAGGCCAAAGTATGTTCCTCTTTTGTTGAGATGGACCCCACAAAAACAACCAAATGGACCATTGCTGGTATATTTTCTGTGTATCCAAAAGTAAAATGTCACATCACACCTAACCTAAGTGGTGATAAATGCCAGAACAGAAAGCCAAAGATATGTTTGAGGTCATTTAGTAACAGTGTGTCCATTACATAGTCTGTCCACCAGAGAGCACTGACATTGACTATAAAATGCCAGTACTGTATATGTAATTGCCATTTTTTAGTAACCAAATTTAAGATCTCTTTTTAAATTGAACTTTAAATGTAAGTTTTTAAACTGTTAAATATTCATTAGTATCAACAAATGTATTTAAAACTAACTAATCATTGCAGAATTAACCTGTTATTCAAGGCAAAGCTTTGCTGTTGGGCCCCAACTGACCCCCAACTCTCTGTATGGTATGGGATGGTATGAAACAGTACAGTTTGCACCTTGTCTTGCCCATACTCCCATAAAACGCCCTACATGTGGCAGCTTTGTCATTTGGCATGTACAACCTGTACTCTTACTGTATGCTGGATAAAAAACTACCTGGCTTCAGGATTGATTGATTGATTGAGTCTTAAAAGTCAGGTTAGGGTGTGTTATTGTGTTACTAATTACTTGTTAAAAATGAATGTAGTCAGTAACTTTAATCAAGTATCACAATATTAAAGTAACGTAACAATACTTGCTGATACTTTTGGATTATCTCAATACTAAATATGCAATAAAGATGAGAAAAAAGTAAAATATCAATACACACTTTTTGTTTTAAGCACCAAAATGTGTACTATGCTCAGTATATTTTTAGAGAAAAAAATCATTCAACCAATTTTAGGCAGTATGACAAAGCATACAATTTGCAACATAAACATACAGTACCTGGACCTTATCACAGGACCAAAGGACATAAAGTAATTGGCTGTCCTCTGTCTTACATTTACAACAATTTGGTGTGACTTTTAAAACAAGTCTAAACAATCTAGAGAGAGTCCAATAGAAGCGGTGCATAATCTTGAACTGAATGACGCAGGACTCTCACATTGCCTGATATAGTTTTACTATTCCTACAATCTGTCCCACTCCTCATCCTCCAGTTAATACTCATCTCCCTCTACCATGTCTTTTTAAGGGCTGTCCAGGCCCCATTCCCCAGGTTCTGCATAAGCATAGATTAAAACCCAGAAGCCTCTTGGCCTTTTCCATATTTCAGCACCTAAACATTCTGGGGCCTTTGGAGCTGAAGAGGGGTTTACTTATTACCCTCATAAGTACAGTGTATAGGCGCAACTCATAACCCTCGGCTAAAGTATATCATTCTTTATTTTTAAATGTATTTTAAAACTGTTATCCTGGTAATAATTCCATTTGTACTAAATGTATCTGCATTCTGATTGTGTATTTTCTTCTGTTACTTTAACAAAGTAGAGTTACAGTAAGGGGAAAAAAGTATTTGATCACCTGCTGATTTTGTATGTTTTCCCACTGACAAAGAAATTATTAGTTTATAATATTAATGGTAGATTTATTTGAACAGTGAGACAGAATAAGAACCACAAAATCCAGAAAAACGCATATCAAAAATGTTATAAATTGATTTGCATTTTAATGAGGGAAGTAAATATTTGACCCCCTCTCAATCAAGATATCTGGCCCAGGTGTCTTTTATATAGGTAACGAGCTGAGATTAGGACCACGCTCTTAAAGGGAGTGCTCCTAATCTCAGTTTGTTACCTGTATTTCTAAGATTGTAGACCTACACAAGTCTGGAATGGGCTACAAGACCATTTCCAAGCAACTTAGTGAGAAGGTGACAACAGTTGGTGCGATTATTCACAAATGGAAGAAACACAAAAGAATTGTCAATCTCCCTCGGCCTGGGGCTCCATGCAAGATCTCACCTCGTGGCGTTGCAATGATCATGAGAACAGTGAGGAATCAGCCCAGAACTACACAGGAGGATCTTGTCAATGATCTCAAAGCAGCTGGGACCATAGTCACCAAGAAAACAATTGGTAACACACTACGCAGTGAAGCATTGAAATCCTGCAGCACCTGCAAGGTCCCCCTGCTCAAGAAAGCAGATAAACATGCCCGTCTGAAGTTTGCCAATGAACATCTGAATGATTCAGAGGACAACTGGGTGAAAGTGTTATGGTCAGATGAGACCTAAATGGAGCTCTTTGGCATAAACTCAACTCGCTGTGTTTGGAGGAGGAGGAATGCTGCCTATGACCCCAAGCACACCATCCCCACCGTCAAATGTGGAAGGGGAAACATTATGCTTTGGGGGTGTTTTTCTGCTAAGGGGACAGGACAACTTCACCACATCAAGGGACGATGGACGGGGCCATGTACCGTCAAATCTTGGGTGAGAACCTCCTTCCCTCAGCCAGAGCATTGAAAATGGATCGTGGATGGCTATTCCAGCATGGCAATGACCCAAAGCGCACAGCCAAGGCAACAAAGGAGAGGCTCAAGAGGAAGCACATTAAGGTCTTGAGTGGCCTAGCCAGTCTCCAGACCTTAATCCCATAAAAATCTGTGGAGGGAGCTGAAGGTTCGAGTTGCCAAACGTCAGCCTCGAAACCTTAATGACTTGCAGAAGATCTGCAAAGAGGAGTGTGACAAAGTCCCTCCTGAGATTTGTGCAAACCTGGTGGCCAACTACAAGAAACGTCTGACCTCTGTGATTGCCAACAAGGATTTTGCCACCAAGTCCTAAGTCATGTTTTGCAGAGGGGTCAAATACATATTTCCCTTATTAAAATGTAAATCAATTTATAACATTTTTTAAATGCATTTTTCTGGATTTTTCTGTTCTTATTCTGTTTCACTGTTCAAATAAATCTACCATTAAAATTATAGACTGATCATTTCTTTGTCAGTTTTACTTTATCCTTGGCCTTTTTAAATGTTATTTTAGGCTGTATGTTAAAGTATTAATTAAATATTAAAGATGGAACTGTATGATTGTGTAGGGAAGATGAGTGGGGCCAGACTCAGATGGAGGAGCCCACCATCACAGAGGAGGACCTGGATATCATCAAGGAGAGAGAGACTAACATCAAACAGCTGGAGGTACCAACCACATCACACAGAAGCAGGGGAACTGTAACACACTGACGGGAAGTTCTGTTCACCAGTTCACTCTCTTGCTCCTGTCCTCTCCAGGCCAACATTATGGATGTGAACCAGATCTTCAAGGACCTGGCTGTGATGATCCATGATCAAGGAGAGATGATTGGTAAGTCACAAGAAACCAAGGTTAACATTGAGTTGATCCTGTACACGGCACTTGGATGTGAGAGTGCATGTGCTTTCTGATTAACAGACACCATTGAGGCCAATGTGGAGAGTGCTGAGGTTCATGTAGACAGAGGGGCTGTCCAGCTGCAGAAGGCAGCCTATTACAAGGTAAGATAGAGGGGCTGTGCAAAATAGTGGAAGCACTAACATGAAAATACATTTGCAAAGCCAGCTAAAGTCATAATATAATATAATAAATAATCCACAGTATTTTCAACCATGTTAAAGAATAAATCTGGTGATATACTGCATTCCATGAAAATACCAAACCAACCATGTGTTGATACTAACACGCATTGTGTGTCAGTTAAAGCATCATGCTGTATAGTAGCGTATGCTACTCACTAGGGCTGTAACCTCCCAGTCGACTGGTCAATTTATTGGTCGATACGTTCTGGCTCGACCAAAATTCTGATTGGTTGATTTTTTGCCCTGTTAATTTCATCAGGTGGAAGCATACACTGTATATTATTGACGGTCTATGGGTGGAAGCATAGACCGTTACGGTCTATGGCAGGAAAGCACTAATTGCTAATGGGGGTGTTTTTAGAGCACCCCTGTTTCACAGGTAACCGTCTGTCTTCAGAACACCCCCTTGTTTTCACCTTTTTTGGATTAGCCCAACCCACCGGAGACAGATTGAAGAAAGTACTAGAAAGCCTTCGTCTGATGGTTTGCTGAATATTTATTTAATTGTGAGTGTTTAATTTACAGTCAGTCCACCTCTACCATGTCGAAGACATCGGCAGTGTGGCAGCATTTTACAAAAATAGATAACGGAAAAATTTTGAATGCAAAGTTTGCAAGCAACAGTTTGCATATCGTAGCTCAACTACAAACATGGCGTATCACCTAAAAACGGTAAGCTAACTTTTCTGTGTTAGGTTGCCCTGTCTGTTTGGAATAGGCTATATGAACATATCAGAGTTGGCATATTTCATAGTCTAATAATCGTTTTATAACTACCGGGGCACCCACCCGTTCCCCAGACACACCCACACCACGCTCATCCAAACGCTAAAATAATATCACGGAAGGAATTGTCGACTTTATGTCTCAGGATATGAGGCTGATGCAGCGCTGTCAGAGCCGACAGACAAGTCATTTCAGTGCAAAATAATTAGGTCCGAAACAATTTAATATACTGCAAATAGCCTACAAGGACAAGTACTGCAGGACAGTACAGTTAATAAATCTAGCATTTTTGTCCGCACACCCCCCCCCAGTCGAAATTTTCACGACTTTAGTCGACCAAGATTTTCTTTGGTTGATTACAGCCCTACTACTCACAGAGCAACGGCTGACTCATTATGAATGTGTCCAGCACGGGTCGAATGGCGGGTCAACAGAGTTATGTCTGTATCGTCACTGCGCTGCATTTTTATGAACTATGATATTCTGGCCATGGATCACATCTCTCGCCCAGGTCCAGCAGGCTCCGTCTCACACGCTATTAGTCTACCAACTGAAGTTAGTTGCATTCAGTAACTTCTTCTGTGTTTTTTGCCGTGGCCACCGCAATAGCAGAATTACCAGCAAATATCACTGGTGCAAATACAGCTGTGTTAATAACAAAACTGTGGACAAATGTCAGAAGTGTGGACCGGAGTGGTTGCCACTGTGTCTCTCCATGTTGCTGGGAGCCGTGTGTGAGTGAATGGGGGCGGGGCTTACTCTGTGCTCTGTGACTGTCTACATCTAGAAACTAAGCTGCGCGGTGGAGGGACCAAACTATGCTTTGCGTAGTGTAGTTTATTCACTCTAAACCAGTTGATGGAAATGCTTCTAATTCTAATTCTTATTTTTTTTCTTTTTTGAACATTTAAAAGTTTGTTTAAAATTTCCATCTAATTTGACAATTAGATGGAAACATGTGTTGTCCAAGAACTCTTAACTCTTATGCTAGGTGACATGTTCCTTCATTACTATGAACACACACTCTCCATTTCATTTTGACTCAATTCCACATACTGTACACCATCCTGCTATGGGAAAGACTCACTAGAACCCAAATGTGAATTCATCCGTCACTGAAAATAGTCCTCAACAAATGCACTTTCATACAGTTTATGTAACGTTTTATAGAAATTACAGAGTCCAGCTGTTTAAGGAAATTACGTAGCTTTTAAAAAAAATAACATTGCCAATTTCAACATGCCTTTCATTAACTTATTTGGTAAAACGTTATCTGTTGCCTTAACAAAACTATAAGGAACAAGCTGTATTAAAAGAATAGAATTAATTTCTAATGAATGCAAACAAAAACAAATGCAGGTTTGTTATTTTATATTAAAATGGCCACATTATAGACCAAGGCCATCAACATAAATTGAAGCGTAGGCTTAACCAGCACTAGACATTTTTTAAACAACCTTAGCCTCTAAAGTGTCTGTTTTTTGTTGACTTATTCACATGGTGTTTTAAATACAATGACAGGAGTATGTCTGGATTTTAAATGAAAAGAAAAAGAGCTACTGTAACCTACACACACTGTACTGGGTCTGTCCCAAACGATTATATTTAAACAAGTAATCTAGTGATTATTTTTTCGATTAGTCGACTAATCTAACAATTCATTTTTCAATTAGCGATTGCTCAATTATTAACAATTTACACAAAACAAATTTCAATAAGGTTCAAATCTCTATTTATTGAAATTGTTTAACACTGCACTGTTTAAGTAAAATAAATGTGTAGTGCAACCTGAAGCCAGATGTAGGCTATCAATACAACAACAAAAGAAAGCCTCTTTCAGGAGGAATACACAAATAAAACTTAAAGTAAACAAAGTGCAAAAAGAGTAGCCTGTATTTTACTTTTTTTAACAGTCCTAAGGTAAAATAATGAATAAGCTCTTATTTAACATCCAAGCTCTACTCCCTTTAATCTTACAGTAAAAAAGTACAATTTTAGCAACATATGAACTCAGATGTATCAAATAAATCCATCAATAAAACAAATTAACATTTCAAGTCACTTTCAGGGGCAATACACAAATAAAAAACGTAAAAATAAAAAACAGTAAAAAAACAAATACGTGGGCTGTAATAACGGACGTTATAAAGGACTCGTGAGATATCGGAAACAATATGGCTTGGTTACGCGATTATCGAAGACAGTGGTATAGATGGGGAAGACAGTTTACCTCACACTCAAGTCAGCGCAGGACACACTGTATACGGATGAGCTATGGTAGAAGCTGGAGAGACATAGGTGAGCAGAATTTACGGTGTTTTGCTGCTGTCATCCTGACTCAGGGATCATTTTACAAAGTCTACAGGTTACCACATTGTTGTTGGCATTATGAGTAAAATACTCCCATCTGGCGTGATGTAAATGCGCATCATATTGGAAGTATTGCCACTAGTATAAGCCACACATATTGCACAGTGCTTGCACACAGTTGCTGCTTTAACCTCCACTTTTATTCCAGGTCACTGTTTTTTGTCAGGTAACAGTAAATCCATAATGCTCTCAAACAGTAGATTAAGACTGACTGAGATCCACTTGGCATCTCATCTGTGCCAACTACGGCTTCCCAATACCTTTATGTTAAAAAGGACCAAACAATACATAAATGTTTTGGACAAAATACTGTTCCATCTCTAATGTGTGACCTGTTTTTCAAAGATTAAATCATCAGTAGGAAAAATGGGCTTGAAGCTGAGGCATACAGGGTATGGAAGTCAGAAAGCATTAAGAGATGGACTAACACATGTTTGGCTTGGATCTTTTCATCTTTTGTTTTTTTTTTACAATAAGAATAATGTAGAATAACATCAGCCTTATCAATTCATGTGGTATAAGAGGATTAATATGTTAAAAATGATATCCTGTAGGTTGTAACAATATACGATATGAAACCGAAAGCGCGATACTCAGATCCACAGACCTGTGTCGTGCTGTGAGAAGACAGAATCGCAACACACCCCTTCTAACTCCGAGAGTTACAGTGGGGGAAATAAGTATTTGACCCCTTGCTGATTTTGCAGGTTTGCCCACTTACAAAGAATGCAATGATCTATAATTTTAATCATATGTACATTCTAACAGTGAAATACAGAATCCCAAAGAAAATTCCAGAAAATCACATCATATGAATTTATTAAAATTGATAACCATCTGATGAGGAAAAACAAGTATTTGACCCCCTGGACAAACAGCATGTTAATATTTTGTAGAAAAGCCATTATTGTCAAAGATGTCAAACGGTTTTTATAGTTGGTGACAAGGTTTGTGCACATTTCGGCAGGGATGTTGGCCCACTCCTCCCTGCAGACAGCCTCCAAATCATTCAGGTTCCGAGGTTGTCGCCT
The DNA here is from genome assembly GCA_026937815.1 of Etheostoma perlongum. Taxonomy (NCBI): domain Eukaryota; kingdom Metazoa; phylum Chordata; class Actinopteri; order Perciformes; family Percidae; genus Etheostoma; species Etheostoma perlongum. The sequence goes on from CM049376.1 coordinate 24,805,738, forward strand.
GGCAACTCGAATTTTAAGCTCCCTCCAAAGATTTTCAATTGGATTCAGGTCTGGAGACTGGCTAGGCCACTCCAGAACCTTGATGTGCTTCTTCTTCAGCCACTCTTTTGTTGCTTTGGCGGTGTGCTTAGGGTCGTTGTCGTGCTGAAACACCCATCCTCGACCCATCTTCAGCTCTCTCACTGAGGGAAGGAGATGTTGGTCCAGAATTCCACAATACATGGCCCTGTCCATCCTCCCCTCAATACGATGGAGTTGTCCCGTCCCCTTGGCTGAAAAGCACCCCCAAAGCATGATGTTGCCACCACCATGCTTGACGGTGGGGATGGTGTTCTTTGGGTTGTACTCTGTGTTCTATGTCCTCCAAACACGACGAGTTGAGTTGAGGCCAAAAAGTTCTATTTTGGTCTCATCTGACCACATCACCTTCTTCCAGGCCTCTTCTGAGTCGTCCAGGTGGTGAATGGCGAACTTCATGTGGGCCTGTACATGTTTCTTCTTGAGCAGGGGGACCTTGCGCGCGCTGCAGGATTTCAATCCATGACGGCGTAGTGTGTTACCAACCGTTTCTTTTGTAACTGTGGTCCCAGCTTCAGTTCCCCCCTTGTGGTTTTGGGATGATTCCTCACCGTTCGCATGATCAGGGACACCCCACGAGGCGAGATCTTGTGTGGAGGCCCAGACCGAGGGAGGTTGGCGGTGGTGTGGTGCTTCTTCCATTTCCTGATAACTGCACCGACAGTTGATCTTTTCTCTCCAAGTTGCTTTCCGATTTTCTTGTAGCCCATCCCAGCCTTGTGCAGATCTACAATCTTGTCCCTGATGTCCGTAGAGAGCTCTTTGGTCTTGCCCATGGTGGTGATGCTGGATGCTGGTTGTTTGGGTGTTGACAGGTGTCTTTTATACAGATAACGAGGTGAGGCAGGTGTATTTGATGTAGATAATTGGTTGGGATTGGGGCTGTGTCTTAAAGAAAGACTCCTTCTGGCTCCTTGTAGGAGCCAGAATACTTGCTGTTTGGTAGGGGGTCATATACTTGTTTTTCCTCATCAGATGGTTATCAATTTTTATAAATTCATATGCTGTAATTTTATGGAATTTTCTTTGGGATTCTGTCTTTCACTGTTAGAATGTACATATGATTAAAATTATAGAACGTTGCATTCTTTGTAAGTGGGCAAACCTGCAAAATCAGCAAGGGGTCAAATACTTATTTCCCCCACTGTATCCTTCCTGTCCAGATTACAAGATCACGTTGCAAGTTTTAAGCTCCTTTTTCTGCTTTTGGAGAGCTACGTGACACATGAAACTATATTGATGAGGACCGGTGAGTTAAATCAGCCATCCGAGAGTAAGCCTATACCAGGCTGACACACAGCTGACAACCTGCAGGTGGAAGCGGCGGAGACAGGCTCGGACATACACGCTGTAGACTTGTGTCACTCCTGCAAGCGGTTTCAGAAAAGTGGCTGCATGTGTCCAACAATGAACAACACAACACCGGTGTTGTGTGCCTTCTGGTTTTACCACCTACTGGTTTCCGAGTCTGTCTAGATGCCGTGTAAACCTATCAATGGCTACCCACATTGACAGATTCACTACATATTCATAAACATTTGACTGGCCTTTGCATGTCGCACCTCAATATAAACTGTACTGAACTGAATAACTGAGCACGACACTACTGTAACATTATAAAGGGGGAAATGTGTTTTAAAAGTAATTAAGATGATCTGTGTCGCGCTGGATTCAAAACATTCTTCAGCTAAATTAACAGCATGCGAGTCCACTACTCTATCACGTCAATCACGTTAATCACCAAGACACAACTTTGTTTTCTCTCGGTAGAACAAGAATCACTATTTATCTGAATAATCCAAAACATCTTGTTACCTTGATTTAGGCTTAAAATGTAATGATATTGTGCACTGTAACCTTCAGCTACACCTCTGCGCTATGCGTGTGCAAGGATTTGTCATAAATTCTACCAGGCGGCACACGGGTTGTGAAACAGTGGGTCCAAAACAACTGGTTACTCTGTCCTGGGAACACATGACCTCGAGGCTCTCAAACAGCTACAATACCTTGGATTTATGAAAAGAAGCAATATATTTCTATTGACATGTCTCAATTGCCTACATCTACTTTTCTAATCGCCTACGTTATGTTTACGACAGAAGATGCGCATTTGAAACCCCTACTATACAAAGTTCTGTTTAAGAAATTTTAATAATAGTTTGTGCCCAACCTGTTGAATTGTTTGTGTTGTAGTGTAGGCTATATTATGTCACCTATGCACCCAGATATCAGTGAATCAGTTGTTAAACTGGTGTAAGATGAATGGTGAACGTTGTTTAACACATTCGTCTTAGGATACTTCACACAGACAGAACCTTCCTTCAAGTAACTTTTGGACAAAAATGCAAACACAATGAAGTGAGATTCAAATTTTTCTTTATTGTCAAGCAGGTAGGCAAAACTGCACAAAAATAGATTATGCAATTTAAAAAAAAGCAAACGCCAAGGCCCACAGATACCAATAATGCCCCATGAACAAATTCCAATGAAAAGCACAATTGTGATGGTTGTGGTATTTTGTTCTGTATTGTCTTTGTGATTGTGGTATTTTTTTGGTTTTGTATATGTTCTGTTTCATGTCATAGTCCTTGGTCGCTCTCTTGTCTTCTCTAATGTAGATTGTAGTTTTTTTATCTTCTGGTCTCTTGTGATTGTGTGTGTATGTTCTGTTTCCTGTTTTTATTTTGATAGTCTGGTTTTCTGTGCTGTCTTGCCTTTAGTTTTACTTCCTGTGTGTTCCCGCGCTTGTGATTACCTGATGTCTTTCACCTGTTCCCCAGCCCTTGTGTCACCTGCCTCTCGTTACCTCGTTACACTCTGTATTTAGTCCTTATGTTCCCCTTGTCTGTTGTCAGATCCTTTTTTTTTTTTCATGTTCTTGTGTGTGTGTGTGTCTCTGTCAGGTATCCTTCGTGTTTATTGCTCTTGTGTCTCTGGATTCCCATAACTTGCCTTTTCTTGTGTGCTTCTCCATTTACTTGAATAGGAAAATAGCTTTGTTTTTTTATTGGTTGATACGTTCTGGCTCGACCAAAATTCTGATTGGTCGATTTTTTTGCCGTGTTTCATCATTTCATCAGGTGGAAGCATACACTGTACATTATTGACGTTCTATGGGTGGAAGCATAGACCGTTATGTTCTATGGCAGGAAAGCACTAATTGCTAATGGGGGTGTTTTCAGAGCACCCCTGTTTCACAGGTAACAGTCTGTCTTCAGAACACCCCCCTTGTTTTCACCTTTTTTGGATTATCCCAACCCACCAGAGACAGATTGAAGAAAGTACTAGAAAGCCTTCGTCTGATGGTTTGCTGAATATTTATTTATTTAATTGTGAGTGTTTAATTTACAGTCAGTCCTCCTCTACCATGTCGAAGACATCGGCAGTGTGGCAGCATTTTACAAAAATAGATAACGGAAAAAAGTTGAATGCAAAGTTTGCAAGCAACAGTTTGCATATCGCAGCTCGACTACAAACATGGCGTATCACCTAAAAACGGTAAACTAACCTGTCTGTGTTAGGTTGCCCTGTCTGTTTGGAGTAGGCTGTATGAACATATCAGAGTTGGCATATTTCATAGTCTAATAAGCGTTTTATAACTACCGGCGCACCCACCCGTTCCCCAGACACACCCACACCACGCTGGATGTTAAGCCTCTATCATCCAAACGCTAAAATAATATCACGGAAGGAATTGTCGACTTTATGTCTCAGGATATGAGGCTGATGCAGCGCTGTCAGAGCCGACAGACGAGTCATTTCAGTGCAAAACAATTAGGTCCAAAACAATTTAATATACTGCAAATAGCCTACAAGGACAAGTACTGCAGGACAGTACAGTTAATGAATCTAGCATTTTTTCTGCACCCCCCCCTCCCCCGACGATTTTTAGTCGAAATTTTCACGACTTTAGTCGACCAAGATTTTCTTTGGGGGGGTTGCCCATTACATTTGAATGCATAAAGGAACGGTCAATTCTTTCCCAGTCATCATGTTCCTTTGCCCTTCAGTCCCTCACAGTCTGCAGAGGTTTTCTCAATTTTCTAACAGATTATAGTCAACATTATTTTCACATAGGCTACACCTTAAAGAGGAGGGGACACACACCTGATTCTGTCACCAGTGTGCAGGCAATCTCCCTCCTCAAATGTGTGATTGCTGCCTGATTTTTGGCAAAAATCAGCACTTCACCGCTCAGGAGAAGCTGTGCAAACTACATATGGCAGTACAATCAATAGAATCCATCCATTAGCTGTATCAGATAAAGTCAGATTCACTCATTCCTTGCAGACAAATGGCTCACATGATGTAGCATCTGGCTGCCGGGTGTTGGGTACTTTGAAAGTTACCCACAGGTTCGTAACCAAGACTTTTCCAGTAATCCACAGAAGACAGGAGACACGACAAGTTTTACTTGCTGTCCTGCAAGGAGAGCTGTTGAGTGTCACCCCTGACAATCTCCAGACCAACTCTAACATTCTCCTTCAGTGCAGCCTTTTTTATAGTATGAGTGAAGTAAGTTTTACACGATGTATGCAGAAACGTATGCGACCTATAACCGCACACTACACAAGACAACAGGATGACATTTGAGTTCAAAAGGACATACACACATACAACACAGAGGTGATCAATTAAATCAATTCAATTAAGAGGGCATAGACACTAACACAATAGGAAGTAAGCAAATAAGGAAGCCTGCTGTTTCTGTTTGAGCTGACACATGTACAAGGAAAGGCAAAGTTCACAAATGAAAACACAATTAGGTCTGTAACATAAAACAGTATAAATACTTTGAGCATTAATAGCAAAGTAAAATCTCTAACATTCCCTCCTGTTTTTCATTTGTTAACTACTACACAAGAGTTCAGTACATCAATCTTAGACTTCTTACTGTCGTATTTTTAGTACAGACATCATTCAGAATTTTGTGTACGCTTCATCATAATTTTCAGGTAATTGATTCAATTTAACATAGTCATCAGGCTCGTGGTTATGACTCTTGACACCTGTGTCGTTTCCATCTCCGTTTGTTCTGTTTACTGGAGGAATCCATGTCGCTGACCAGTTGGGACGGTGTGTCTGGACGTTCACTAAAATGAGTAGATCGCCGATGGCTTCACTGACATTGAGACGTTTTCTCCACTAAAAGGAGAAACCCCTTTGAAGTCAGGCTTGGTCCCCTACCCACAAGAAAGCCCGATCACACCTGTTCACAACTCTCAGCAAAATGTTCAAAGTCTGTTTTTAGTCAATGTTTTTATTCATGTGTCTCTGTCTGGAATTCAGTAACCTTTTTGCAATGGCTTGCGTGTATCCAGGTAGGTCTCTCAGCTATCTTTGCTGCTGTTGGTGTTGTTAGGAGGACGGTGTATGGGCCTTCCCACTTAGGGCTGTGCCAGTGTTTCCTCTTAATGACCTTGATGAGGATCGAGTCACCTGGCTCCAACTTTGCGTTCTGTGGAGAAAGAGGGATATCTGGCAGGTTATTAGCTCTGGACACCTCAGTCTTCCTAAACAATTCACACATCCATTCTGCAAGATTATTTTCTGCATGTGCATCATGCTCTTCTTGTACTACATCAATTAATGGTAGTCTGAAACGTCTACCTGTTACTACTTTAAAAGGCGTCAAACCATTTGCGGCTGGTGTGATTCTCATATACATTATAACCAAAGGTAAACATTCAACCCACGGTTTTTTTGTTTCTTCCATAGTTTTTCTAAGTCTCAATTTCACAGTGCCATTAGTCCTTTCAACAAGGCCGGCACTCTGGGGGTGATAAGAGCAATGGGTTTTTAATTGGATTCCCAATTGCTGTGACATTTTAGTTATGACTTCATTTACAAAGTGTGTACCATTATCGCTATAAATTTTCTCAGGTATCCCATGCTGTGGTATTATGTTTTTACACAATGCTTTTGCTACTGTTATAGCATCTGCCGTTTTTGCTGGGATCACTTCAACCCATTTAGATAATGGATCAATCAATACTAGACAATATTTATAGGATTGGCATGGCGTTAATTCAATGAAATCCATGTGAAGGTATTGAAATGGATACTTAGGTAATGGGAACTGCCCTCTCTTGGGTCTTACATTACCTTGTGCATTATGTTTGCAACAGATAATACAACTTCTACAAAATATTTTTTGAAAAACTTGTAAAGTTATATGTGTGAAAGTGCTATGTCTACCTTCCCCTCCTGTTTGAGACATGGCAACTGCCCATGACTCAAATAAGCTGCTATTTTATGTAGACTTTGTGGGGATTTTTTTTTTTTTTTTTTTTTTTTTCAAGTTTTACTTTTGGACCTGTAGTTGGTTTTTGGTTTAACTACTACTGGTTGGGCAGTTGTCATTTTTCCTACATCAGACTTTCCTTTTGACCACACGTGAGAAGGAACCTCTTTCAGGCAGTCTAGTTCCTCTTTAGACTGTATGTATCATTCAGTAGTATGACCTTTGTGTGGGGAGTCGAGATGTGTGTGTGGAGTCATATGGACAGTCCATCGCAAGTTCTTTTTAATCAGATTTCCATTTTTTGACCACCCATCTCCACATGGCACCCACCCACTGGTGTGTCTCTCTCCCCTCCTTACTAGGCCTCCTAAATCTTCCCATTTTGTTCCTTCAGTTTTGGCTAGTGAAACGTGTGGTGTTATCTGCAGGTCTCTTATTCTGTTAACTGCTTCAGGTAACAACACTGAAAGTGCTGTGTTCCCTAAGTTATCTTGGTACAGGGTTTTAAATGTTACTCTTTGTGCTCCTAGCTTCTGCACTAGCTGGTCATAGTTAGATTCTGGCCCTGGGCTATGTTTGTATCTGATGGTGACATGCAAGTCAGCTGTTTGCATCACTTTGATGTCAGAGAACAGAGTGAACTGCTTCATCAACTGTTGTGCTGTGCTAGCTGGATCTGATTGGGGGAGGTCTAGAGTCCAATAAAAATTTGGTTCTCCTACACTTTGCTGCACATAAATTTGATCTTCTGCTCTTTCCCCTGGGCCCACTGATCTCATGCCTCCTGTCACGGGTACTAGCGAGATTCTTAATCTTTCCATTGCATCGCGTCCTAGTAAATTTACTGGACATTCTGGTGACAGTACAACAGGAATTTCTGCTGAAATGTCAGTTTTTTCATCATTAAATGCAAGTGGTTTTGATATCTTTCTCATATTAATGTGTCCGTTTGCTGATTTAACAAAAATAGTTCCTGTTCCTGGCCACATTCCAGGAAGCTCCTTTCTTATCACTGTGGTATCTGCCCCGCTATCACACAGAAACTCTAATCTCCTTCCCTGTATAGTCAATGTGCGAAGGGGTTTAATGCTGGATGTGGACCAGCTCAGCAGCAGCTGAGCAAAATCAAGTGGTTCTGATTCAGTTGCTGCTTGTTCCACGTCTCATTCACTCTTGTGGTGGGGGTGATAATTTCCTTTATAATTTTGTTCATGTGGAGGGTACTCATCTCTGTGATTTGGGTTGTGTGGGGGTGGTCTTTCTACGTGTTCCCTCCCGAAACTTTTCAGTCTTAATTCACTACTGTGTGAACTTCAACAGACAGAGTTTATGTTAACACCGTAAGGTTTTGGCTCTGTGCTGCTGCTTTCACTAGTGACAGGCACACACACATTCACTCACTCACTCACTTGCTCACTCACTCAATCACTCACTCACTCACTTGCTCAATCACTCACTGCTCAATCACTGCGCAGTCCTCCTTTCTGTTGTGGTGGAGTAACAACTTTACCTCCTTTTAGGCGGAGTAGCCTTTTCCTCCTTCTGGTGGAGAAACCAATTTAATAACCTCCTTTTGGTGGAGAAACCAATAACCTCCTTCTGGTGGAGAAACCAATAACCTCCTTCTGGTGGAGAAACCAATAACCTCCTTCTGGTGGAGAAACCAATAACCTCCTTCTGGTGGAGAAACCAATAACCTCCTTTTGGTGGAGAAACCAATAACTCACCTATCGTCTGTGGAAAACTGGAAATCCTGGATCCCGTCAATCGCCTCTCGTGGATGAAGGGTTGGACGACTATCTCACCGGCCCGGTGGCGAATTCACGTCCCGGGACTTTGTTCGGTGACCTCCTAGAGCCCCCGACTGTGCACAGATTTCGGTGCGTCCTTTTCCCTCGTCCACGGTGGCGATGTTTTTGAGATCCGGCTCGAAGGACCAAGTAATGTTGGGTACTTTGAAAGTTACCCACAGGTTCGTAACCAAGACTTTTCCAGTAATCCACAGAAGACAGGAGACACGACAAGTTTTACTTGCTGTCCTGCAAGGAGAGCTGTTGAGTGTCACCCCTGACAATCTCCAGACCAACTCTAACATTCTCCTTCAGTGCAGCCTTTTTTATAGTATGAGTGAAGTAAGTTTTACACGATGTATGCAGAAACGTATGCGACCTATAACCGCACACTACACAAGACAACAGGATGACATTTGAGTTCAAAAGGACATACACACATACAACACAGAGGTGATCAATTAAATCAATTCAATTAAGAGGGCATAGACACTAACACAATAGGAAGTAAGCAAATAAGGAAGCCTGCTGTTTCTGTTTGAGCTGACACATGTACAAGGAAAGGCAAAGTTCACAAATGAAAACACAATTAGGTCTGTAACATAAAACAGTATAAATACTTTGAGCATTAATAGCAAAGTAAAATCTCTAACACCGGGAATGGTCAACTATGTTACAGGCCCATCTCGAAATGTGCAACTGTCTATGCCTCATGAAAGATCTGTGGAACAGAAAAGCATTGTTTCTATTGGAACCAAAAATGGTCTATAACATTACTATTAACCTCCAACTCACCTTGTGACATCCTGGCATTTTTTAATGCCATCAGGGTTTTCACCCAATGGATCCAGGTAAAGGACCCGTGTTACCTTAGGATAAATGTAGTGAAAAAGGACGGATCAACTAATCATACTGAAGTAACTAAGTTCCGGAATCTTACACATAGCTCTCTTAAAGCAATGGCAGTGTATAGATACGCTCACCACAAGTGTCCAGTGGTGTTGTTCACAGACAGGTCTAATGAGGACATCATAGGCCATGGGGTTGAGCTGAAAAGATGAACATACACACATGAGAACCTGTGTATTGCAATCACCAATTTATTCTAATCTTTTTTTTTTTTTTTTTTTTACAATAATGACCTTGTTTAGTCCCCTGTATGAGCGTTTGTCATATAGCAGTCATCTGGAATGAGTCATCATAAAACACTCGCTTCTCCAGTTGCCCTCTCACTTTCTCCAAAGTGCAATGGATAAAAGCATTCATCGCCTTGAAGACCACGTGTGGAATTATATTTTGGCATTGGCAATATATAAGCATTCAAAGACAATTGTCACATGCATTTACCTCACTTTCAACCTCTTTTTCTGGGGCCAGATTTTTCAGATCCCTGGAAGATATCTTATAAGGCCCCACTTTGCTCCACAGCATGCCTAGCCGTTTCCCGGACCAAATCTCTATCATTGACATTTAAAAGGGGTCATGCATTTGGCATGGAGAGTTAACACAAATTACATTACTATACTTAAATTCCTCTGGAGAGACACTGAGGGCTGAGAGGAACTGAGGAAGGGCAGATGGGGGGGATGGGGTCAGGCTGAGGACTGACCGGCGGGAGGGACTGAGGACTGGTAGATGGGGTCATGCTAAGGACTGACAGACGAGAGGGACTAAGGACCGGAGACCCACTTGCGAGGGATCCATGGCTGGGGATCAACAAACCTTTTCAGCTGGTCCAGATTGATTCTTTTTATTGCCTTCCCATTGGCTTGCCAGCAGGTCAACACTTTTGCCCTCAATTGTTGTTATGGTGTACAGCCCCAGGAGCTCTCTATCCATCGTCCCTCCCTTCCGCTGCTCTTCTCTGATGTTCTTGCGGAGGACTTTGTCCCAACCTCAAAATGGTCATCCACAGGGCTTATAAGTATTTTCGTGCCGGTTCTCCGGGGTGCGGTAGTGAGGAAAAATAAATAAATTTGGGAACTTGCATATGGTTTTATATTTGAGTCAATTGATTTCAACTACCAATCATATGAGAGGAACGCAAATCTAACTAATGCAGAGCACAGTTTATATGGAAAGTAACGAGGAGGTGAAGAATATGCAAAAAGGGAAATACGGCTTTTGTCAAACGGAGAGAAAATGCCCAACATAGCGAACCCGACTGAATGTGTGAGGGTGTAAAAATATCTACTTAGCCTATAGTCACTCCACATTTTTACAAAGTTGTAGACTACACTGTGTTTTAATTGCTTAATTGCTTCATTGTTTCAGGTTTCTGTTTTTATGTGATAAATGTGCTGGAAATTACTGTAAATTGTCTTTGACTAGCCTACCATGTAAAGCACTATATAAATAAAATGTATTATTTAGCCTTTGCCTTGAAAGTGAGCAATGAGTGAGGGAATTAATGTTCCTCGGGAAATGGACCCTATGGACTAGGCTTAATTTCAAACCCTTATTCACAATGTGAGAACATGTTTTACAACCATATGCACAAATCTCTATAAGCTATATCTAATTCTTTTTACAATTAATGTTCATACAGAACAATCAGAAAGGGACAACTAGAAAAAGAAGTAAGTGACTTCAATACAAGCTGTGAGCAATTGTAAAACAATATTCATGGTTTATTCTTCTGACAAGTGACCACACCAAAATAAAAAGATTAAAAAGCATTGTGGAGTTCCCGGTGTGATGAATGTAAACTACACTATATACGTAGGCTACTGTATAGGAATAGGGAATATTGCTACATTAATATCATCTGGAAATATCACTACATTAATATCATCTGGAAATATCTTTACATTAATATCGTCACACTTAATCTTCTGAGCGCGTCCTGTATAAACCTGAAGCTGAGAACACGGACGCTGCGCTGCTCATCTCTACTTTTACAGAGAGAATGGACACTGATGTGACTTGCAGGTCTGCCGGCAGGCAGCGGCCGCACGCCAGGCAGCCTCGAAACAGTACCGTCCCACCGGGAAAAGTCCCACTCGACATCAGGGTGCCAGTGCAACCATTTCTAACCATCTAAACAACTGTAGTAGGGTTTAAATCAAACTCTCAACAACAATAGTGACAAGTAGGCTAATGCATGTTAATAGAAATAAAGCAGAAGACAACTGAATAACACGTTTATTTCGGATCAGACGGCAGCTGATTTGACACATGAGACTCCAGGATTAATCTTAGCCTGACTGTTAGTCTACTCTGGACCAGGCTAGCCGCAAAGAATAAATCTCCATGGTTACTTGGCTGGGTTTAATTCAATCTGGTTTCGTGCAACCGAGTCAAAGCTAAATTCATCCAGGATGAACTTGACTTGAATATCCCGGCTTAATCCCTTATCCTAGTTTCGTGCAACAGGCCCCCGGATTTCTGGGCTATGGCTATTTTAGAAAAAAACAAAGTCCACATGGGATTTGTTTTTGATGCACTAGGTTTAACCAATCATCAAACTTCCACCTACCAATGAAACAAGTTCTAGCCAATCACATGCAAAGTAGGGCGGGTGTGACGGTGAATGAAGGAGGACCCAAAAGCAGAGTACAGCAGGCAGGTAGTGGAGGTTTCAAAAGGGCAGTTTACTAAACAAAAGAGTCCTAGCAAAGTACAAAAATTAAGGAACAAGGAAAAACAAAAAAACGGAGTACAGGGGCTGGCAAAACTCACAGGGAGAAAAAAACTCACGGGGAAAGCAATGGCGGGGAAGACATCTGTTGGGGAAACGAGCAGGACAACATGAGACGTCGACAGGAACAAGGATCTGACACTGGACAAAGAAAGCACACAGACTAAATACAGACCAGACTTCAAAATAAAACAGGAAACAGAACACATACAAGACCAGACTCAAAAAACACAAACAAAACGCGTGACAAGACAGGACCTGGCTACGAAACATACACAGCTAAATGTTACGCCCTGTGTCTAGGGGTGCCTAGGACGCAACACAAATCCGAATAACATCTTGTGGTGAATCTGCAAGTCATCTTGTGGTGAATCTGCAAGTTGAAATCTTGCAGAAGAAGAGACCAGCGCATGAGCCGCTGGTTAGTTTCTCATATTAGCGAGGAATATTAACGGGTTGTTATCAGTAAACACGTTGATAGGCTGTGAACTAGACCCGAGATAAACCTAGAAATACTGCAAAGCAAAAAGAGGGCGAGAGCTTTCTTTTTGATGGTGCTGTAATTAAGCTGATGCTTGTTAAAAGTTTTCAACAAGTAACACACAGAATGATCAATAGTCTGATCATCCTCCTGCAAGGAGCACAGCGCCTGCACCGTAAGCGCTGGCATCTACCTCTAATTTAAAAGGACGAGCAAAACAGGGCAGGGCGAGAACAGGGGCACTACACAGTAATGCCTTGGCAGACTCAAAAGCAGCCTGGCAAGCGGGAGACCAAACAAACGCTTTTAAAGGACTTACGAGACCCGTGAGAGGAACCACCACATCAGAAAAGTTGCGACAAAAACCACAGTAATATCCACACATTCCAAGAAAGCGACGCAATGCTTTCTTGGACTGTGAGACCGGAAAATCAATAATCGCCTGCACTTTTTCAGGGCTGGTTTAGCTCCATGTGTACGCAGTAGAATGGCCTCAGGATACCGCGTCACGGCGCACATCACAGTCAACATACTGATGTCCTGATTTAGTTCGTGGTAACGGACCCACACAATCTATCAACACTCTCTCAAACGGCTCACCAAGCACAGGGATTGGATGAAGTGGTGCCGGAGGAACAGGTTGATTGGGCTTTCCCACGACTTGACATGTGTTTTTTTGTCGATATGCTTCGGGGATCAACTCATAAGCCCGCAACACAGTCTTTTTCAATGTTTTATAGTCAAGACTATCCTCAATAGAAAGATTGGCACAGACTTCTTGAGCTTTCCCCACTAATTTGCACTGGAGGAGAAGGGACCAAAACTCTTTGGGCCAACTCAGGGCAGCCGCTATTCGCTCAAAAGCGCTAAAATACGAGTCGACCGCGGACTCACGAAATGGAGGAACTAGAGCAATGTGCCTACTAATGTCAAAAGCCGGAACAGAAACAGTACTGCGGTCAAGAGGAGATATTGAGGTGGAGACTACAGCGTTACCTCTTTCCAGCTCGAGAGCTCTGACCCGCAGATGCATGGCTTGCACTTCCAGCTGTCTGTTTTTGGTCTCTACCTCCTTTATTTGGAGGGTAATGCGGAGATCCTCTGTAGTCATGTTACCCATGAGAGGATCCGTGACCGACTCAAGTGCCACACAAGCAGCGAGCATGCCAGCAGCCCCCGCCGCTTTCACCTCCGCCATTGGTGCATCACCCGCCGCGCCACCTGCAGCAGCAACAGCCGTATCAGCAGCCGGGTCAGGCAATACGCCCTGCTCCACCAACTCTGCACACAGAAACTGTTTTAGTTCCGCATTATTGGCACTGTAAGACACTTAAACTTCATAATGATTTGCCAACAACAGGTCTGTTTTTCTGCATTTCTCGATCTTAGCCAAAGAAAGTCTAGCCACAAAATCATCCAGTGAAAACCCCATAATTCCCCCCCACACACAAAAAACTACGCCAACCAGAACAGAAAACACACACGGTTGAACTACCCCGGAAACAAAGCGCGACAAGAAAGACTGAACGAGCCCCCAATTATGTTACGCCCCAGTCTAGGGGTACCTAGGACGCAACACGAATCGGAATAACTTGCCCCATCTTCCCCGTCCCCCAAGCAGCCACCAAAACTTAAGGGTTGGTCCCAATATATTTATTGGACACAATTACATATTTCACATAAAGGTTAATTAAACAAAGGTATAACGTAACTAAACTATAGGGTGGCCTACTATCAAAACAACAAACAAACAACCCTGTCTTGAAAGTAAGAAGGTAACCTAAACAAACCATAAAGGCCAAAATAATAACAATAACTTGCCTTCCTAACTAAGCAAAACAGGAGAAAACTAAACACATCTAAAGGTCCACCCATACAATTAGAAACTGAACTATACTTAAACAAAAAGCAACATGTGGCAGGTTGGGAGGCGAGGAGAAATGGAGAACGCCTGCTGGCTTCCCTCTGTCTCTCTTGACGGTCGCCATGTTGCTCCGTTAAATAGACGGTGGTGCGCAGCTGCCGCCGATCGGACTTAGCTGCCTCCACCAATCAGCTTCGAGCAATGGCACAGCCTATTTGCATAGAGAGAAAACAGGACATGCACACACACACACACACACACACACACACAAAGCGAGACAACAAATACGACCCCAGTCGTAACAAACTATAACACAGGACCCCAAGGGAAACCGGAACCAAGGGAGCCTAAGGGGCCGGGATCCCTAAGGAACTGGAGCCGCACACCTGATCAGACACCCAAGGTCAGAAGAGCTGCATGCTGGCTCCGAGTCAGAGGAGCAGCACGCCAGCCTGGGGTCAGGGTCAAAAGAGATGCTGGCTCAGGGGAGCTGGTACGCGCTGACTCCAAGGGAGGACTGGTCTCCGCCGGCTACGGGAGAGGACCGTACTCCTTGTCCACCTCCTGCCAATGTACCACCATGAGGTGCCACGCTGTGGTTGGATCTAACTCATACAGGCGGCAAAAAGTGTTGGACATGAAGTCTGCCGCCGGCTTGAGTGTGTGGAGGAGAGGCTCAAAGACGTACTCTGCTGGGTCCATAATTTTTTTACATTTTTTTTTTATTTAACCTTTATTTATCCAGGTAAACTGTTTGAGAACCACTTCTCATTTACAAACATGACCTGGCCAAGAGGCTACAGAATAAATAGGAACATACTGTACAACTTTACATAGTCTAACACATGACACATAGAACAAGCAGCTAAATTAAATTTAAAAAAAGGCAGTCAACAAAGAAAGAAAAGGAATAAAATGCTTACATATGTGTGTATAAATATGGTTCATGATTGTCAGCTGGAACAAGAGTCAACAATGTAATTTTGAAGGTTTTGCTTAAAGGTGGAAATTGGGATCAGAGATGTAAGTTTCAGGCTATTTTGTAGTATGTTCCAGTCATGTACTGCTGCAAAACGGAAGGCATTACGTCCAAAGGTTGTAGAAGTAGGAGGGGTACTAAATTTAATCAAATTACTCGATCTTGTGTGATAGGTGATATGAACGGCATGAAGAAGAGATGACAAATAGGGAGGTGTCTTGCCCAGGACTGTCTTGTATATAAAGAGAAACCAATGATGCAGCCGCCGGGTATAAAGGGAGGGCCATCCCACCAGATTGTACAGATCACAATGATGAGTGCGAAAGGGTGCATTAGTGGCAAAACGGATGGCTGAATGATAAATTGTGTCAAGTTTTTTTAGGGCTGTGTTTGTTGCCATTCTGTAGATAATATCGCCATAGTCCAAAATTGGCAGCAATGTCATCTTAACAAGGGTGCATTTGGTAGCATGAGTAAAGGAAGCTTTATTACGGAAAAGAAAGGCTAGTCTAGCTTTGACTTTTGTTTGAAGGTTATTGATGTGTGTATTGAATGACAGGGATGAATCCAACCAAATACCTAGATATTTATATTTATTTAACTGGTCAGATCCTTCTGTGACGGTGAATGAAGGAGGACCCAAAAGCAGAGTACAGCAGGCAGGTAGTGGAGGTTTCAAAAGGGCAGAGTTTACCTAGGGCAACGGACAATCCTGATCATGAAGGATCCCCAGAAGGGAACAATCCCATCCAACTACCGGCCAATAACCTGCCTCTGCACAACATGGAAGCTCCTGTCAGGCATCATAGCGGCTAAGATGAATAGACACATGGCTCAATACATGCACAGGGCCCAGAAGGGAATAGGCAGTAACACCAGAGGGGCCAAGCACCAGCTACTGGTGGATAGAGCAGTCACTCGAGACTGCAAGACCAGGCAGACCAATCTGTGCACTGCCTGGATTGACTACAAGAAAGCCTACGACTCAATGCCACATACATGGATACTGGAATGCTTGGAGATGTACAAGGTCAACAGGACACTAATAGCCTTCATCAAGAACTCAATGGGGCTGTGGAAAACAAGTCTGGAAGCCAACTCAATGCCAATTGCACAAGTCACCATCAAGTGTGGCATATACCAAGGAGATGCACTATCCCCGCTGCTGTTCTGCATAGGCCTGAACCCCCTCAGCCAGATCATCACAAAGACTGGCTATGGATACCGATTCCGAAGCGGAACAACCATCAGTCACCTCCTCTACATGGATGACATCAAGCTGTATGCCAGAAATGAGCGAGACATCGACTCACTGATCCACACTACCAGGATCTACAGCAATGGCATTGGAATGTCGTTTGGACTGGACAAGTGTGGTCGCATGGTATCAAAAAGAGGGAAGATGATCAGAACTGAGGGGATTGAACTACCAGAAGGCCACATTGCAGATGTTCAGGATAGTTACAAATACCTTGGGGTGCCACAAGCTAACGGAAACCATGAGGAGGCAGCAAGGAAGACCGCCACAGCCAAATACCTACACAGAGTGAGGCAGGTCCTGAAAAGTCAGCTGAACGGGAAAAACAAGATCCGAGCTATCAACACATACGCCCTGCCAGTCATCAGATACCCCGCTGGTATAATAAACTGGCCAAAGGAGAAGATAGAGGCTACTGACATCAAGACGAGAAAGCTCCTCGCAATGCATGGAGGGTTTCACCCCAAGTCCAGCACCCTGAGACTGTACACCAAGCGTAGTGAGGGAGGCCGAGGGCTAGTAAGTGTCAAGACCACTGTCCAGGATGAAACGACAAAGATCCAGGAGTACATCAGAAAGATAGCCCCCAAAGATGAAGGGCTTAGTGAATACCTCAGGCAGCAGAAACCCGAAGGTGAGGACAAGGAAGATGAAGAACCGTTATGGAGGGACAAGCCGCTGCACGGCGTGTACCACAGACAAATAGAAGAAGTGGCTGATATCAAGAAATCCTACCAGTGGCTGGAAAAGGCTGGACTGAAGGACAGCACAGAGGCACTAATCATGGCAGCACAAGAACAAGCACTCAGTACAAGATCAATATAGGCCGGGGTCTACCACACCAGGCAGGACCCCCGGTGCAGACTGTGCAAGGATGCCCCTGAGACAGTACAGCACATAAAAGCAGGGTGTAAGATGCAGGCAGGAAATGCGTACGTGGAACGCCATAACCAGGTAGCTGTCATAGTGTACAGGAACATCTGCCACGAGTATGGGCTGGAAGTCCCAAGGTCAAAATGGAAGACACCTCCTAAGGTAGTCGAGAATGACCGAGCTAAGATCCTGTGGGACTTCAAGGTCCAGACTGACAAACTGGTGATGGCTAACCAACAAGACATCGTGTTGATTGACAAACAGCAGAAGAAGGCAGTAGTGATAGATGTGGCAATCGCAACATCAAGAAGAAGGAACACAAGAAGCTCGAGAAATACCAAGGGCTGAAAGAGGAGCTAGAAAAGATGTGGAAAGTAAGAGCCACAGTGGTGCCAGTGGTAATCGGAGCACTGGGGGCTGTGGCCCCCAAACTGGGAGAGTGGCTCCAGCAGATTCCAGGTAAAACATCAGAGGTCTCTGTCCAGAAGAGTGCAGTCCTAGGAACAGCTAAGATACTGCGCAGAACCCTCAAACTCCCAGGCCTCTGGGGATTTTATTTTTTTATTTTTAAATTAGAAATGGGCTCCATGGTTTCACGGCTCAGTCCTTCTCAGCTGGCCTATAAAGAAATAAACAAAAGTTAGACATGTAATACTAAGAATGAACACATTGACAGAAATTTTTTATGAACTTTTATTATGAACATCACGAAGAAGAACTTCAGTTTACCGTCTGTGTGGGGCAAACTTCAGAACTTGCCTAGTCAAATCCTCCGCTTCTACAGCAGTCAGCGCAGGGAAGTTTTTCTGGCAGGCCGCTAGAGTAGAAGTCAAAATGAAGCAAAGTTATAAGTCAAATTAAAACCTCTTGTCAGCCAAGCTAAGCATAATACTAATGTGAACAATAAAATAACACCTGCCTCTAATGACCCTGCATACAGCCAGGTCCTGGAAGGCTTTCTTTGTTTTTCTTACCCGCAGGCTGTACTGTCTCAGCACATCATTTGTTGCAACTTGCCGCAGCATGTGGCGGATGGCATCACCTCCGTTTCCTGTCAAACCTGGTGTAAAACATATAGTAACAAATTATACATTTTATTTTCCGCCATAGCCAAATTATGTATATTTGCATATCTCCTGAACAAAACCTTAAACTGCATAAAGGATGATGTCTACCCCTATATTTTGATGGTCAATGATTACAATAATACTACACACAACATAAATGAAGGCCTCTAGACAGCTGTTGCGGCCATTTTGGATTCCGCCATAACCTAATTATGTATTTTCCATCATCTCTTGAACCGTACAAGATAAATCACAAGAGGCGATATTTACCCCTATGTTGTGATAGTCAAGAATTACAATGAGAGCATATGCAACATCATAAATATCAATAGTTAATGTCCTTATATTGTTTTGCAGAGGACTTGAAGAACCCAAACTTTATGAGCCAATCAAGAAGAACTGAATGAACTTCTTCCATCAGGAACGTGCCTCTGTCAATTCTTTTAAGAAAAAAGTGCTGAAGGAGGATTGCCAGCTCTCAAAATAACAGAAAACAAAAAAATGGCATCTGCAAAAGTTACACCAAAAATGGCAACAAAAACCTTATGGTCAAAGCCAGTGAACGACGTTCTTGTTATAGCAGTCAGTGTTCTGCCAGTTCTTTGGGACATTGGTCTGCAACAATTGTGGCTTGCTTTTGGCCAAGGAATGGACCTTGGATGGATCATGACCTCTATCAATGTATTGGAAGGGAGAAGAGCCAGATGCAAAGTGACCAGCAATGGCAAAATACCCAAGAACTGGCGTAACATTCTCAATGATGATGAGAATAAAACTGAGCTGTTCCACTTCCTCGCTGACAGAATTGCAGAAACTTTAAATGTGGTTATAGTGACCAAAGAGGATCAAGCTGTCAGCAACCACTCCATCAACCTAGATGATGCAAGTCCATGTACCGTAGTCATGAGGAAGCTGACACTAGGATCTTTGTCCACACCAAAAATGGCAACAAAAACCTTATGGTCAAAGCCAGTGAACAACGTTCTTGTTATAGCAGTCAGTGTTCTGCCAGTTCTTCGGGACATTTGTCTGCAACAATTGTGGCTTGCTTTTGGCCAAGGAATGAACCTTGGATGGATCATGACCTCTATCAATGTATTGGAAGGGAGAAGAGCAGAGGTATTCAATAATGCAAGGGAATGTGCTGTAGTGTTAGAGAATGTAATTTGTAATGTGAACTTGGATAGAATCATAATTGAACCGCACGCTGTTACTAAGGTATTCAAAAAAATACAAACAAGCAAAGCAACCGGCCCTGATAACCTGTCTGCTTTTCTTTTAAAAACTTTTGCAGAAGAACTGTCACCAGCCTGGCATAAACTATTCCAGCTTTCTATAGATACGTTCACAATACCAAATCTGTGGAAAAAATCTATTATTATTCCAGTACCTAAAAAGGTCTGTCCCCAGGAGAATAATGATTATCGGCCGGTGGCTATTACCTCTAATGTTTTTAAATCAATGGAAAGGCTTATGATAGAGAAACTCCATACTGATGTGGATCTATTGTTAGATAGATACCAATTTGCGTACACAAAAAATTGTAGTACAAGTGATGCCATAAACAATAATGCACCTTACTCTGAAGCACCTTGAAAGTCCTGATGCATATGCCAGATTGCTTTTTGTTGATTTCAGTTCTGCCTTTAACTCAATCCAACCAGATATCATGCTTAGGAAACTAGTTCAGTTAAATGTAAATCCTTTTTTAATCAGGTGGTATCACTCTTTCTTGTCAAACAGGCCACAGCAGGTGAAGTTTAACTCCGTCCTGTCTGATATAACCGTGTGCAGCACTGCCGCCCCCCAAGGGTGTGTCAGTTCTCCCCTCTTGTTTACATTGTACACCAATGACTGCATCAGCTCTGAGCCAAACTAACATATAGTAAAATTTTCAGATGACACTGTCCTTCTCAGTTTGCTGACTAGAGAAAGCAACACAAGCGTCCATCAGGTTTCTGTGGACAAGTTTGTCAACTGGTGTGATTCACACCAACTTCATATTAACACAAGCAAAACTCTGGAAATGCTAGTAGACCCCAGATCAGCTGGAGACCAGATCTCTGTATCCATCCATGGTCATGACATCAAGCAGGTGTCCTCTTTTAAATCTAGGAGTGTACATTGACAAGGACTTGAGTTGGTGCACACATGTGACAAATGTCTGTGCCAGAACTCATCAGCGTCTCCACTTCTTGCGCAGGCTTAGAGTGTTTGGGGTCTGTAAAAATATTATGTTAATCTTCTATAGAGCAACAATAGAGTCAATTCTTCGGTATGGTATTACCAGCTGGTTTGGGAATTTGACAGTAAAATCTAAAACCCAGATTTTTAATCTGGTTAAGACGGCAGGTAAAATTATGGGAACACCTGCACCTCTCAACCCGCAGGAGCTTTTTGAACAGGCAACAATCAGGCAGGCTAAGACCATTCTGTCTGATAACTCTCATGTTTTGTTTTCACAGTTTGAGCTGTTGAATTCAGGAAAGAGGTACAGGGTTCCTTTGTGTAAATATAACAGATATAAGCACTCATTTGTCCCTATTGCAGTAAAGCTCATTAATGAACAGAGATGAATGTATGACTGATTATTTTTATGTATATCTGTGACTGTGATGGATGAATGAAATTGGTTTTGTTTTGAAGTATGGCTTTTATCTTATTTAGTATAAGACATCGTATATCTGCAATTTGCACAGGCCCTCGAGTAACCCGTATATGTTTGCTGTATGTTGTCCTTTAATTATTTTTAACCCTGTGCTTGTCGTTATGTCTGTAACTTTTGCAGCTAAGTAAGTTGCTCAGTGTCCAAAGCAAATTTCTCCTTAGGGAGACCAATAAAAAGTACTTTGACTTTGACTTAAATACAATGAACACAAATACAATAATGTTATGTCCCTCCAGACATGCTTTAATAATACATTTTTTCTTGGAATTATGTCACGTTTCATGCATGTTTTTTCACATTATTTACTCTACATACTACTATAGACTCTCAAAACACAAAATAGATATGTATGTAACATCCTTATAGTCAAAAACATAGGATACAAAAGGTAAAAACCTTGAAATATGTCCCATGAGTAAAATTATGTGGGCAGATATGTGTTTTCCAATGCTGGAAATGGTGGCCATCTTGGAAAATGGTGGCCATTTTGAAAAATCAAGTGGCTAACGTTATTTTCAAATTATTGGCCCCAGAGGAATAACCACACCAAATTTGGTGCTTGTATCCACTTGTGAACAATTTTCCCCCTATCTGCCCCACTACTGGGAACGGAATGCTTTCTTGTTTGTGGAACAGATTCATCTGAAATAACAGATCATACAAGTTGTACTGATTGCAAAAAGAATATTTAAATGTATACAGTCAGTGTAAACATTGTATGTACAGGATTTCTGCATTGTAGCCCAGAGACTTTGTAATGGGGAGACACAGCATCCACAGAAATGCACGGGGTTAGCTTGTAAAGCCAGTATTGCAGCTGTGTAGCATACACATATTACATCCCTTGCTGTTTCCTTCACTCAGCTTGCCGATAACTGCCTGAAGTGCGTTGCAAGATGGCCACCGATCGACCTGCTTTGAAGGACTTTGATTGTACTGGCTTTATTTATGTACTGTACACTACAACTAATTAAAAAAAGACAGAAAAAAAGGATATCTTATTTGTAACATAAACGCAAGCATGTTAACACAATGACACAAAAACATACAATGCAACAAAGCAGACACGTCGTGCACAGCAGCAAACAAAAGCCAATGATATCAATCCATCTAAAGCACAACTCTGGCCTCGCCTTTTTGAATGGGAGAGCTAGGGGCCCGTCTATGATAGCTTCAAAATCAACATTTCACACTAAGAAGGCTTGACACAACATGAGACTTTGCTCCAAGTCTCACCTGGGGCTCAACACATGAACTCAGCATTGAGAACATTGTTTGTGCACAAAGAGTTTACTAAAAAGAAAAGATTATGAGCAACTCACTGCTTGACTAGCATAGCAAGATGGCGACGAGGGGAAAAACACGTCTACTAAAGTGAGTTGTTTACTTCAGCAAAACTTTTCTTTTTGGTCAACCTGATCATAACCGGAATATAACAAAGCCATACGAGGGAAAGAATTTAATGATAAACCTCAAAACCTCCCATTACAACCACAACATCATTAAACTTTAAAGTATTTTGCTTACCTTTTCGTGAGCTAGCCAAGCTGTGCAGCGTGGTCGGTCCTGTTGCGTTGTCTTCATCCCCTAACACGTGAATCGGTCTCCTCAGAGCAGAGGCCCCCCTACTGGTGTGGGGGTGTAACGGTTCGGTTTGTAAACTTGAATTAAAGAAGTGAATTTTCTTAGTTGTGAAAATCATTCTATTGATTGATTCTTGTTTTAAGTATTTTCACTAAAACAGTTAAAAAACCAAAGTCAAGTACAAAAGTACTGTTTTACGCTAAATTGATATCAGCCTTAAAATAAATAGATTATCTTGCTGTGCTGTTTAAGTCCAATGATTTTTTTAGTGAATTTAAATCAATTGACAGCAAACCTTTTATGCTACTTCAAAAACTCAAAAATCAATGAAAAACAACCAAACTGGAACGTTGTGTGAAGGTACGCCGCAACCGCAGGGGAACGTTACAGTTGGTTGGTTCTCTGAACGTTTAGGGAACGTTATAACCCGGAGGGAACGTTCCCTAAACGTTAGTTTTTGATTTGGTTCAAACTAAGCTTTAGAGAACCAAAAACTAACTTTCCCTAAACGTTCTGTTAGTGGGGAGCTACCGCTGCGCCTTTGCTGACCGAACGTGTTTGTGATAAAAACAATAGGTGTGTGCACGTTTATAGCAGAACACGATTTGTTATTAACGATGGCCAATGTGTAAAATATATCTTAAGGCCAAACTGCCTTGACAAAGCTGTCTGTTGATGCCGATGCTAAAACACAATATCGTTCAGCCCTAGTTGATAGGCGATCAAACACTTATGTATTATTATGCAATAAAATGCAGATTATTTAAAAATCATCATGTGATTTTCTGTTTTTTGTTTTAGATTCCTTCTCTCACAGTTTAAGTGTACCTATGATAAAAATTAAATACCTCTATACACTGCAAAAACTCCTATTCTAACCAAGACATATAATCTTATATCCAGCCAAAAAGTCTCATTTATCTTATTTTGAGAATAATATATCAGGCAAGAGCAGATTGTGTAAGGTAATTTAGACTATTTTAGGAATATTTTTCCTTTCTTTTCTTACTTAGTTAGTATATCTTAAAGTTAGGTATGTTTGATGTACATCAAGCAGAATAACTGTTGGAGACAGCATTTGAGGTATTTTAAGATTATTTAAAGCTGTTAGAGACTGGTTTCAAGACCAGTAGGAACTGCTAAAATAACACTAAGTCAATATTGTATTTATTCCAAATGTTGTCAACAACACATTTATTTACAGTTATTTTATTTACAGTAACAAATAATTCCATCAGTATCAAGTCACCGCACACCTTCCAAAACTTACAGTATGGTTATTAATTTCCAGTTTTAAGTGCAATTACATCATTAAGGTTATATTTTGTCACAACATACAAATTGTTTTTAAAAGTGACTGCATAATATGATGTATAATCAACTAGCTTTTCTGCATCTTGGAACTCTGTTGCCTGTGCAAGATTAGGTACAGAAACTTCAAATGCCAAAAGATCTCTATTCCAACCCAGAGTATCGTAAAGGTGATATTCAAAACAATACAATAAACTGTCTATCACATAAATGTTTTTTACAAGTCCAAAAACAGGTATGGTCTCATTTGCATTAGTAATTATCAGAGACTGTTCACGGATGTACTTGTTACCATTGAGAATCAGCCACTTTACACTGACTGCATGTTGTATGCCATCAATCCCCAAAAAATCTCTTGTCTTTTCTGTGATGTAATCCTTATTTGTCACTTCTGAGACGGGACCTATTTCCCTCTCATGAACAAAAATTGGGTGCTCAGTGCCCATTTCATTTTGACAACATTCAAAAAGCTGATTATGGTTCACAAGTGACTTACAGATATTTTTAAAGTTTAATTTAGATGACCACTGTTTGAAAAAAGAGTGCTTTGACTCAAATCTCATGCACATATGCCTTATCAAAGGGCCCAGAGCAAGAATTTGAGCAGGGAGATGCAGCATGTAATGTTGCTTAGGAATTACATTATTCTCAGGAAATAGTTACTTAAACTGTTTGAGATGCTGTTCAATCATCTGTTTCAGTCAGACACTTTGCACTGACAAAACCGGGGAAAATATTATCTGAACTATCTCAATCAAGTCTAAAACAATTCAATATTGAAAAAAATGAATATGTTCAGTACATATTCATTTTTCTCAATACTGTTCAACAGAAACGGCAAGATCTTTAACAATATTAGCATTTGCCCAGAAGACTGTTTAAGTTTATCATTAGATGCCAAGGTACTGACACTGATAGGACAGGGTTTGTCACGTACATCTACTGCTGAAAAGGGAAAACTCTGCATGGCTGAATTGAAAATGTCCAACTCCATTTGTCCAGAGAGTACAAGATGTTTTAACACACACTTTATTTCCATGGGTGCAACACCCTCAAGAATGATGTGCATTATATCCTGTGGAGTTTGCTGTATGAGGTCAAAGGCTGGAAAATCAACCAACTTGCTTCTTCTGTTTATTCCATATGTGGTTTTGAGGGCAGATTTTAAGAAGTCTGTGGTAGCCCTTTCAATTTCAATACACTGTCTTATGTGTCTTTCCACTGTCCTTTTGGTAAAGATTTCTTCATCAAAACTCTTTTGCATTTCCTCAAATGTACATTCACAATGCCTACATTTACTGTAGGCAAAACCTACTCCTTCCTTGAAACCTGCAAGCTCATGCTGTCCCCACACAGTGAAACAACAGCACCAAATACATCAATTTCACCATTCTGTGTTTGAATTTTGACACCATTATAGAGCAACTGTAAGTCTTTATGAATTTTTTGCAAAACAACATCAACACCGCACTCATCAATATCAGTAGCTTTTGCTATAGCAAGGAGTCTGATTGCAGCAAGCTTTGACCTAAACTTGGGGTCTATGTTTCCTAAAGTATAATAAACCATCAGTAATTTATTCACTGAAGCATGTGACCCCAGGGGATTGCATATCTCTATTTCATCAGTGTACAAAATGACCTGTAAAGCAGTAGGTCTTATTGAAAACAGTGGGTGTGATTTGTAAAGGCTCCCATCAATAAGGTCATTCAAAAACCCATCTTTGTGGCAGCTCTGTGGTTCAGTGTTGATCATATCAAAAATCCTGGAGTTGGACAACAACTGCTCAAGAGTCTTAATTAGGGGTACATAGTAAAAACATTTGTTTTTGATCGCAAGAACTCTTGATTGTCCTTTATTAACTCTACAAACCCTTTGAGAAATCAGTACCTCCTCTGGTTTTACTGGGTTAAAAAAGCTTCTGAATGGTGCTGTCCTGCATGTATTAAGTGACCATTATGGAGAAAGGATCCTGAAAATTGTCCAATGTTGCCAGAGCCTCCTCTTGGACCTGCTTCCTACTGTCAAAAGGTCTTTCAAGGATCGTCTTCATTGTGTCCCTTAAGGTACCCAGAAAAGCAGCTTGATACTGCTGAACTCCAGAGATAATACTGTTGACGCTCCTCTGAAACATAAATAAAGAAAAGAAATTAAAGTATAAGACACATCCTGATTGTCTACCACCCAGAACTAGTATAACCCTACTTAAAACATCTACTTCATTTCATACAAAAATAGCCACAGATCTCAGGAAGTTTGATTTTTGTACGTTTTTGGGATAAAAGTAGGTCTGGTCAATTAATCAAAAATGTATCAAAACTGACATTTAGATCCTCTGACGTACTCTGTCTATTGTTTGCACACATTTTGGCGTTAGTGAAGAAGACACCAAACAAAAAGAAGTCAAATTTAAACCTTGAGAAAAAACACCAATCTGTGTCAGCACAATCACGTTATTAAATATGAACAGTGCATAGCACAAAAACAATTGTACATTAATCGTAATAGAGGTAAAAAGTTTAATGCTTGATTTGAGGCCATTTTGCTCAGCACTAGATAAAACTGTCCCCGATTTCTTTTGATTGACCCTTTGCTGTCCACTAGCAAGACCATAGATAACCAGAATAAATAGATGGTAAGGAGAAGTCTTCCTCTTTGTATATTCCTTTCCCAAAAATGTACCGTTGTTGCCGTTACATAGATGTAGAAGTGACAGTTTTAAAATGTAGAAAGGGTGTGACCAGATTAACTTCCTTTTTGTCATTTATTTCCCATTTAAATTTACTTTTGAAATTACATTACATAACATGTAATTTAGCTGACGCTTTTATCCAAAGCGACTTACAATTGCTGTATATGTCAGAGGTCATACGCCTCTGGAGCAATTAGGGGTTAAGTGTCTTGCTCAGGGACACATTGGTTGATGTATTGCAGTGGGAATTGAACCCAGGTCTCCTACACCAAAGGCATTGTGTCAAATCCACTGCGCCATCACCACCCACTATATAATATAATTAAAGTTGTAATTAATCTGGTGAATTAAAAAGGGTGTCAACATACAATCTCTTTGTAGTTATGGGTTAGGGTAATACCTGGGACAGGTGGCATTGTTCCCGGACATTGATGACAAATGCTGCTGCACGTCTGGTAAGAGCCTCAGGTGATGCACCAGCACATTCCTGTAAAGACATGTTAATATACAATAAGAGTTCAGACTTGCTGACCAAAGTGTTATATTTCTGTTTTTCCTTCTATACATCAGTATTTCATTTTTTTTAAACAAATGAGAAGTGATGGATTTGTGTTAACAGTCTAATGCTGCAAGATGAAAAAAGAGCAAAGAAGGTACTAAAAATGTACCACAATGTAATTAATATTGTTTTATTATAATATCATGCAAGATAGTCAAAGTGAAAGCTTACCTGATGATCAGTATATTGAATCTGAAAATCCTCAAGCTCTAGCTGAGACATTTCATTTCGGCTGACACTTGTGCTGACTTCACTGCTGGTCCTTTGCATCCCTCTTGTTTGAGTGGCACAGTCAGAAAAAATTGGTATATCAAAATGTTCTCTTCCAACCCTAGATGGCTCAGATGTAGTGACTGCCATCCATCTGGTGGGTGGGTGCCCAGTTGCAAGATACGTAGCATGTGTCCGTCTGATATGGAAGGAGTTGTATACTCTGTATTCTTCGGTACATCCATCAATTCCGCATATCACACGGAAATCTGGGTTTCGACTATGTGCTGTGTTAATATGGCTCAATAGAGACTTTAATGTTAAGACAACAAAAACGAAGCAAATAACACACCTCCAGCAGGCCATGATGTTAGTCCAAAAAAGTGCTAGCTAGCTAAGGAAAGCTGACGGTTAATGTTTCAGCCTAATAAAAATCTACCCTAACGGCAAAATCATGAATTGCTAACACAGCAAGGACATAACATTATTATACTTGCGAAATAAATGTAGCACAAAGAGAGCGTGATGTACAATCCACACCTGCAGCCAGCAAACAGCCCGTGAAACAAGAGAAAGTGTCACTTCCTGGCGGGCTCTGGCGGGCATGAGCGGCCTTGCTCATTGGCTTGGTCGATACCAAATGAGAAGTTAGGGGGGTAATTCTTAAACACAGTGTAACTTACATAAATAGTTATGCAATTCGGCAATGAAAAAGTGGATTTGAATCACATATATTTGTTATAACATATGTTTGATTTATTTGATGGTCATTTTGTCATATTTACATTTAAACTGATATATAACGCACATATGTCCCCTCTACTCCCGTGGTCACGTCTGTCGTCAGTTATGTTGGAAGACAAACAGCTACTTTGGATTAAATTCTGCCACGGTGAGCCAATTTCTCCAACGACCTGCCACAATACAAGGTATGCTTTTTCATTGAAAATAAATTGAATTTGAGTTACTTCGAAAGCTGCACCCTGGTGCAGCAAATCTTTTATCGTTTTGGTTTTAGTGCTGCACAATGCAGTGAGAAATGTTGCTAATGCTAATTCCTATGCTAGTTTAACACACAAAATCATGGCCAGCTAGCTATATTCAGCTAACACGAGCTCTCCCAAACTTAGCTAGCTATATTGCAACAGGCTAATAGGAAAACGTTTCTCAAGCTCTCTTGATAACTGCCTTACATTAGTAACCAAACAAGTGCTAACCAAACACCATTTTTTTTCTTCAGTCTGACTTTGTGCAATCCTGAGTTTAAAAAAAGAACATTCTGCCCCTTGCTCTGTCAAAAATGAACTGTGATGCGGATCAACTACAATTTGTTAATAGCCAATCTAACGTTACATCTGATGTTGTTCAATTGACAGTTTTTGAACGCACCCTTGCATGTGGTGGCCATAGAAGTAGGCTAATCTGTTGTTTTAATTTTGATTAATGTTAGAACGCTACTGTCTTGCAGACTTGCATGCATTTAATCATAAATTAGAGTTTGCGTTGTTGTGGCGCTATACATATGCAATGAATAATAACCAGGTTATTATGTAGATACATGCATAAATGATTTGAATGTTGATACAGAGCTGTCCATAACGAATGTTTTAAACGATTAATCTAGCAATTATTTGTTTCAGT
This sequence comes from Etheostoma perlongum, assembly GCA_026937815.1. NCBI lineage: Eukaryota > Metazoa > Chordata > Actinopteri > Perciformes > Percidae > Etheostoma > Etheostoma perlongum. Next base: position 24,834,677 of record CM049376.1, read on the forward strand.
TTGTCGACTAATCTAATGATTAATCTAACTATTCATTTTTCAATTAGCGATTATTTTCCCATTGCTCAATTATTAACAATTTACACAAAACTAATTTCAATAAAGCTCAAATCTCTATTTATTAAAATTGTTTAATAACAATTTTAAAAAAAATTGTGCAACCTGAAGCCAGATGTAGGCTGTCAATCCAACTACAACATAAAGTAAACAGAGCAAGTGCAATAAGAGTAGTGTATGAGAGATTAACCTGTATTTGCTTTTTTTAGCAGTAGGTAAAATAATGAATAATCTCTTGTTTAACATCCAAGCTTTTCTCCCTTTAATTTAACTTTAATTATTTGTATCTAAAGGCTGGGTAAGCACTGTAGGGACGAGAAGTTGGACAGTTTTTTTTGTCTTGTTTTCGGTGATTGGCACATCTGGGTGATGGCATTGGATATGCCTTAGCATGTTCGATGTATTTCCACTCACAAACCCAACAACTGCTGAACAACGCCGACACACAGTCCTCGCCTTATCCACTCTCGTCTGTAGCCTACTACTGGAACTGACCCGAAGACCGACGTTTACGTAAATTATTTGTGTCGCTGCATTTACATAATCTATGAATCGTTCCAGCCCTATGTTGATAGTACCTTTTTAAAGTTAGGTCCTTACCTACAAAATCTTATCTTAGCTTGTAATTCTGTAGAGATAAGCAGTTTTTTTATGGTTATATAATATATTGTGTCATTAAGTTATGATTGTCTTCCCAACCAGATAAAGGAGCGAGTAGAGGGACCTAAAGAGAGGGGGCAATTATGGACGAAATGGATGATGTCACAGCATCAATTTTAAATGGTATGCTCTGTCTAGGTGTTAAAACATGCATAATAATGTGTGTTGTCAGATAAGTAATGAAATACGCTGATCTCAAAACAAAATTATTTTAAACTTTTGTACAGTTTCAAGACACTAAATGTCTAAATTGTATTCAATTTACTCTTAGGCATGGACAAGATATACTAGATGATTTAGAAAGTACTGTATACTTTGACCTGTCATGTTAAATACTAGTACATTTTTAAGTTAAAAAATATGGATTTTTTATTTTGTTCGTACAAGCTTTTAATGATTGTACTGTCTTGTAGCTGCCAATATTGATGAGGCCTTGCTCCACACCCTCAGTTGTGATGATTTGAGAGATCTTTTTCCTGGGCCGGAACACTTTCTCAGGAGGAAACGAGTTTGGGCTCTTATTAACCCAGAGGTAGCTGGTTACCTCCTTTACTCTAAAAGACCTAGCACAACACATGGTTTCTAACAGAGTCTGTTGTTTAAATTTAAAACGTTGTACTTTTTGTTTTTCTCTTGTAGGATGGGAATGCCACCTTAACAGACAAATCTGGCCCTGGTGAAGCAGGAACAGTGTCTTCACCTAGAGGAGTGCCTCCAATCTTCCCCCAGACATCTTCTCCTTTGGTGATGAAAAGTCCAAAGAAGACCCTGCAGCTTCCCAGTCCTTCAGAATATGTGGTCTATACAGACAGTGAGTTAGAACAAGCTCGCAAGCACTACTTTGAGATGGCCCGCACTGGCAGAGAAAGGGACTGTGTCATGTCTAAAGAGCTGAGATGCAGACTGGTGAGGAACACTGTCACCAGCATGATTTCCATCTTGAGAGCCAGTGAGCAAGGAGAGGAGCTCCGGTACCCTTCCAAGCATGAAGTCACTTCAATGGCTAGGAGACTTGTGGAATATTATCCCATGCTACAGGATAAAGATACAACTATGAAGCATGTAAGTGATTTACATTTGTGGTAAATATGTTTGTTTGATAATTTATTTTGACTGATGTGGTTTATCTGTAACATAAAAAGATGACATTTAATAACACAGGTGAGCATTTACAACAATCTTCACAAGTGGCTGCAGAATGTGAAGTCCCCTAAAAAGAGGCAGGGGCCCACACCAGAGAGAAGCCAGTCAAAGAAAAGATGTCGCATTGACTTCTCATCGAGTGACAGAGAAGACTATGATGCAGATTCAAGTGGTGCATCAACGATTATTTTGCATCAAACATCTGGGAGCAGTTCTGATGGTGGCCACAGCTCACGTAAGTTGGAATCGTGTAATTTTGACAATAATTTTGGGCATGAAGACTAGGAAATGTTCTGACAGTTTTGGATATCATGATATAATACAGACACTGATACTTTTAGTTTAATTCTGATTCTGTTATAATATATTTGCTGTTACACATGAGTTCTCATTTGATTTAATCTATTTTGCTCTCTAAAAAGCAGAAAAGGCATATGTTACTTAATTTATAACATTGCTTTGTGACTGGTGGGGATTTGCAGTAAGGTGGTTTTGTTTATCAATATGTTTTGCACTTTAAATTAAAGATGCAGTGGTTGCAATTTCTTAGGCAGCAAATCTGACCTGCTGATTTAGTTTTCCTTTTTAAGAACAAATTTACAGTACACACAAATATTGTTTTTCTTTTCTTTATTGGAGAAATGTATTGTGTGTTATCACTAATAACAATAAATAACTACTTAAATGGCTTTACTAATTTCCTTCAAAATTGCATTAGGATATAGGTCATTCAGACAGTTCTCAAAATAAATGTCCTACACAGATATTAACGGGTTATCTGTCATGACTGGTTGTGCTCAAAATAAAACAGCCCATTCCAGTCACCTGCCAACCCATTCGTGCATCTCTAATGCATTTAATTGTTACACTTGCTGACTGAAACCTATATTATCATTAAGATTGACAAGTTTGATACCCATTACTGATTTGTGTTCTCTATTTTAGCTGATAAAGACAGTCTGATCATGCAGGCCAGACATTATAAAACTCTGCAGGAGATGTTCAAGAAAACCAAACCCAACAAAGATGCAGTCTCCCAAATCCTTGACCTCGAGTTTGAAGCAAGAAGAGCCTTCATCGACAGTGATGCCATGAAAGAAGGACAGGCCAACAAAGATCTTCAATGCCTACCCATGTTTTAAGGATCTTCATCACGTAAGGAATTGATTTGTTATTTTTGCTCTTCAAAAAAAATGATCCATTGTTGCAGGTTTTAACACTCATTACATTACAGGTGATGAGTGAGCTGCGACGGATCCTGGATAAGGACAACAGCACATTCATAGATGAAGTAAAGAAGAGATGGGAAGACTTCTGTGCCAAGGTGCAATTTTACGGTGTTTCGAAGAAAGTGATGAAGCCACCCATGAACCTGGATGCAGGTACGGCATTTTGCTGTGTTTCTAATACTGTGTAGAAAAAAATCATAGAACTGGAATGCTTTTTGAAAGTAGTACTAATGACAAAAACAACAGCGCTCTTTGGTGGCGGGCATGAAAAGATTGAGAACAAATCTAAACGCTTAAGGCACAAAATTAAAATGCTTTTATTAAGCTGACAAGTTGGAGTAAAGCATGATAAAACATTTGCTTTAATGTCTTTTTGTGCGTTTTTGCTGTACTTACCATTATATGCCCCCTCTAGGGTTGGTGGGGGTCCCCTTGGCACCTTTATTTTGGTATATATGGATATTGTGTGTGTCTGTCCTTTTTTTCCTATAGACAAGTGCCTTGGTCTTTATATATTTTTCGATGGGTGCGATAGATATTGTGTATGTTGCCAATATGTTATACTGAATAAATAAACCCAAAATGATAATACTCTTCATGGTGACAAAATCAACATGTTTGTGATCAAGATGAATCTTATAGTAGCAATGATTACGAAGGGGAATTTTGAGAACATTTGTATTTGTTCTGTTCTAGTGGAATATGCCACAGCTCTGTTCAGGGCACTTCCCACCCTCTTTCCTTCACCAACCGCACCACCAAAGAAGTTGGGAAATGCCAGTGAGGCATTGCTTCATGTCCTTCAGGTGAGAGTTTGCAGCTAGCGGTTTTTAGGTAGAGCGCTTCAAGTTGAGATTAGTTAAACGTTTTGGAGACGAGCATCGCTTGTCATAGCTGCTTTTCCCAAATTACCAATCAAATACCAGACCCCAGGTCTTGTAGACCCATACACTCTTCCTCCTCAGTGGGATATTGATCGAGATTCACTCCTAGAACAATTGCAATAATTGCATTAATATTTTCCGTTATCGTCTGTCAGCTTGTGTAAACTCGTTTCAGATGAGGAGCTGGTTATGTAGTGTATATGTGTGTGTGTGTGTGTATATATATATATATGTGTGTGTGTGTATATATATGGGCGCCTGCTCTACCAAGTAAGCTAACTAGGTGCCCCACCTGACCCATTTACTACTACCATTGTCTCTGATGGCTGTCCCCACCCACCATCACATCTGTCTACTCTGAAGGTCTTTTTGTCCTCCAATAAGTCAAACCCACTCGTTCATCAACCTGTATGTGCATGTGTATATGAAATAGAGAACCACATGACTCAAAAAGCTCTTGGTGTTCTGCTTGAAATTAAGGCTTGGGCCCAAAAAGGCAATATATTTGAGCTTAACATAGAGAAGAAACAGACTGCTTCAAGTTATTAACATTTATGAAACGATCCTTTTCAGAGGCTGATTTATTTTATTTTATCAGCCTTACACTGGGAGGTATAAGTATGGGTGTTCAGCATTTAGGAGAATACAAAGATGTTACAGAAAAGCACATTTTCATGTAAAGAGACAGTTGTGATGAGGTGAATTCTAGTTAACACACTTTTAGGAGTATACAGTGCCTTGCGAAAGTATTCGGCCCCCTTGAACTTTTCAACCTTTTGACACATTTCAGGCTTCAAACTAAAGATATAAAATTTTTATTTTTTGTGAAGAATCACCAACAAGTGGGACACCATTGTGAAGTGGAACGAAATCTATTGGATATTCGGCCCCTTTACTTTCAGTGCAGCAAACTCACTCCAGAAGTTCAGCGAGGATCTCTGAATGATCCAATGTTGTCCTAAATGACTGATGGTGATAAATAGAATCCACCTGTGGGTGATCAAGTCTCTGTATAAATGCACCTGCTCTGTGATAGTCTCAGGGTTCTGTTGAAAGCGCAGAGAGCATCATGAAGACCAAGGAACACACCAGGCAGGTCCGTAATACTGTTGTGGAGAAGTTTAAAGCCGGAGATTTGGATACAAAAAGATTTCCCAAGCTTTAAACATCCCAAGGAGCACTGTGCAAGCGATCATTTTGAAATGGAAGGAGTATCAGACCACTGCAAATCTACCAAGACCTGGCCGTCCCTCTAAACTTTCAGCTCAGACAAGGAGAAGACTGATCAGAGATGCAGCCAAGAGGCCCATGATCACTCTGGATGAACTGCAGAGAACTACAACTGAGGTGGGAGAGTCTGTCCATAGAACAACAATCAGTCGTACACTGCACAAATCTGGCCTTTATGGAAGAGTGGCAAGAAGAAAGCAATTTCTCAAAGATATCCATAAAACGTCTTGTCTAAAGTTTGCCACAAGCCACCTGGGAGACACACCAAACAAGTGGAAGAAGGTGCTCTGGTCAGATGAAACCAAAATCGAACTTTTTGGCCACAATGCAAACGATATGTTTGGCGTAAAAGCAACACAGCTCATCACCCTCAACACACCATCCCCACTGTCAAACATGGTGGTGGCAGCATCATGGTTTGGGCCTGCTTTTCTTCAGCAGGGACAGGGAAGATGGTTAAAATTGAGGGGAAGATGGATGCAGCCAAATACAGGACCATTCTGGATGAAAACCTGTTGGAGTCTGCAAAAGACCTGAAACTGGGACGGAGATTTATCTTCCAACAAGACAATGATCCCAAATGTGACGAAGTGGGTTTGCTCACCACTTGTCCCATACAGGTCATTAGTTATAGTAAGTAGACACACGTTATCGTTAGTTTAGTTCCATTTCATTAGGTTGCAAGTTTAAACATGGTTTAAAGGTTTCCCTGTGTTGATACTTACAATTGTTTTTTCTTTGTTCAGTTCCACCATGCAGGACAATTGTTTGGGGAGGGACTGGCCTAAGCATTTCCTGTTTTATAGGAAAATGGTGGTCGGGATGACATCACCGGGTCAAACCATGTATAGGGGTTGCTTGTGTATAGGAATGTTTATTTTGGTTGTTTTTGGTTATTATATAAAAAAGGTATGAATAACCCTGACCTGTTTTGTAGTCAGTAAGATAGGAGGGAACTGGTAACCAAGTTCCATAGGTTAAGAGATTGCTAGGTATTAATGTTATGGAGTAGATCAACCTGCTTTAGGATGGGATGGACTGAAGCAGTGGGGTGTGAATTGACAACCCTATATAAATGGTAGGCTGTGTGCTCCCGAGGAAACAGGGAGGTAAGGCTGTGCTGCTAGGAACATGCCTGTTGTTAGTGCTGCTATCTAGTTGAATGTGTAATTGTTTTAAGTTTTGATTATTTAGTTATCCATGTACTGCAGACCACTGGAAATAAATAATTTTCTCTGGAAACATACAATGTCTGAGTCTGCCTACCTACCACCATCCTAGCCACTCTGGTCAACCTACCACACCAAACATACAGCAAAATCCACAATGGAATGGTTCACAAATAAACGTATCCAGGTGTTAGAATGGCCAAGTCAAAGTCCAGACCTGAATCCAATCGAATCTGTGGAAAGAGCTGAAAACTGCTGTTCACAAACGCTCTCCATCCAACCTCACTGAGCTCGAGCTGTTTTGCAAGGAAGAATGGGCAAGAATTTCAGTCTCTCGATGTGCAAAACTGATAGAGACATACCCCAAGCGACTTGCAGCTGTAATCGCAGCAAAAGGTGGCTCTACAAAGTATTAACGCAAGGGGGCCGAATAATTTTGCACGCAACACTTTTCAGTTTTTTATTTGCTAAAAAAGTTTAAAATATCCAATAGATTTCGTTCCACTTCACAATTGTGTCCCAGTTGTTGGTGATTCTTCACAAAAAATAAATTTTTTATATCTTTATGTTTGAAGCCTGAAATGTGTCAAAAGGTTGAAAAGTTCAAGGGGGCCGAATACTTTCGCAAGGCACTGTACATTCAGAGCTATCGTGTTTAAGTATGTTTAAATAAAGACAAATAACTTGTGTTTTGAAGGTTGTATGTATTTGTGAGTTTGTGTTTGTAGTTTTCTCTTCCAACTGAATATAAGGAATCACAGGACATGTTTAAACACCTTTTAATTTGTATTTTATGAGTCATAAAGCTGAAGTTGTCATGTTGTTCCGAAGGTTCCAACGTCCATTATCACAGAAGTCTACAGGAGAGAACATTTCAGGTCGGATTGTCATTCCAATATCTTCACACATCGAGTACAGACACAGAGAGACATCCCGTTTTTAACTGTTTTATTCAACAAGTATTTCAAAGATGTTTGGAAAAAGCAACTTGTGGAGACAAAGTCACCGCACGGTAAGCTGCTTTATATGTGTTGACCTATTTTTATCCAGTACAAATTGATTTGAAGTTTGTCTTTTCCAATTTAAATATAATTAGATTTTAAAGTTAATGTATATACTAGTATGTAATGTAGAGCCAACTGATCTTTTATTCTCAGCAGAGAAAACCGTTTAACACAAGCCGATAGATATTTCTTCATGACTCTATGTATCAATGTAGTTATTACAGTCTGCTAAAAATGAACGTCCAATTGTTTGAAGTTGTTTGACGGGCAGGAATGTGAACAGGATTTTAATTAAATTTAAAGAAGATGCAATTTCATTTAAATCAGTAGGAGTGACATGTCTATAAATAACTAAGTTTAATAATTCTACACCAGTGATTTGATTATTCTTTGATCAAACTAAATGCCACTTATTTCATTGAAGTGCTATTTAGTTTTATGTCTTGTGTTTAGTTGATAGATGGTCTAAACATGTATCCAAATATTCTCTTTTAGTGTGATATAGGTGACGAGGATCCTCTCATTAATGAGATCAGCAAAGCAATGGCCAGACTTTCCCTAAGTGGACAGACTGCGCTAAAGTCCAGGTCCTCCAACATATCCAATAATGGGGGGTCCAACAAAATCAAAGAGACCAAAGGTACCGGTCGCTCCAGGGCCGTTGAAGGGGAATCCGTCCAGCAGACTTTTCCATGGAGGACTCCACGAGGCCCAAGACAAAACCAATACCCCTAAGCAAACCCTGAGAGAAGGCTTGGAGGCCAATCCAAAACCTTCCCCTAAAAGGAGATGGGAGGAGAGAAGGTAACAGTAAGGTAAGGGTTATATCACATCCCTGTGTTAATGATTTACTGTTGCTGCTAAGCTTCTGGAGATTCAAATAACTTTTTGTCTTTATGCAAAAGGCCAGACCACCTCGGTCCAGAGAGGAAGAGGAGAAGAGTGGACACAACGGCAACAAATAACTCTTCCTAGGTGAGTATTTGTTGCACCAGAGCTTTTCAAAAGAAATGAGTGCTTTTCAGTCCAGAAGAGCCCTGATAAAAAATTCACCAGAACCAATCAGACTCTAAAGAAGGCTTGAAGGACAAAGAAAAACCCTCCTATAAATGGAAATGGGAAGGTTTCAATTCAGCCGCTATCAGAAGGTACATGTTGTATCCCTTTCATGTATTGATGATTTACTGTAGTCGTTCAGATTCAAACAACTTTATCTTTATGCAAAAGGCCAGACAACCTCGGTCCACAAAGAAAAAGGAGAAGAGTGGTCCTGAACCGTGTTCAGGCAGACGGTGACATTGTCATGATTGCCATGACAAAAAAAAGAAATAGATAGAACCAGAAGAAGAAACAGGAGATGCCATGTGAAGCCCGTACAGGGTGTAGCGGAATGGCGGTAAGTCCTCTAATGGCAAAACACAGACCGTGGTTCCATTTTTTATTACTTTACTTCTTATATCAAAGAGATTGAAACAATTTATAATCTATGCAGACACCCAGAATGCTCACATGGGACGTGGAGAAAAGACCTTGACAGGAGGGAGCAAGAATGCAAAGCATGATGTGAGGGACGTCATTTTATAAGGACACACAAACACTTCGGAATTGCTTTTTTTTGCAGCACGTCACAAAATCCTTAGATCTGGTCTAATTACAGTTTCAATCTAACACTTTGATGTGTGTTACATGAAATTGAATCTCGGATGTCTTCATACTTGTAAATTCTGTTCCTTTATGCTTTTATATTTACATTTGTGGAATAAATTCTCGTTACACAGGTCATGCTTTGACGAAAGGGGAAACACTGGACCTAAAAACCCCAGCACCCCAGTTTACTGTCCCAGACCTTTTCACCAAAAAGAGCAATATGACCACCAGGCAGAAGAAACCTGCAAAACATGCGTCACCAGAGAAACACCTGGTCCGATGTGCCAGACCCCGGGCCAAGGGAGGGCCCAAAAGGTCCCTTGGCCAAAAAGTCCTGGGCACGAGGAAAACACAAGAACCTGTGTGTGTCACTGTCACTTTCTAAATCAATGAAATAAATGTAATTTGTTGTCTTGCTATCTCCTATTCATTTTTGTCTTTTGTCAATTTACAGTATATAATATGTTCCCCTTTTAAATATACATTTCTATTTAATTTTTCTGCAATTTAAAAATATTTAGAAAATTAACCACACGTCAGCCAAACCCCATCACACTGAAGTAACAGGGGCTCACACTTATTGGCCAGAGCAAGTGTTTCCTATCCTCCATAATATTAACTTCACTGCGTCAATGTGTCTGAAAATTCAGAGAGAATTAGTTTGATTATAAAAATATATTTCAAAGTGAAAGATGCACTAGTAAACATGCATGGGCAGGGTGTGTTATTGTGGCTAAATGTGTCCTCCATACAGACCATATCACATACGTACAGTATATCTTCTCTACATGTGTTTTTGCTTCATCTTATTACTTATTGACTGATGGATTTAGTTATTTTAGAAATTTTAATGTTTATGGTAAGAATGGAGGGAGATTTGTGTGGTAAAATGTATGCAGGTTTGCATTCTAATCAGAAACTTCATTAGCTTTTGTCATTAAAAACACTTCCAGCCTGAGAAAGTAATTTCCTCTAACGGAACATTACAGATGGTAGGAGACTGTTCTTGAACATCTGTGTCAGAAGAAGTGTAATTAGGGGAAATAAGGCAATGACATAAAAGTGGGAAGATGTCAGATGTACAGTTTATTTTCTTTGGCCTGAACTATTCTTGATAATATCTTGTTTTGCAAAGTCAAAGGGACTCACAAGCAACTTGTTAAATAGACACTTTTGATTTTATGGTTCAGTGACATTATTCCCTTTTGCAAATAGTAACAAAAAATGGGTTCTTGTGAATCATTCAGATTGCCAACTTAGAAATGTGCCTGTGTTCAAAGGACTTAAAAATGGTGCCATTTGCTATAGATGCCCATAAGGAGGCAAACACATTGTTTTTCTTAATTTTTTTTGTGGTAAACTAGTCAGTAGCAATCAATAACAAAACTATATGCTTATTCATACAACTATAAAACTATTCAATTATTTAAATATTGCAAATGAAGTATCCTTTGGTATTTTTCTATTTTATCATGTGACAAAATAAATAAGAAAAGACAAAAACATTGTTAAAAAAAGGTTATTCATCATAGGCCACACTGAGGCCCCTCCTATTAGTGTATACTGCAGCTCAGATGCTCTAGAATCACTATAGCATGCTGTAGAAGCACTGTAACATATAACATGTTCTGCACAAATCATAAGGGAATATTTTCTCAAAATGTATTGAACAAAGAACAAAAAACAGGACTGTTAGGAGCAGTGTGCCTGATTATTATTTTATGTCTGTGTGAATAGAGTACACGTTCTGCATGTTGCACTGTGCCAGAATATACACTAGATGGTAGTGTTGTCTTGCTCATTAGCATATTGAAGAGCGTCCAATGTACAGACTCTCAACATTATTCTGAGTGTTCAAGGAAGATGAATCTCTGTACGGCAGCAGCGGTAAGAAAGTGCTTGCTAGTCACAAAGCTTCGTTCTGTGCGCTCTGTAAAATCTATCTTTGCCAAACTGCCTTCACAAAGCTGTCTGTTAAGAATCAGCATGGTTATTTAAACATAACGGCCTTGTCCCAGAGTTTAGACATCTACTTACATGAAAAGCTAAACAAAGCAAAGTGTACATGAAGCAACTAACATGGAAAAAAATCATGAATGTATTAATTCACTTTTGTGATTATGTAACAACACAACATCTAGAAAGTTTTGTTTTCACAATGATTCAATGTTATATTGGTTTCTTTTATTGTCAAGCTGCTCACACAAGTTGATCTATAAACATGCATTGAATACGAACGTGAGAAAATGCGTCTTCAGGAATTTGTTATGTTGGCCAAAATACAGTCATGCACAATGTTCACAACTTTCTTTATTCACAAACTCTTTTGCCCCCATCTGTGAGGATCCATTTGGGTGCACCATAGCGGTAAAAGAACAATGTTCACCATTCATCTTACACCAGTTTAACAACTGATTCGCTGATATCGGGTGCATAGGTGACATATTATAGCCTATACTACAACACAAACAATTCAAAAGGTTGGGCACAAACTATTATTAAAATTTCGTAAACAGAACTTTGTATTGTAGGGGTTTCAAATGCGTATCTTCTGTCATAAACATAACATTGTAGGCTATTGGGAACGTAGATTTAGGCATTTGAGACATGTCAATAGAAATATATATTGCTTCTTTTCATAAATCTAAGGTATTGTAGCTGTTTGAAAGCCTCGAGGTCATGTGTTTCCAGGACGGGGTTAACGTGATTGATGTGATATTGTAGTGGACAGTACAGTTGACTCTCATGCTGTTAATTTTGCTGAAGAATGTTTGAATCCAGCGCAAAACAGATCATCCTTAAAACACATTTTTCCTGTTTTACAATGTTACAGTAGTCAGTTATTCAGTTCAGTTCAGTACAGTTTATATTGAGGTGCGACATGCAAAGGCCACTCAAATGTTTATGAATATGTAGCGAATCTGTGCTCAGAAACCAGTCATTTAATTTACTTTTTAAATGTAAGAGAACTTGATTGTAGAAGAATTTTCAACATGCCTGAACAATATCCACAATGGAGTTTAGTTCTGTTTGTTTTTCAACAGTATTTTGTTACAAAGAAAACAGAAATAATAGCTTTGGCTATTTATTTATTTTACTTAGGTATGTTGTTAATAATTTGCATAGTTGACGTTGTTCTTTGGTGTTCAGTTTATACAGGTTTTTCAAATGTTATTTAATAAAAATATCTTTTTTTCTCAAAATCTCCTCCCCCCTGACTTGATACTTTGTTGTGTGCAGAGGAAGTCCCGTAAGAGGATGTGCATGCTGGCCATGGTGCTGTCGCTGGTGCTCATCATCCTGATCCTCATCATCTGGCAAGCCCTCAAATAAGAGAAGCACACCTTCACATGACACCCAACGTGACTGTGTGTGTGTGTGTGTGTGTTTGTGTGTGTGTGTGAGAGAAAGAGAGCAAGAGGGGGAGGGGGGTTGTATGTGTACATGTCTGTACATTAGTATGGAAAAGGAATCTACATTCCAACACAAAAAATGCTACATTTGACTTTCCTTTATTCAATTACTGTGTTTGACTGAATGTGGATTGTACTGTATTTATTTGGGGGTAAATGGTGGGAACATGAATATGTTTTGGGTTTTTAAAGGCTAACAACATAACAGATCTGCCAATATTTTGTGTTGATAATAAAGGTTTTTTATTTCTTATAAAAAATTCTAGTCTAAAATTGACGAGTATTTGCCATTTCCGCTCTTAGTTTGGGATATTAAAACTCCACTGTGACAATGTATTACTACTGCTACCACTACTACTACTAATAACTATTTTATGAATGCTTGGATGTTCGTTGTGTGTGTGTGTGTGTGTGTGTGTGTGTGTGTGTGTGTGCGCGTGCAGCGTTAGGGTTGCATTAGTCTGAGTATGATAAATAAACCCTACATTCACATTCCAATGCAGAAAAAGTACAATTTTCTTCAGTGTAACCTTTGTCACTTTAGGACTGTCTCATCAAATGCAATGTTGCACAATTTTATATAGAGTAAGTAAACCTGTCATTTTTGAATATGAAGTGTATTCCTGATATAAAGAGTGTCTTACCTATAAGAAGATTAAAAGAAAACTATCAACTGTTAGCAGTGATCAGAATGTCTGTCCTTAGTAAACGGTTTGTTTCACTGGATTTGCCCACCTGATAGAGAATGTAATACACTTCCACCTGATAAAGCGCTACAGGTGTCATGTCTTGTTTTTTCCACCAGAGGCGAGCCAAGCATGTTGAGAGGCAGCAGGATCTGTTCAACAGAGACACTAGATTATAAATGATCAGTACTGGAAGAAGTACTCAAAGCCATAATTTTCCTTAGTACAGGTAGCAGTACTATAGTGGAAATATAGTAAGCAAGTAAGTAAGTAAGTCAGTGAAGTTTATTTCTAGAGCACAGTTAAACATAGCTTAAGTGCTGTACAAAGAAGTACCACCAAGATGTTAAACGTGGAAAAAACACATTGAAATATACTGCTTAGAGTAGCACTCTAATGAAAGTACAAGACTTTTTACCATTAAAATCTATTAAGTATTGCGAGTTAAGCTCCCTTATTTAGTGATGCAAAAACCTGTACAAAGTGTAATTTGTTGTGGATTGTATGCACCATACAAGAGACTTAAACATAATGCAACATTAACTTCATTGTTTGATTTGGAGGCTAACACCTGTCAACAGCTTTCATTGGGATTGTAGGAGAAAGTAGTTCCATAGAAAATGTGATTCACATTAATCACAGACTGGGATAACTACAGTAACACTTTAATAATGCTCAAACACAAATGTCATCAGTAAATTAAAAAAATCCTTCTTTTACAGGAAGGATTACTGCATTATCTACAGTAGGTAAAGCTCTGGACTCACTGTAGGCTACACAACATTAAATATGTCTGGATGTTGTCTACCTCCTCCATGGAAAAGGAAAGCTTTAAAGACTTGTGAGTCACATTGTGCCTACTTCATCTCTTGTACTTTAGGTCAGCTAATAACTTGGATTATTTAAGTGCCAATTAAATCAGTCCTGAATTGCACATGTAGCCAAGTAAATGAATATAATAAAAAAATACTTCTACAGTAATTGTTATCTGGGTGTACACAAAGGTAACCAACTGTAAACTGCACTCTGCAGAGTGTCTTAAAAACATTGTACTTTAGATATTTAGTAGCTATTTACATTAGTGCTCGACTCATCAGAGGTAAAGTAAGATGTTCAATGTCTGAATGAGACACTTATGCATCATGAGGGTGGACAGAATAGATACGCTAATAAGCGAGTGAGTGTGGTGGGATGTAATAAGCTAACATTGGGGTTGTCTTGGTTACACACCGTCTTGTGGCTGTGGAGGAGTACTGAGTGGGCCTCAACATCTCTGTAAGGTCATCAGGTCCCAGCGGCTCTGCTACATCCCCGCTGCCATGACTCATCACTTAACATGGTGCCATGAACTTTGAGCACGCTCACTCGGGCCTTTATTAAAGATGTCAGCCAATCACAACCATCCAGCAATGGAAAGGTAAAGGACACATTTAGTTTGATCATTTATAAAACTTGGCCTACAGGACACTAATCCAACACTGATTCTGATAATACATTTTATCCACACAATTATGCCCATGTCAACATTTTAACCACTCTATTATAGCCATTGTTCTAGTGATGACAATGTGAGTTGGTCGAGCCAACACTTGGGAAAACAATTTGATGAAGATGGCAGATCATTTCCATTGGAGCTGCCCAGCTGTTTGGTCATATTGGCAGGCAATGCATATTATATTTGTTGATAGAATTGACCAGGTTGTTCTCATGAACCATTTATACCCGAGTTGTCAAAGTGACATGGCAATTTAACTATCACACATAATAAAAAAATATATATATAATTAGTATTTTAATGACTTAAAACGCAGTACATGGTTAACCATTAGCCTATGGTGTGACTGTCTCAAGCATGGTTCAATAAATTAAACTTTTATATAATAATAACAAGAGCGTACAAATTTTTATAAATACCTTGGCCAAATGTTAAGTGTCTTTTTTAGTAAATGGCAATCATTTATTTCATCCATATATTTCTAAAAGCGTAGAATATTGATACATTTGGTCATTACTGTATATACCTTGAATTAAATCAAGCAATTCCATGAACAACTTTGTTTGGTTTAAGGACAACTTTAAAGGTCATGCGCCTGTAAAGCTTGTTGGTACACGATCCTTCCTACCTGCACAATACGTCCTGTGCATGTGCAAGATGTTCGCGCTTGCGTAGATGATTTCATGATGAACGCGGATTTACGACACTGTACAATCTGTTCCTATAGACCAGTGGTTCTCAACCGGTGGGGCGCGCCCCCACGGGGAGTAGACTACAGGATGGGAGGGGAAAAAATCTAGCGACTTTTACTGGTGTTTTTGGAGACTTTTGTAGTGTTTGTAGACTCGAAAGCACGAATCACTCTGCAGTTAGGCCTACTGTGCTCAACCACGGGAGCTGCCGTGAGCCCCTCTCCCGTCCAAAAGCACTCACAGTCAGCAGTAGCCTCGCGCAGCAGGCACAGCCTGCAGTCAGAGCAGAGAGAAGACACACACCCCTCCACGTCCAGGCTGCAAATGAATCACGCATGCGCATGGCCGCCGCACGTAAATGTGTTATGCCAGTAATCATCTCCGTTACATATCAAACATGGAACAATTAAAATCGAGATATTACTGGCCCTTTGCGTAGCTGACGTTATTACACCAGCTACGTTGTAAGCGCAATCCCCGCGAAATTCAAAGTCAAAATGACAGCAGCGGTGTCCGCCGATATCACAGCGGTGAGGAACTCCTCTAAACTCGATTTTAATAAAAAAAAAACTAATAGCAAGATGGAGGTCTACGCCAGCCTTAGATGGACTACTGAAGCAAAAGGGACAAAAACTCGTCCGATCGTTTCAAACTGACTGGTTTGGAAGAAAAGATGTGGCTAGGTGGCTGTGCTAACAGTCAGCGGCTGGACTACTACAGGGTCATGGATGTGAACAGTCAGCGGCGGGACATCTACGGGGTCCTGGGATCTGAACAACCTGCCCGCAGCTTTAACCACGCATATAAAACCGTCAGCTCATATAATACCGGCAACTACAGCTTCGCACATTTTCCACCCTGAAACGGATCCAAACATCCAGTCGGAACCGGACCGGGCCAGCACGTCTTTCAGCCCTCGCCATTCGGACAGAGAGTCAAAGACTATGCAAACTGAAGGCCCGTAAAGACGAGTTTTACAACGCAATGATCGCCGTCTTCACGAGGAAAGAGCGTCGGATGGATTTTATGTACAGATAATCTACCGATTGGTGAGTCAGGAACTATTCTGGGCTTAGTGAAGCCATTTGCCTTCATATTCAGAGCAGTGTGTGTTTTCATTGTTGCTGACTGGGACTGACAAACATAATTGGCCGCTGTGCAATAATTAGAACAAAGATGGTTTCATAACTTGCATTCTGATGCTGGACATTAACGTGTGTGGGTGTGTGTGTGTGTGTGAGAGAGAGAGAGAGAGAGAGAGAGAGAGAGAGAGAGAGAGAGAGAGAGAGAGAGAATATGTCACCCAGAGTATTTGTCTGAAATCTTAACTTTGCGGGAACTGTCATTGCGGTCTTCAAATCAGCGATTTTAGAAGTCCTAAGGTCCAGGTATAAACGGTGTGGTGATCAGGCTTTTGCGGTTGCTGCCCCGAGACTCAGGAACAAGTTACCCCCCCCCCTCCCGATATTCGCACTGTTACAGATGTCGCTCTTTTTAGGTCCAAACTCAAAACATCTGTTCAGTCTGGCTTTTAATACGTAGCAGCGGTGTGACGACTTCATTCTTTTGTTTCTTTTGATTTTACTGTTTTCTATGTTCATTCTTTCTATTGGACGATGTAATTTTACTCATTCTGTTAAGCACTTTGGACCATGCTGGTTGCTGTAAAGTGTTATATAAATAAATTTAGATTGATTTTGATTGATAGATTGATTGATAATGTCTTGCTATCGACCGTGCGTGTGTGCCGCGCTTGTGCGTAACGTTTAGCCTACTGTTTTGATTGAGTATTAGCCTAAACAATAAATTAGGTAATCTGGCTTTCATAACTCAGTGCCTAGCCTTTTACTGACATCACCGCACGTCACTGATGACACTATGTGGCTTGCATCTCTGTCCTATTTGGTCGATATATTTGACCGCTTGAATGGCCTCAACCTGTCTTTGCAAGGCCCGCGAAACTCAAATTTTGCTCCTTGCGGACAAAGCACGCCTTCACACAAAAACTAGACCTCTGCATCAGTCGAGGGAACTGCGACATGTTCCCCCAGCCTTGCAGACTTTATCACCGATGCAGGCGCGTCACATGATTTCTCCTCCCTATTTCAGTCAGTGTCTGAGCACCTGTCAGCAATGACAAAACAATTTGCGACGTACTTTAAAGAGGATTATCGATCTTTTGCGTGGGTTCGAGATCCGTTTGTGTGCACAGCAAACGAGCTATCAATTGATATGCAGGAACAGCTTATTGAGCTGAAGAGTGACAGTCGACCGAAGGAACTCTTTAGCTCCTGCCCTCTTTTGTCATTCTGGGCATCATTGATGCAGGAATACACTGAACTCTGTGACGTCGCCTTGAAGATTCTCCTTCCTTTCGCGTCAACATATTTGTGTGAGGCAGGATTCTCAAAAATGACTGCACTCAAAACTAAATACCGTAATCGTGCACAAATCGAGGATGATTTGAGGCTATGTTTATCAAACATTGAGCCAAGAATTGAGGATCTTTGCAAGGCAAAGCAGGCTCAGGTCTCACATTAATATCACCAACCTGCAAGCTTCTTTAAAAAATGCAGATGATGCCTACTATTAGACCTAGTGATAATAACAATAATAAAGCATAAATTAATATCAGAGGTCTGGTGCCAATTCCCAATTATAGCAATAGCCTAGTAATGATAATAGGCCTACTGATGATGATGATAATAATAATAATAATAATAACAATAATAACAACAATAAAGCATGTAACCTCATATAAATATATAGCAATAGCCTAGTAATGATGATAGGCCTAATACTACTCATAATAATACTAATAATACTAATAATAATACTACTACTAATTAGGGATGAGCCGAGTACTCGGCTGAAACGAGTATCCGGTACGGATAAAGCACTTTTGCCGAGTACAAGTATTATACGAGTAATACGTGTCAATATGCGTGCTCGGATTGAATACATCTCCTCAACTGGCCACGCTGCGTTCTGTGATAGTCACAGCGCCCCCCTCCCGCCTACACACACACACAGAACACGGAGAACTACGCTCTCTCTCTCGTTCTCTCTCTCTCTCTCTCTCTCTCTCTCTCTCTCTCTCCCGCTCCGTCAGTCAATCAGGTCCGCGGGTCTGTTCCGTTAACGTTTAGGGTTTCTTCAGCTTCAGGTTTGTTTTTAAAACTTTTGGTTTGTAGTACTTACATAGTAACCAGTAGATTTCTGGTGAACGTGGGTTTCAGACATGTTGCTTGGTTTAAATGCGACTCCCGTTGCGTCTCTGCCATCGGAGATTTTTTTTTTTTAACTGTCAACTCCCCCCCCCCTCTCTCTCTCTCTGTGTCTCTCTCTTACTCACACACACACACCTGGTGTGGAAATAAAAAAAAATAAAAAAGAACCAAAAACTAAAAAAATTTACACTGATCATAAATTTTTTTTAAAAAGTTAAAAAAAAGAAAGTTATATTGAGTATAAAAACTCTTGTTCATTACATTTTACTTCATAATTGCAACCGCATGTGTTGTATTCATTGTTGCAAAACGTTCTGTATATAGTTTGTTTGTTACCATGACAACACCATTGATCTGAAGCTCGATGCTGTCATGTAAATAGTTTTCTAATCAGCAATAAATATAACAATTTCTGATCATTTGCATGCTTAAAATAACATACCGGTTAAAGCCCTGCCCATTTCAAGACAACCCGACCCACTTCCGGGTTAGACCCCGCCCAGTCCGAGTACAGATACGGATACAGATAATTCATGTGGTATACAGATACAGATAATGCTGTACTCGCTCATCCCTAGTGGCAAGGGTTATTTTTTCTATTACATTGACACTTATACATAAGGAGGACTTTGAGGAGTGATGTTTTTGGAAACAGAAACAGAAAAAGGCAAACACTGTAATGTCTGGACAAGGAAGAGTAAGAGCAAGGGGCCCAGGGAGAAGAACAGGCCCAGGGAGAGGAGCAGTGAGAGGAGCAGGAGCAGTGAGAGGAGCAAGTGCAGGAGCAGTGAGAGGAGCAAGAGCAGGAGCAGTGAGAGGAGCAGGCCCAAGGAGAGGGCAAGGTAGAGGTGTAAGAATGTGTGGTGGTGGCATTCCAAGGGCTGCAAGAACAGTAGTCAGTGATGAAATTCGTGCCACTATCGTTGACCATGTAATCAACCACGGTCTTTCACTAAGAGAGGCTGGTGAAAGACTGCAGCCCAATTTGAGGCGGTCAACGGTTGCCTCCATTATACGCATCTTTCAACAAACCATTACAATTTGGGATCAACCCATATCAATTGCATGCTTAAAATAACATACCGGTTAAAGCCCCGCCCATTTCAAGACAACCCGACCCACTTCCGGGTTAAGCCCCGCCCAGTCCGAGTACGGATATGGATAATTCATGTGGTAAACAGATACAGACACAGATAATGCTGTACTCGCTCATCCCTACTACTAATAATAATAATATCTGCAAGCTCACATTAGAAGTCTGGTACTACTGCCAATTATAAAAATAGCCTAGTAATGATAATAGGCATACCTACCGCTACTGATGATGATAATAAAATTAATAGTAATAATGTGGGCCTAAAAATAATAGCCTATCTATTGATCGTTAGTGATGTGTGGGGCGTAGGGCACTAGGGCCCCAACTGCAATGAACCAGCTTTGGGGGGGCCCAGCTTGCAAAAGGTTGAGAACCCCTGCTATAGACAGTTAAAGAAAGTCTGTTAGCCTCCAACAGAAAGCTAGCGTTAGTTTAGTAACCAGCTAATTCGGCTAACCACTAGCTAAGACAGCATGTAAAAGATCGTCAGCTCTATTTTACTTTTGCTCATTTAAAATACAATTACTCAATACTTGTCTTTATTATTACTGTAAAGTCTTAATTTAGCTTTAGACTGCTTTTCCCACTGTTTAGTTTGAGTAACGTTATTTTAGACTGAATCAAACTGTCAGCTAGAGGTTAACCAAAATAGTTGTTAGCTATAGTAGCATCAGCTTCCTGGTGGAGGCTAACTGTTCTCTTAGCTAATACATCGATATACGATCTGTACGGTACGAACTGTCATGGTTGTAGCGGCCAGCCATTAGCCTCATGGATGTATTAAAAGCAGAAATGGGAAGCAACGAAGTACAAATACTAAGTACAAACACTTCGTTACTGTACTGTAAGTAGATTTTTCAGATATTTGTACTATTTATTTTTTTGGTGACTTTTTACTTTTACTCTTTACATTTTAACACACATATCAGTACTTTCTACTAATAACAAATTAGCTTGTTACTTTAGTTTTGTACAAAAGGTCGACTATCAGGTGTGATTGTGAGTGCATGTTGGAGAAAAGCGCGGACCCACGCCTCACATGGCGAGCGGAGAGAGAAAAAAAAGAGACTAGTAGTGTGTCTTGTTAGGTTTTTTCTCAAAACTAACATCGGGTTCAGTCGGATCTCTGAGGAAGGAGGCTGAGGGTCAAATTGGGAATTAAGAAAAGGTTTATTGCAACAGCATGATGAGGATGATAAGACAAAGACAGACAAACAAACATAATAACACTGCAGCTGACAGCGGACTGGATCCATGCTTCCCCATGATGGAGTCACGTGAAACCAGTATTGAAAATTTCTAAATCACACAGTTTTATCCCTGCACCTTGGGGCGGTTGCTTTTTACCTGGCCCAGTCAAATCTATTCTCATTGGTCCGCCGTTGTCATGACAGCATGCCGAGGGCATCTCCGCAGTCCAATGAGAATAAACTCTAAACTCTGCCCCTTTGGGGGTCGCTTTTGGTTGCAGAGCAAAAGGTTCTGTTGTTTAAATGTGAAACTCTAACATCAACAGTTTAATTAGCATTGTATTGTCTTAGCCCCTAAGACCCCAGGGGACAGGAGACAGAAGGCCACCTTTTGGTGTTGTAGCAGGAAGCTCCTTTGCATATGTTAAATGCCAGACTTGACCAGATCAATTCTTTACAGTCAGAGAAATAGAGGGGGGAAATGGGGGACATATGCATATTTCTCTAACCTGGCTCCTTCAGACATTTTAACATTTTATAACTCAATAGTCTCAAATCGTGCACTTCCGTGCACTAATGGAAGTGCACTTTGAACACTACGTACTTACTTGCATATTGCGTAAAATTTGACTGGGGAGTGTTGGTACACGATCCGTCCTGCCTGCACGATCCATTATGTGCATGTGCAATATGTTAGCGCACGCGCAGATGATAATCATGATGTACGAGGATGTACGGCACTGCACAATCCGTTCCACAGTAGAGGTCTGCTGTTAGCCTCCACCGAAAAGTTAACAACGTTAGTTTAGCTAACAGCTAATTCGGCTAACTGCTAGCTGACAGCTTGATTCAGCCTAAAATAACGTTACTCAAACTAAACAGTGGGGAAAGCAGCTACAGCTAAATTAAGATTTTACAGTAATAATAAAGACAAGTATTAAAGGTTCAGTAGGTAACTTTTGTAAAAATTTATTTTTTACATATTTGTTAAAACTGTCACTATGCCCTGACAGTAGAATATGAGACAGATAATCTGTGAAAAAAATTAAGCTCCTATGGCTCCTCCCTGTGTCCCTGATGCCATTTGGCAGAAATGCACCGCTCCCGGTCAAAACAGCCAATCAGAGCCAGGAGGACTGTCTTAGCAGTGTCAATCACTCTCGTGTACGCGCTGCTCATAACCCCCCCCCCTCCCCCTTCACCCCACACAGCTCGTACCGCCGCGTTCAAGCTCAAGATTGCCCGTGTGCTGCAGCTGTGCTAATCGCGGAGAAACAACTTTTCAGGAAAACTGCCAATTTCTCGAGTGACACCTGCTCAGAAAACAAAGACGGGCAAACAGAAGAAGACCGATGACGAAAAGCGAGCTAAAAAGAAAGAATTAAACCGAGCTGAAATAAAACGAGGGTCGACATCGGAGGCTTTTCAGAGGTGGAGGGAGCTACGCCTCCTGAAAGGATTCAACACAGATTCAGAGCTAGCCACATTTCTGCTCAACCTGTAACGTAGCTGTGTCCACGTTCGGACACCACTCGCTGCTATTGGCCATATCCGGACACCTTCAGCCTGACGGACTTTCTGGTCTTTACGCAGTACTTTACATTTCCGATCATCAACAAAATGTTAACCGAATTGATGCATCCCCATCTAACAATCTATGTATGAAATGTCCTACATGTACATGGACATTTAGATGTCTCAGTAGTATATGAAAGAGGAAAAGACGTAAGAACGCTCGGGCGATGGAATTTCCTCCTCTATTTTTTACTGAACTGGACATTAAGGAGCTCTTATTGCATAATTCAGAGTTGTTGAAGCATGGCATTGTATCAGAAAGGACAGAAGTAAGATCCGGTGGTTTTGACAGCATTGATGGGACTTTCTTTAACTGTCTGTCTCCAGCGGTGTCCGGTTATGGCCAAGGGTAGCGCACCGCTGATTCACCGGCGATAGCGTACTTTAAGTGGCTCTTGTGAAGTAAAAGCTAAAGTAACAAGTTAACACCATATACCGTTAGAAAGGTAAGAAGCCACACAATAGTTTTACACCATTAAATTAACTTTAAACATCAATAGATTATTTATATTCGTATTTTAACAGATATTTTGATAGAACGTTAGTCAATCCGCGTCCGAACGTGGACACAGTGACGCTAAGTATCCCTGCTGGATTTGTTTCATTATGTAAGAACTACACAACTAAGCTAGCGATGGTTACAGTATCGTTGGCGATAGCGCAAATCTCATTTTACTCTGTAGCTTGTTGCTAGCTAAGTTTAACAGTTAGCTTGTTAGCTTGTAGCACGGCAGGAATGTTGTAGCTAACTCGTTCACCCTCCGTATAAGCAATATTGTTTCGATACCTACATTTAGTAAGCCTAAATGTGTTTTTGTCGATCACAATTAAATGCAGCTATGGTGAAACTACTTTAATTGTGCGCTGTCCCTGCCCCTGTTTCTTCCCCCTTAGGATTGTAAATCAAATGTCTGACACACATTCTTTATGCTCCTCCAACAGGTCAGACATGGCCCAGACACACAGGCACGTGAAGGAATCGTCTTTCAGTCCAAATCAAGATGTTCAGTATTTCCTTGTGTGTACTTTGCAAAAAAAGCTGATTTATTTTACCCATATGCAAAATAAAACCTAAGATATTTCTAAGATGTTGTTATTCCTTGGCCTAGTGAGCTTTCTCAGTGATTCATCATTCCTACTGAAAGTTTAGTGTTTTAAATTGATCCAAAAGGTAATTCAGTAATGTACTGTGTAAAGTGCTGCTTTTGTTCTCACAAATGAGCGATTACATAAACATTTTTAATCCCTTTTTTATTGAAAAATAGTTCCAAAACTTTTAATAGAAATATTTTAAATAAGCAATTTTTTTACATAAAGTTTTAAAAGCACAGCACACAACAGCTAAACCCTCCTCAGAATAAATCCCCTGTATTGTGTGGAAAGCATTGGTGGCCCTGCTTACTAGCCTGCGCGTTCACGGCAGGCTCGAGGACCTGTGGAGGGGGGGGCTGTAGCGCAGCAGAGAGCAAGGGGGAGGAGTCTGTAAGGTGTGCTTGTTCAAATTTTTAGGCTAAGTCCACGTTTCCTCAAAACTACATACTGCAGCTTTAAGTGATTGTATTTTAAATGAGCAAAAGTAAAGTAGAACTGACGTAACAGTTACGTTACGTTATATAAAGGGTCTTTCACATGCTGTCTCAGATTGTGGTTAGCCGAATTAGCTGTTAGCTAAACTAACGTTAGCTTTCCGGTGGAGGCTAACGGCAGACCGCTACTGTGGAACAGATCGTGCAATATCGTATATTGCTGGTAAATCCTTGTACATCATGATTATCATCTGCGCATGCGCAGGACGGATTGTGCCAGTAGAACGGATTGTGTACCGACAGCTCCAATAGCTCTGTGTTTATGTTGTGTAAGTGGTTTACAAAAACATTCCTATCAGAAGTTGTTCAGCCTTATGATCCTGGTCTCTGTCAATCCAAGCAGCTTCACCAAGTTCTGCTTTAAGATAGTTGAACACCTTCCCTACTGAATTCAGTGATTTGCAGTAAATAACAATGGGGGACATTGACCGTACCTTATCTTTGACCTTCTTCACTACCCGGTCCATGAAGCTGAAGTCATTGGAAGGAACCTATATGTCAGTTCAAGCCTGTTTGTCTCACAGTCACAGTTGCATTCTCCATATGCGGCAGCTTGGTCACCCGGCATCTGTTCTTGGTATCAGTAGAGGCTGACAGCGCTAACACAGGTGTACCTGAAAGACAAAAAAGCAAACACAAGAACGAAAAAGGTAGCTGGCTTACTACAGAGCTTCTTTGCTTTTGACCCCCAATAACCATTTTAACAAGCTCACCTTCTTTGGCAATGGATTGGAGTTCTCCCAGCCTGGTTCTCCCTGAAGACAACCTCCCCTTTTGCACCCTCTCCCCTGGTTAACAGAAAAAGAGATCCAACAAGAGTCTTACTAAGTAAAGGTTAATAACAACGTGCGTAGGAGCATTTACAGCAAGGACAATGTTAAGTTAGCTAACGCTAGCTGGCGTATCACTCTGGATAGGTTGTTCGGCGTTGACATACAACATAAATACAGACGTTTATGGAACATATAAAAACATTTCATCCTTTTGTGATTGTAAGCCAATGTTTCTCATGAACAAATTGCTAGTGCTTGTTAGCTAAGTTGTTAGCTAGCATTAGTTTGGCTTCAAGGACCTTGTGGTTCTTCTAATGCCATTGTTTAACATCCAATTAGGTTAAGTAACCTAGTTAACATTTTTAAACTTACCATTTGTACATGACATGAACCTCATCAACGACCATCCCCACCAAGTTTTCACGGTACACATTCCTCCATCTCTCGTTCAGTAACCAAAATTCAGGGCTCCCAAACACCAACTGGAATTGGACGTGGAGGATGTCTGTGTTGTTCATTCATTTTTGTTTTTCTGTGAAAAAATTAAAAATGAAAGACCTTTTTATCAAGGTTATGGTCGTCTTATTCACCCCATTTGTCTTTACCCCAATGTTTTTGTATTTTGAAGCTTAATGTTACGATACAACCACCATCAGCAAAGCTAATAGGCCTAGTATAATAGTAACGTTAAGTACAGTTGTAAGTAATAGTAGTTAAGTAACTGTAACGACAAATAGCGCTAATTCCAACGAGTTTAAAATGTATTGACATAACATAATAGCAGTTGTAAAAAAATAGTAATTGCTGAATCATTGGAGTTAACGTTAGCCTATTGGTGTAACGTTACTTACTCACCCTTTGATCGTGTTTTAACATTACTTACCATGGAGAGTCACGTGGTGAGGTACCAAGGAATGGCTGTGCCGTAGCAGAGCTCCGAACCCCGTCAACCTAACACTGGTTTTAAACTGCTTAACCTCTCCCAAACAACACATTACTGGACGGTGGTAGCTCATTATGTCACTAAACTTGAAATTGTTATGAGACATGTCCATGGGATCCAAGAAGAAGAGTGTACAAACTCGATTGAATACAGTCACGTGGGGGATACGATCGTTAGCTCTGCAACAGCTGGCAATGCTAACGCTAACCAAGAAGAAACTCCGAAGATGGACATAAGCGTTCTGTTTGCTGAAATGACTAAAATGGGAGCTATTTTGAATGGTGTTGCAACGGATTTATCTTCTATTAAGTCAGACATGACGGAATTAAAAAACGCTGTGACTGCGACCCAAATACGGATGAGCGAGGCCGAAGGCCGCATATCAGACGTGGAAGACAAGGTGAAGAGTATGGCTTAAAACAACAGCAAATGTGATAAACAACTCAAACAACTCTGGGCTCATGTTGACAACCAGGAAAATAGAAGTCGCAGGAAGAATATTCGGCTTATTGGCGTGAAAGAAGGTATGGAAAGAGGTGGCAATATGAGTGATTTTGTGAAAAAGATACTCGTTGAGGGCCTGGGGTTGCGTGGAGACGAGTTTGAAATTGAAAGATGCCACCGCAGTTTGAGACCTAGCCCGGATCCTGGGCAGCCCCCTCGGATTATTCTTGTGAGATTTCTTCGTTACTCTGCACAACAGAAAGTTCTGGCTGCCGCAAAACAGAAGAAAGGTATAATATGGGAGAACTGTCACGTCATTTAATGAGGACATGACTGCCGAGCGCGCTGCGCAAAGGAAGCTATTCTCCCCGGCAATGAAAATGCTGTGGCAGCATCAGGTGAAACACACACTTGCACATCCAGCAACACTACGATTTACATGGAAAGATGAGCGGAAGAGCTTTGATGACGTTGAGGAAGCAGAGAAATTTATATGTGATAACATTCAAGACAAGATGGAGTGATCGGTCAACAGGCTTAATGGTGGAGAGTAGATAACAAGTTCTTTAAGAAGACGGGGGCGGGACCGCTGGGGCATCGCCTGGACAGCCAGAGGAGCGGAGGTCGCTGTCTGTGGGACCCACACAGACCAGAGATAACTTTAACTTTGCCTGGAGGGCATTTGCACTGTCATGTTTGTTTTTAGGTCAGTGCTAGATTTGTTCTTTGATTGTTCCAGTGTTGGTTTTCAAAGTGAGGTATTTTTACTTATATTTTGGTTCACACAAAGCTGTCAATATTTGTTTAATTGTTGTGGACTGGAAGATGCAGGGCTTCTATATAACTTTCCATGGTATAACAATGGGTAATGTAGATGTTAATATTGTATCATGGAACATAAATGGGTGCGGCACGCCAATCAAAAGGAAAAAAATACTCAGTTATCTTAAGTCTCATAGCACTGATGTTGCATATATTCAAGAAACACACTTTGAAAATGAAAACAAAGCCTTGAAGTTAAAAAGGGATTGGTTTGGAAAAGTATTTCATAATTCAGTAGCCTATCAAGTAAAAGCCGCGGTGTTGTGATACTTATTAATAAAAGACTTAATTTTGTTTTATTACAACAATTTAAGGACGAAACTGGACGTTATTTATGTCTCCAGGCACTTATAAATGGCGTTCAGGTTGTTTTATGCAACATTTATGCTCCAAACGAGGATGAACCTAATTTTATACATAAGGTTAATAAGATGTTGGGAAGCATGCAGGGACATGTTTTACTAGGTGGAGATTATAATGTTTTGAACGAATATATTGATAGGAGTGCCAATAATATAATTTCAATCACTAAAACAGGTTTGGCATTAAGTTCTTTATGATTAAGATGTTGGCTTGGTTGATATTTGGAGACTTGTGCATCCTCTGGAAAGGGAGTACACCTTTTATTCTCACTGCCACAAAACCTATTCCCGAATAGACTATTTTTTGATCTCTAATTCATGTGTTGAATTAGTATCGAACTGTAAAATAGGTACTATTGCTTTAACGGACCATGCACCTGTGGAACTACATATAAACTTAAATGTTGAGAAACACTGTAAAGGAAGATGGAGACTGAATACAGGCATACTGCAGGATGAACAATTTGTGTCAACACTGAAGGAAGACATCAAATATTTTCTAGAGATAAATGTTGGGTCCACTAACAGGTTGGCTACAGTGTGGGATGCTCTGAAAGCGTTTGTTCGTGGTTAATGCTTAGCTTTTAGCTCTAAAAAAGTTAAAGAAAATAAGGCAAAGATTCAAACTTTGGAGGAACATATAGGTACTTTGGAAAAACAAATAGCAGGAAAATTTGATGATAGTAAATTTAAAGAAATTGTCAGCTCAAATTTAGTCTCCATTAAATTTATAACAAGAAGGTAGAGTACCGTATGCTCTTTTCCGTCTTAAAACTAATTTCTATGAGAATGGGGAAAAAAACGGGGAGGTTATTGGCAAGACAACTTAAAAAATTAGATAATCAGAATGTAATTACTGCAATCAAAAATGACGATACATTGGTCACATCTTCCTCAGATATTAACATGGATTTCAAATTATTTTATCAAGACTTGTATACATCTGAGAGCATGGTTAGTAAGGATCAAATGGATGCATTTTTTGACAAAATGACAATACCAAAGATCTCCCAAAATGATAAGGACAAATTGGAAACTCCTTTAACAGAGGTTGAAGTAAATAAAGCCATTGGTGCAATGAAATCTGGAAAGTCACCTGGGATAGATGGCTTTCCGGCCAAATTCTACCAAAAATATATAGACATAGTTTTCCCATTTTTGACTGAAGTATTTCATGAAGCGTTTGAATATGGATCACTTCCTGAAAGTTTTAACCAGGCAATAATATCTCTAATTCCAAAAGGCGACAAAGATTTAACTGACCCAGCCAATTATAGACCCATAAGTTTAATAAATGTTGATTGTAAAATACTATCCAAAGTGTTAGCAACAAGGTTAGAGCTTGTGCTGCCACAAGTTATTCATAAAGACCAGGTAGGTTTTATCAAGAACAGATATGCGTCGAATAACATGAGAAGATTATTGCATCTCTTATGGATGAATAGAAACAACGTAAATCCTGTGTTAGCTTTATCTCTAGATGCCCAGAAAGCTTTCGACAGGGTAGAGTGGAGTTTTTTGTTTACCGCTCTGACGAAATTTGGTCTTGGCAAAAAATTTGGCAGATGGATTAGAACCTTGTACTCAGGACCAAAGGCAGCTGTGTTTACAAATGGGGTACTTTCTCCATTTTTTAATATTTCCAGATCAACCCGCCAAGGGTGTAGTTTAAGTCCACTGCTATTCACTATCTTTTTAGAGCCATTGGCTATTCAAATTAGAGAAAACCCAAGAATTAAGGGTGTATTTGCTGGGGACAGGGAACACAAATTGTTTTTGTACGCAGATGACATTTTGGTATTAAGTCAAGACCCCACTAATTCTATCACAACCTTACTTGAAGTTATTGATAACTATTCATTGTTCTCTGGGTACAAAATTAATTGGCATAAGTCTGAGGCGATGCCAGTCTCACAAGTGTGCACTCATGATTTAATAACTGGTTTCAATTTTAGATGGTTGGATAAAGGAATGACATATCTTGGAATTGAATTGAACCCAAATATTGATGATATTGTGGCTGATAAATGGGAAATGTGCTCAACAAAATTAAGACAAACTTGGATAAATGGAGTAAGTTAAATTTAACATTATGGGGGAAAGTAAACACAGTGAAGATGGTCATAGCCCGTCTTATCAATTATTATACTGGGATGTTACCTTTGTGCATACCGCAGCCAATACTAATAAGTTACAATAATATGATAAAACACTTTCTTTGGAATGGTGGTAAACCTCGTATTAATATTAATCGGCTTTGCCAACCAAGAAAAGGGGGTTTGGCCCTGCCCAATATAGAACATTACAGTATCTCTTTAGAAATGTCTAGATTGGCCAAACATTGGGCAGGGAAAATCAATCTGGACTGGATTTTAATAGAACAAGAGCTTGCCTCTCCGTTCACACCAATAGATATTTTATCACAAAAGTCAAATAAAGGGGATAAAATACAAAATCCTATCTTGAAATTCTCTAAAGTGGTATGGTTGGAGGTACACAAAAGATACAAGCGAGTTACACATGTGCAAAAATACGCCCCCCTTGTGGCATATCCCAAAAATTAAAATCAATAAACAGACTATTTACTGGGCACAATGGCTAAGAAAAGGTATTAGAACTATAGGTGATCTGCTGGAGGGGGACATATTTATGTCATACGATGATATTACAGTTTTTTTCAATCGCTAACAAGCGCTTACCCATACTTCAGATACTTTTTCTAAACTCTTGACACAGACTCAAACCTACAAAACACAATTGGCCAAATGGATAGTT
Source organism: Etheostoma perlongum (assembly GCA_026937815.1). Classification (NCBI taxonomy): domain Eukaryota; kingdom Metazoa; phylum Chordata; class Actinopteri; order Perciformes; family Percidae; genus Etheostoma; species Etheostoma perlongum. The sequence goes on from CM049376.1 coordinate 24,864,782, forward strand.
TTCTTCTCAAAAACACATTTTGTTAAATATATACTAACTCTTCATTTCAAAATAGAACACATCTTTCTCTGCACACACTAACTTTACCAAAACCCTGGAAGCCTGGCTCAAAATGAAATTATTCTGTCAAAGAATAACACTTGTTTTCACTTCACAAAGTACATGCAGTCAATCAAAGTACACCAAGTTTCAGAATACTGGCTATTGTTGACATTACAAAAACTGCATAGACTTTTATGTTTCAGTTTTACAAGTATTTGCATGCAAAACATGCAATCCACGATTTTTACACTACATTTCTTGGTTGGGAATTGTATGTCCACATGTACTGTAATGTTCACATTCAAAATCATTCCAGTAAAAAGCTAATCATTTTGTTTTCATTTACTGTTTACTACAGGAGGTACAGTAGAAACACGGTATGATAGAACAGAATTGCTGCAGTATTGTACAATTTTATACAGTATTGCTTACAGTAAACAAAATATCCATGAAACGCATAAGAAAAAAAAACTGTAAAAAGCCCAGATAGAAAGGGAGGGAGGGGAATAAAAAGCACAAAATTACTGCATTTAATCTCTGCGATCTTCAGGGTTAGGCCACATATTTTCATCAACATCACATCTGATATTATCCAAGGCGATGCACCTGGGATAAAAACGCTTGGTATGTCGGATCCACCCTTGGCAGTCATGAACTGTGATGTCCCTGCAGCCAGCATCCATGGCTTCAAGGAGGGACATCTGGTCATGTGGCTGATGGTCATAAACCTTCCACCTCCATGCAGAAAAAAACTCCTCTATGGGGTTGAGGAAAGGTAAATAGGGTGGAAGGAAGAGACTTACCAGTCTTGGGTGGACTTCAAACCATGTTGTTATTGCTTGCGAATGATGGAAAGCCACATTGTCCCAGGTAATTACAAAGGTCCACATGTTTTCTCCCTCCTGATCCTGCTCTGGAACCAGGTGCTGGTGGAGATTATTGAGAAAGGCAAGGATGCGCTCGGTATTATAGGGTCCAACCTGACATCTGTGAAGGATTAATCCTGCATTTGCAATTGCCGCACACATGGTAATGTTTGCCCCTCTCTGTCCTGTGGCCCTTTTTCCAATTATATTTCGTCCACGTCGACGCCTTTTGGCCAGATTGAATCCCGCCTCATCTATGTATATGAATTCATGAGGGGGCCTGGTTGGCCTCCCAATTCCATAACTCTCTGAAACAAAGTTAATGTAAATCATGTCATTACTAAACCATACTGTACTGTAACCTATTACTGTGTATGTTACCTGCTTGCAAAGTGCAAAGCTTATAGAACTGGACAATTAATTGAATATACACTATACCTGGACATACTGTCGTCGTAGCTCCTTGACTCTCTCACTGTTCCTCTCAAAGGGAACAGTGTAGAGCTGCTTCATCCGCACTCTGTGTTTGGACAATGTCCATGTAATGGTTGTGAGGCTGATGCTATTGATATTGTCAAATATCTCATGGTCCTCCACAATTCTAGCTTGAATTTCATGCAGTTTTATTGCATTATTTGCAACAACCATTTCTACAATGGCAAGCTCTTGATCATTATTGAGGAGCTTTCCTCTTCCCCCAGAGGGTGGAAGACGTTGCATTCTTTAGAGGGACAAAAAATTCAACATATGGATTACTGTGTGACCTTATTGACATGACAAGTGAGAATAGAAACAATCCATGTAAAATGCAATACTTACCTGTTGGTTTGTTGAAAGATGCGTATAATGGAGGCAACCGTTGACCGCCTCAAATTGGGCTGCAGTCTTTCACCAGCCTCTCTTAGTGAAAGACCGTGGTTGATTACATGGTCAACGATAGTGGCACGAATTTCATCACTGACTACTGTTCTTGCAGCCCTTGGAATGCCACCACCACACATTCTTACACCTCTACCTTGCCCTCTCCTTGGGCCTGCTCCTCTCACTGCTCCTGCTCTTGCTCCTCTCACTGCTCCTGCACTCGCTCCTCTCACTGCTCCTGCTCCTCTCACTGCTCCTCTCCCTGGGCCTGTTCTTCTCCCTGGGCCCCTTGCTCTTACTCTTCCTTGTCCAGACATTACAGTGTTTGCCTTTTTCTGTTTCTGTTTCCAAAAACATCACTCCTCAAAGTCCTCCTTATGTATAAGTGTCAATGTAATAGAAAAAATAACCCTTGCCACTAGGGATGAGCGAGTACAGCATTATCTGTATCTGTATCTGTTTACCACATGAATTATCTGTATCCGTATCTGTACTCGGACTGGGCGGGGTCTAACCCGGAAGTGGGTCGGGTTGTCTTGAAATGGGCAGGGCTTTAACCGGTATGTTATTTTAAGCATGCAAATGATCAGAAATTGTTATATTTATTGCTGATTAGAAAACTATTTACATGACAGCATCGAGCTTCAGATCAATGGTGTTGTCATGGTAACAAACAAACTATATACAGAACATTTTGCAACAATGAATACACATGCGGTTGCAATTATGAAGTAAAATGTAATGAACAAGAGTTTTCATACTCAATATAACTTTCTTTTTAACTAACTTATATTTTTGTATGATCAGTGTGATTTTTTTTGTTTTTGGTTCTTTTTTATTTTTTTTTATTTCCACACCAGGGGCCTATTGCACGAAAGTAGAATAAAAATATCCAGGATAAATGAAAAAGCGCAGCTTGACTTAGTGTGACCTGCTCATTGCGGCTTAATCGGTTGCACGTTTGCCGAGCCAGGATGAACAGGTGAAGCTATGTCAAGCCAGGTGTAGATAGCTGGGATAAGTGCACGTTCACGGCTTTCTCACATAGACCACGGTATCGATCACAGATTTACTGATGCAGAGATGGAGAAGACGCATGCGCCATATGTTTCACCCAATGAGCAGCAGCTTGTAATGGAAAGTAACGAGGAGGGGAAGAATATGCAAAAAGGGAAATACGGCTCTTATCAAACGGAGAGAAAAAGCCCAACATAGCGGACCGACTGAATGTGTGAGGATGTAAAAATATCTCCTTAGCCTATATTCACTCCACCTTTTTACAAAGTTGTAGGCTACACTGTGTTTTAATTGCTTTTAATATAGTTTCATGTTTCTGTTTTTATACGATATATGTGCTGGTTTTACTGTAAAGTGTCTTTGATTAGCCTATCATGTAAAGCACTATATAAATAAAATGTATTATTATTTAGCCTTTGCCTTAAAAGTTAGCAGAGGGAATAATGTTCCTCGGGAAATGGACCCTAATGACTAGGCTTAATAAACGTGAGAACATGTTTTACAACCATATGCACAAATCTCTATAAGCTATATCTAATTCTTTGTACAATTAATGTTCATACAGAACAATCAAAGGGACAACAACTAGAAAAAGAAGTAAGTGACTTCAATACACGCTGTGAGCATTTGTAAAACAATATTCATGTTTTTTTTATTCTTCATCAAGCATTGTTGTGTTCCTGATGTGATGAATGTAAACTACACTACATACAGTACGTATATAATAATAAGTTATTGGTCCAGTGATGTGAGACTAATTGAGAAGGTTATGAAACCAATGTAAGCTATAATAAAAAACATTAGGCCTGCATATTAAGGAGTAACACAAACTATCCTTTATTAGAGAAGGATAAGCAACAAGAACATGAAATCATGAATGTATTGGTCTCTGACCAGTCTGCTATTAATATCATCTGGGAATATCGCTACATTAATATCGTCACACTTAATCTCCGGAGCGCGTCCTGTAACCTGAAGCTGAGACCACGGACGCTGCGCTGCTCATCTCTACTTTTACAGAGAGAGTGGACATCGACACGACTCGCAGGACCGGACAGCAGCCGCACGCCAGGCACGGTACCGTCCCACCGGGAAAAGTCCCACTCCGCATCAGGGTGCCAGTGCAACCATTTCTAACCATCTAAACAACTGTAGTAGGGTTTAAATCAAACTCGCGACAACAATAGTGACAAGTAGGCGAATGCATGTTAATGAAAATAAAGCAGAACACATCAGAAGACAACGGAATAACTGGTAAACACGTTTATTTCAGATCAGACGGCAGCTGATTTGACACATGAGACTCCAGGATTAATCTTAGCCTGGCTGTTAGCCTGCTCTGGACCAGGCTAGCCGCAAAGAATAAATCTCCTTGGTTACTTGGCTGGGCTTAATTCAATCTGGTTTTGTGCAACCAAGTCAAAGCTAAATTTATCCAGGATAACTTGAATATCCCGGTTTAATCCCTTATCCTAGTTTCGTACAATAGGCCTCAGGTATGTGTGAGTGTGTGTGTGTGTGTGTGTGTGTGAGTAAGAGAGAGACAGAGAGAGAGAGAGAGAGAGGGGGGGGCAGCTGACAGTTAAAAAAAAAAAAAAAATCTCCGACGGCAGAGACGCAACGGGAGTCACATTTAAACCAAGCAGCATGTCTGAAACCCACATTCACCAGAAACCTACTGGTTACTATGTAAGTACTGAGTCATTCTTAGCAAATGGTGCCATTTGAGGGTGGTAACCTTGCCTAAAAAAAATACAATATTTTCATTGATTTTATAATTTCATCTGATGAAGGACATATTCAACTATGAGAAAAATATATTGGGCCAGCTTAGGATGTTATATCAGAATTTTAATCAGATTTGTTGCACGTTTTTACACACATGTCCCCCCGCGTTACTGGACATTTTCATCTCTATTAATGAATGTTTTTAATGGACAGTTATTATAATATTTACATTTTCTAAGAGCTCAAGTGTCCCTCACCTTGCCCCTGAAAATTTAGTTTAAAAAGGTTTTAATAAACACACACTGTATATAAAATACATGCTTTGATTTCAGACTAGATGGGAATGTCCACACAATTGTTTTAGAAGAAAATAGGAAACTGGAATTTGGTCAAATGTTTAAGATATTTGATTTTGCCAGTTCATTTTCTGCAACAAAGATATGCAAAATATTTATTGATTTTATTTCATGAATACAAAAAAACACATGTAACAATGGTGGTAACGGGGTGGACAATATTTAAAAGAACAAATGGGTGGTCATGAAACCCCTCGACAATATATTTGAAAAGTAACTTATTTACCTCACCCTCACCCCACCTTCAATCACGAGATGTATTACACTTTAAAGAAATAGCATTAACATTTTTGATTTTATAGCAAAGCTAAGCAGACCAGCAACCCAGGTGTTTTTCAACAAAATTCCACACAGTCTTCTCCAGTTGCATAGATCTCTTATTCAAAGGTTGTGGCTCTGTCATGAAGCACACAATCTGATCTTCTCCATACCAGCTAATGTCGTCTCGTAGAGTCGGCCAGCGGAACTTATTTGTGCCGTTCTTGTGCATGCATTTTACTTTTCCATCTTCCTCAACCTCAATAATAACTCCTGGATAGGCATCGCCATCATAATTTACAATGCACCACTGCCCAATGTGTTCCCTGGTTATGACCTCAGGTTGAGATGGATCTTCATGGCAATGTGGGGTTGTCTCTCCTACCATGCTCACCTCTTTCAGCCCAGGTCGAGATGGTTCTTTATGGCAATGTGAGGTTGTCTCTCCTACCATGCTCACCTCTTTCAGCCCATAACATGCACAATCCAGTATACCTTTGTCTGCCTGACAAAGACATGTGATGTCCCGGTGTTTAATTGTCCCTGGAGAGGTACTAAGGACTTGATGCATTTTCATTGTTCCTTTGACCGCAACAAGGGCAGGCTCATCATTCATTTCCTTTACTTTTCCCTCAACTTCTTGTTCTCCCACCAAAAAAAGTTCTACTGATGTGCCCATGTTGATCAGCTGGTGGAACATGGCTTCTGCATTTGGGATATCTGCTCCCTGGCGAACAATCTGATCAGCTGATCTTTTCAGGGCCCCCCCCACTCCATCGGGAGCCCCCTTCCCATGGTTGGCCTCAAAGAAGTTCCAGCTGATATCTTTGAAGCCTTTCATAAAAGGCTCTTTTGACAGTAAGTAAAAGTTTCCCTTTTGTCTATACTGTGTAGCTGGACCATCGCTGAATACATGGAGGCGATTGATGAGAGGGTATCGCTCCCTCACCATGTCTAGCACAGGACTGAAATGGGCCCAGATGGCAGGGGGATCATGCCGTCTGGAAGGGGAAATTGAGCAAAAAGGCACTGGAGATTTTTCAGCTGCAGTGTACAGCACTCCAGTATGAAGGGTTGCTTGTTGGTGCGAGCCCCCAAAATGGACTGCCTGTATTTCTTCAGAGTACTTGCAAGAGTAGTTCTCGCTGAAATCTACATGCAGTAGACATTCATTGTTGCCCAAGCTTTCTCTGACCTGTCTGTAGGCTCCATACTGCCACCGAATATTAAATACGTGCCGCCTAAATCTGAATAGCCTGTTATGGAATTAATTTACAAGAGCCTCTTCGGTTATCTGCACATTTTTCTTTACAGTGATCATTGATCTTTTTCCAGTCCCTTCTCCACTGATCACTTTGGCATTGTCTTCCAGAGACCACTGAGTAAGGGCTATCTCTGTGTTTTCAGGAGGCCTCAGAATTGTGGGGGTTGTGTAGACACAATCTTCACACTCACCATATGCACAGAGTTTGGATTTGGGATTGCACATTGTTGAATCTACCATCTCCTCAGGTTTTTTTCCTGCCAACAGACCACGGCTGTACAAAGTATTTGCTATGAACTGCAAGTTTTCGTGAGTTTTGCATTGACAGGTTTCACGATCAGCTTCTCTTGGCACCACAACCCAAAAGGGTCTTAAGGTACAGAAACTAGCATAAGAGATCTGATGTGGGTTTTCTGAAAGGAACTTCTGGTGTAAATTCTTCATTGTGTCGGTTAGCAGGTGTTTTTGTTCTTTCTTCTTGTTTTTAGTTACGGTTTGTTTTCTTCCTGTTGTCATTACACTGACGTCATCTCTTAAATAGAAAGCATTTACTTTCTGTTTGCATTCAATTGACAATCTATTGGCGTTTTTCCATTGATGGTAACAACTTGGCTCGACACGCCTTGACTCGCCTCTACTCGGTTTGACCCATTCTTGGTCGGTTTTCCATTGCAGATTGAGTAACGCCTCAGCGTGGCTGGTTACCATAGCTACACGTGATGACGTAATTTTCAACGTGATTCACAACAGCACGTTGGCTACTCGCCAATGTTTTGTTTCAAAAGAAGCTAAAGGAAGCAACTAAAATCACCGCTAAAAAAACACAGGAGTTTGGGAATTCCGACGGAGTTCAGACGTCGACATGACAGTTGTTCGCCGACACGAAAGGGTAAGTTAAGTTTCCTGGTAACGTTAGCTAACATTTGCATGTGTTAGAGACCCCGGTCAGTATTTACTATACGCTATATAAAGTACATGAACTTTAGCAACCATGATTACACACCAAAATATGTCTGCTGTGTACCGTTTGTGTTTCAGAGCATTAACGCTTTGCAAAACCGCCGCCGCAGACCGTCTGGTAGGCGATGTCCGACGGGTGAAATCTCTGGTTCTGACCTGCTGGGCTTGGTATAATCTTTATGAGAGTCATGGAGAGGCTTATGACAAGGACTGGGATGCATCTGGGCCAGCAGAGCCGGGGGGACGGGACGGGACACTGTCACAGGGTGCAGGGGAAGAAGACCGGGATGCACAGGAGGGTTTGATGCGCTACTTGAAGAGTTAAATAAAAACTTTTCTTTGATATATTGTCTTGTTTTTTTAAAGTAACAGTGTGCAATATTGGAAACAACATAAATCCCCTAATATATAGCCCTTAATATTGAACAGTTAAAGTGAGAATAGTGCAGAGAGTACGGTGTCTGGCTAGAATTTTTTTTAAATGTCGAGTTTGTTCCGGACACACACTCCGCACTCTTGTCTGCTAAAAACGCAGCGATCCGACCAACTAGCAGCCTGCAGGTTTCCACGTCACCTTTTAGTATCGCATCAGCTCACTTAGAACCTCGACTGAGATAGTACGAAAAAAAGTACCTGGTAGCAGGTCTGTGGGAAAATTAGTGATCAATTGTGTATGGGTGGTGGCAGTTTGAGAGAAGCGAAGGACACACGGGTGAGGTCACGTAAAAGCTGACTTGTATTCAATGCTATTGTTGGATAGTTAGGTGCTTGCATTAATGTTGCAAAACAGCTAAAATGTATTGAGAACAGAGTGTGCTTTGCAGCTGGGGCACAGCGTCTTTAACAGAAAATATGAAGAAGGGAGGAACTGACACACACACACACACACACACACACACACACACACACACACACACACAGACAGAGTACAGGCAGGGCAGATTAAACCACAGTCAAGGCCGTAGCACGCTAGATAACACAAGGGAGAAGGCCTGTTGAATGTGAAGAGACAGTGAGCAGCGGGGGGGGGCTCCCAAGAAGAGAATGATTACAAAGGGACAGGCAGGTTAAGGAGTGCCCCAGCAAGAATATAGCTAACCAATCAGGCTCCAGAAGGAGAACCAATATCTATCTGAGCACGCCAATGTTAAAGTGCCTTTTGGGGAATCTCTGCGCTAGGCAGGATTTCCATTTGGTCCGTGCACGTTTAACTGCCCGGAAAAGCATTTCGTCTGTCTGCAGCGTCTTTAATAAATTTTTACATCCTAACTCAGTGGATTTGAAGTGACTATGGATAAAATTTCCCAACAAATTGGTAGCAGAGGATGGTTTTCTAGAGGTCCAGGGAAATTTCGCTGGATCCCGTATAGTACGGGTATTCAGCCCTACAGGACTATTGACTGCGGGACCAGGAGGACTCAGGTCTGATCACACCGACCGGTCAACAAAAAAAAAAAAGGTAAGCAGAAGCCTTTTTAATTAAAATTCTGCGATTGGACAAAACAAAATCAAGTGTGATCAGACTGGATTTTAACTGGTTTCAGAGAGTCTATTGTCAGACAGACCAAATGTGGGGCAGGATAGGATGGTAGGATTATGTAAACCTGAAAAAGGGTTAAAGATTTAAGTAAAAGATGAATGTGTGGTAGGAGATTGATAGGAAAAGTGTAGGTTAGACTGACTAAGAGAAGTCATGAGTTGGGTAGGAGAATGATAGGGACAGTTAGTCAGTAGATGATTAATGAGATATTTTAAACGGTAGGAGATTGATAGATGAATACGGTAGGTTAGACACACTGACTAAGAGAAGTCATGAGTTGGGTAGGAGAATGGTAGGGACAGTTAGTCAGTAGATGATTAATGAGATATTTTAAACGGTAGGAGATTGATAGATGAATACGGTAGGTTAGACACACTGACTAAGAGAAGTCATGAGTTGGGTAGGAGAATGATAGGGACAGTTAGTCAGTAGATGATTAATGAGATATTTTAAACGGTAGGAGATTGATAGATGAATACGGTAGGTAAGACACACTGACTAAGAAGTCATGAGTTGGGTAGGAGAATGGTAGGGACAGTTAGTCAGTAGATGATTAATGAGATATTTTAAACGGTAGGAGATTGATAGATGAATACGGTAGGTAAGACACACTGACTAAGAGAAGTCATGAGTTGGGTAGGAGAATGGTAGGGACAGTTAGTCAGTAGATGATTAATGAGATATTTTAAACGGTAGGAGATTGATAGATGAATACGGTAGGTAAGACACACTGACTAAGAGAAGTCATGAGTTGGGTAGGAGAATGGTAGGGACAGTTAGTCAGTAGATGATTAATGAGATATTTTAAACGGTAGGAGATTGATAGATGAATACGGTAGGTAAGACACACTGACTAAGAAGTCATGAGTTGGGTAGGAGAATGGTAGGGACAGTTAGTCAGTAGATGATTAATGAGATATTTTAAACGGTAGGAGATTGATAGATGAATACGGTAGGTAAGACACACTGACTAAGAAGTCATGAGTTGGGTAGGAGAATGGTAGGGACAGTTAGTCAGTAGTTGATTAAGTGAAGAATGTGGAAATAAATACTCTAGGGGATACACCGATTCAAAGAAGTGCAAATAAATGGAGTGATTTTACAAGGAGTGGAATTAGAAATAGTGTGTGTCTTGGGGTCGGTGTATCCATACCAGTACCAGTCCCAAGGACTGGCGGAGAGAGTCAACCAGACTAGAAAACTAAGGTAATTAAAGTATGTGCAGAGAGTAAACTAAAGTGGGTAGATGTAATGTCCCTTGGTCTTCATGCCGAGAAAGGGAAGTCAGTCATCTGTCGCCACATGAAAGTGGGTAGATGTACGTCCCTGGTATCATGAGGTCCGAGAAAGGGAAGTCAGTCATCTGTCGCCACATGAAATATTAACGGGTAGGAAAGTACCGGCCCACCCAATGATGGAGGTCATATGCCATCGTTGGATGTACAACGGTAGAAAAGTCAGAATACAGGAATGAAAACTGACATCTCTGGTTGCAGCTCTCTCCACGCAGGTGCAGATGGCATGTCAGCACAAGGGGACGAACGACCATCACCCCAGGTGAAAGTAGGTGACTGGGTCAGGGTTGAAAGTTCAAAGAGGAAGTGGACTGACCCCAGGTGGACTGGTCCGTACGTGAAGGAGGTTACTTCACACTCGGTCCAGGTCAAAAGGTAAATCAGGCGCACCTTGACATCACCTGACACATTGTGCCCCAGTAAAACCTCCGACCCGCATTTTGGCGGACACTCGATTCGATCTAAAAAAAAAAAAATGCAGCAGTCAATTGAGCGCTGCTTGGGAGTCCGACAGTCCTCAGTCCGGACAAGGGGCCCAATATTGAAAGGAATAAAGGGTGGGAAAGGAGCAACAATACTAATTGGCATGATGTTAGGAATAGGGGTAGTATTGATAATGTGGGAATGAAAGCACAAGGAACAGTCTCCGCGGACTCGCCGACCAAAACCACTGGGAGTGGTCCCTCCTCCCTCCAGGATTTGAAAAACCAGGCTATTTCACCGCCGTAAAGGGGGAAGGGGCCAGATACCATTGCTTTAATTTCACAGGTACAGAACAAACCACCATAAAGTTAGGGAAACATACCCCATGATTGGTGCAATGTTACTGTCCAGAATGCTGAGAGTTACATAGGCCCCATAGCAAGGTTGGGACTGTTCTACTATTGTGGGGGACTACGTATCTACTCTCAAATTAAGTACCCAAACCGCACCAAGGGTGTGTGTGCAATGGTGCGATTGGCCATGCCCATCTCTCTAGTAGGAAATTCACCCACTCTCTATCTGTCCAGCTGACCCTAAAGCGAAGAAGGCGCACTCTCACCAACGGCGCTCCGGATTTTGACCCATGGGCCAAAAGTCCTACTTATATAGATTATATAGGAATACCAAGAGGCGTGCCAAACGAATTCAAACTAGCAGACAAAATTGCCGCAGGGTTTGAAAATATTCCCATTATAGCTGCTCTATTTCCTATTACCCCAAGTAAGAATGTTGACAGAATTAACTTTGTACATTACAATGTTTTACGCTTAAGCAATGCTACTAAAGATGCGATTGAAGGTTTGGCAGAACAGATGGCGCCCACCTCTCTGATGGCCCTGCAGAACCGGATGGCGCTAGACATGCTACTGGCTGAGAAAGGCGGGGTCTGCTCCATGTTCGGAGATCTGTGCTGCACCGTCATCCCCAACAACACCGCACCAGATGGGAAAGTCACCAGGGCACTGAACCAACTCCGAGCTCTCTCCAAGGAAATGCATGAAGCATCAGGTGTAGACAATCCCCTAGAGGGGTGGATGACTAATATGTTTGGAAAAATGGAAAAATCTCATTGCTGCTTGTTTGACCTCATTGGCTGTTTTTTCTGCTATTTTAGTAACCTGTGGCTGCTGCTGTATCCCGTGTCTCCGGACCCTCATCTCGCGCCTCATCACCACCGCATTGTCTAAAGAAAAGGCCCCTCCGCCCTATACGGTGATGCCGCTCCTGACAATAGAGGAGCCGCCGGAAGATACGGACGGGAGCATGACACTGTAGTCCTAAAGGGGGATCTTTGGTAACGTAGTGAACTCATGAATGTCTTCGCACCTTGCAGGTGCGAAAAGGGGAATTTGGGGAAAATTAGTGATCAATTGTGTATGGGTGGTGGCAGTTTGAGAGAAGCGAAGGACACACGGGTGAGGTCACGTAAAAGCTGACTTGTATTCAATGCTATTGTTGGATAGTTAGGTGCTTGCATTAATGTTGCAAAACAGCTAAAATGTATTGAGAACAGAGTGTGCTTTGCAGCTGGGGCACAGCGTCTTTAACAGAAAATATGAAGAAGGGAGGAACTGACACACACACACACACACACACACACACACACACACACACAGACAGAGTACAGGCAGGGCAGATTAAACCACAGTCAAGGCCGTAGCACGCTAGATAACACAAGGGAGAAGGCCTGTTGAATGTGAAGAGACAGTGAGCAGCGGGGGGGGGCTCCCAAGAAGAGAATGATTACAAAGGGACAGGCAGGTTAAGGAGTGCCCCAGCAAGAATATAGCTAACCAATCAGGCTCCAGAAGGAGAACCAATATCTATCTGAGCACGCCAATGTTAAAGTGCCTTTTGGGGAATCTCTGCGCTAGGCAGGATTTCCATTTGGTCCGTGCACGTTTAACTGCCCGGAAAAGCATTTCGTCTGTCTGCAGCGTCTTTAATAAATTTTTACATCCTAACTCAGTGGATTTGAAGTGACTATGGATAAAATTTCCCAACAGGTCCCAGGGACTTTTTTTCGTAATGGAAAACCAAAAAAGGCGAGTAGAGTTGAGGCGAGTAGAGTAGATACCACGCAATGGAAAAGCACCATTATGGCGTTTTTCCATTGATGGTAGCAACTCGACTCGCCTCGCCTCTACTTGGTTCGACCCATTCTTGGTCGGTTTTCCATTGCAGATTGAGTAACGCCTCAGAGTGGCTGGTTACCATAGCTACGCGTGATGACGTAATTTTCAACGTGATTCACAACAGCACGTTGGCTACTCGCCAATGTTTTGTTTCAAAAGAAGCTAAAGGAAGCAACAAAAATCACCGTTAAAAAAACAGGAGTTTGGGAGTTCAGACGTCGACATGACTGTTGTTCGCCGACACGAAAGGGTAAGTTACGTTTCCTGGTAACGTTAGCTAACATTTGCATGTGTTAGGGGCCCCGGTCACTATTTACTATACGCTATAGAAAGTACATGAACTTTAGCAACCATGATTACACACCAAAATAGGTCTCCTGTGTACCGTTTGTGTTTCAGAGCATTAACGCTTTGCAAAACCACCGCCGCAGACCGTCTGGTGGGCGTTTGATGTCCGACTGGTTATCTCTGGTTCTGACATGCTGGGCTTCGTATAATCTTTATGAGAGTCATGGCTTATGACAACAACTGGGATGCATCTGGGACAGCAGAGCCGTGGGGGGGACACCGTCACAGGGTGCAGGGGAAGAAGACCGGGATGGACGGGAGGGTTTGATGCGCTACTTGAAAAGCAAAATAAAAACTTTTCTTTGATATATTGTCTTGTTTTTTTAAAGTAACAGTGTGCAATATTGGAAACAACATAAATCCCCTAATATATAGCCCTTAATATTGAACAGTTGGAAAGTGAGAATAGTGCAGAGAGTAGATAATCTGTCGGTGTCTGGCTAGAATATTTTTTTTTTTTTGTCCCGTTTGTTCCGGACACACACTCCGCACTCTTGTTTTGCTAACAACGCAGCGATCCGACCAACCAGCAGTCTGCAGGTTTCCACGTCACCTTTTAGTATCGCATCAGCTCGCTTAGAACCTCAACTGAGGTAGTACTAAAACATTACCTGGTAGCAGGTCCCAGGGACTTTTTTTCGTAATGGAAAACCAAAAAAGGCGAGTGGAGTCGAGGCGAGTCGAGTAGATACCACGCAGTGGAAAACCGCCATATTGGTCTTATTTCTCTCAAAGGTCAGTGGCCTTCCATCTGCTCTTTGCTTCTTTGAAAAGCCCAGAGATGCCTGTGTTGCCCTCTGCAGCCGGTATTTCTTGGTGATTTTTCCAGTGACTATTTTTGCGATAAACTGCCTCTCCTGGTCCTTCTTGGAGTTTTTGTATTTATTCCTGATTTCCTTAATTATTGACTCATGTAATAACAATCTCCTTCTAATGCTGTTGTTTACTGTCTGATTGCGCAACAGTGCATGCACGGTAGAGCGAGGTGATTCTCTCCCTACTGCTAAGCGCTGCCATCTCTTTTTGTATTTTTCTTTTTTCTCTTTTCGCTCTCCACCAAGGCCTCTAGATTCTTAATCTCTTCCTGAAGCCTCCTCCTCCTTTGCTTGACAGCCCTCCGTCCAGCAACAGATTGTCTATAACACAGGAAGTATAATGTCACATTCTGCTGTAAGTAACAATTTTGAATAAATTAGCTAATTAAAGTGAGATTCTGTATAGACTATTTACAGCATATTTTTTATTAGGCACACTATCATAGTTTCTCACTTCACTCCCTTTATTTCTCACTCACTTTCCCCCTTCTTCTCTCTTGCTCTCTCACTATGAGACACACACACACACACAAAATCCAGATTCTAACTAATCCACATAGTTGAATCCTCAACTTTCATCTAACCTTGAAGGCCCTGGTTCTGGCTCGGGAGGACTGTCTGGACTTCCTGGAGGAGTGAACATGGATTGCAATGTTGTCCTGGCTCTGGCATTTTGTCTCTGCAATCTCTTCTTTTCTCGCCATTTTTCTCTCTGTGCTTTTCTTTCTCTTTCACTGAGGTCTGACACTTTCTTTTGTCTTCCTTTCTCTCTGTCCCTTTTCCACCTCTCCCTCTCTTTCCTGAGGTGTTCCTGTCTCTTTTCTGGCTCAGCATCCCGACGTTCCCTGTAGCGTTTCTGCTTTTCTTTTGCAGATAATGGCGCCATTTCCTGACAAACACATGCATTCTGTTTAAACTATTTTTGTTATTAATCATATAATTAATGTTAAACATAAAAATACATGCCAGACACTGATCAAAAACCTAACCCTCTAATAAATCGCCCTAACTTATGTACAGCCAGGAGTAACGGGAGGGGACAGTAACGCAGAGGGACAGTAACGCGGGGGGACAAATAATGCTAAAGTCGGCCATTTCTACTCATGAACAGTGAACAACAGGCTAGTACATGATGCTACACAGGAAGATTCTTTTGCATTTTAATTAGCTATCTTCAAAATCACAAAAAAATATATCAGTTTCCAATATAAATCAGAGTAACACAGGGGACATGTTATGCTTAACCACATTAAATGTAAATGTGCTGTATTTATATAGCGCTTTTCTAGTCTTAACGACTACTCAAAGCGCTTTTACATCATACAGGATACATTCACCATTCACACACATTCATACACTGTGGCCGAGGCTGCCGTACAAGGTGCCACCTGCTCATCAGATAAACATGCACACACATTCACACTCAACTCGGGCAACTCGGGGTTCAGTGTCTTGCCCAAGGACACTTCGACATGGGACTGCAGGGACAGGGATTGAACCACCAACCTTCCGATTGGCAGGCAACCGCTCTAACGCTGAGCCACAGCCGCCCTGTACACATTAGTAAACCACTCTTAAACATTGAAAAAATGCTGATTAAAGAGAGGTACTTACTCTGCTCCTTGTAGTCGCTTTCCCTCCAAAAATGTATTTTACTTCCTGATTGTCAGGTGACTAAATGACCAATCAGGGGGAATGTCCAGAAGGATTTTCATCAGAGTAACGTGGGGGACAGTGAACTCAGGGACAGACCATATTTCAAGATTTTTAATATCAAAATATTTTTTTAATTTAACAAATAGCATGTGGTGAGATGTGTTATGCATAGTTATTTGCAATTATAGTTAAATACATCAAAATTATTTGATTTTTATTACTTATATTTGCAACTGAAGTTAAAAAAACTGACTGGGGACATGGCATTTTTGAGTGCTTGCACTACAGTCAGAGTAATTATTTGAGAGTTATTAAACCCTGAGGCATAAACCTTGTTTTATGTAGTGGAGAAGGGTTTCATTTAGTAAGAAAGCTTGAAAAAATATGTATCAACCCATTTTTTCACAACTTATTCTTGATTATATCATGGGGACACAAATGGCACCATTTGCTAAGAATGACCCTACTACAAACCGAAGTTAAAAACAAACCTGAAGCTGAAGAAACCCTAAACGTTAACGGAACAGACCCGCGGACATGATTGACTGAGCGAGAGAGAGAGGCCGAGGGAGCGCAGTTCTCCGTGTTCTGTGTGTGTGTGTGTAAGTGTAGGCGGGGGGCGCTGTGACTATCACAGAACGCAGCGCGGTAAGCTTCGGAGTTTTATTCAATCCGAGTACAGATATTGACTCGTATTACTCGTATAATACTTGTACTCGGCAAAAGTGCTTTATCCGTACCGGATACTCGTTTCAGCAGAGTACTCGGCTCATCCCTACTTGCCAACTTAGTCTAAGCCAGACTGGAATCAGCTGTGGTTTGCCCAATTTACCAAACATAAATCAGCTGTGTGTGAATTATTCAATTGTTTTTTTTCATTATCAGCTGATATATATTGTTTTTTAACTGATATCATTGCAGAAGCAGAGGTTTTTATACTGTGTCTAAGGTTTGGATTATTGTTTTTGCTGTTGTGGGATGGTGTGTTAACATTTGTAAATACTACAAAAACAACCCACAATTTTGTTGGGAGGTATAGCTTGTCTGTTAAGAAAATGTACCATTGTGGAAATGTGTTCACTAACTGCATATTGTGTGAAAATGACTTGAAATGTGTGAATGGTATGGCCACAAAAGACCAATGCTGTGCTAATTGTGTTTAGAGTTTTGAAAATGTGACAACTGGTTCGACAAACGCTTGTTAGCGACTGAAAAAAAACTGTAAAAGGGAATTTAACTTGGAGGGTCCTGGCCATTTTTGGAAGTATTTACAAATCAGAGATTGTTTGAAAAGAAGTGTTAGGTTAATAAATGGGAAAAATCCTATAGAGACTTTTCTGCTACTACCTCCACTACTGTGCAAAGCCTCAAAATGGTATAATATCTGCCCCTGGGCTAAAAACAATACAAGTAAAAGTCTGAAAGTAATATGTGAAAGAGATTTAGGATGTACAATGGATGATGATACATGGGATTCTATTCTGTCAAATAGTGGGTTGCACATTAGAGAAGCTAGGGGCAAGTTTATTCAATACAAAATCCTCAATAGATATTGTGATATCATGAGAGGCTGCACGGCTCTCGGCGGGACTGTTCAACAGTGCAAGGACACAAACGTAAACTATTTCAAAGGGTTTTTAATAAAGTTCTTGGGGAAATAACAAAACAAGAAATGCCAAAAGCAAAAAAGGGTAACTAAGGATATGGTTACTTTATCTAACAGTCCAAAACTTAAACAATGTCTTTTCAAACCTTAAATCATAGACCCGATCCCCTCGGGTACATTTCTTCCTTGAAAACAAGCCTTACAAAGCCCTTCAGCTCATTAAGCCCTGATCAGTCTCAGGTGTGTTGGGATGTCATGTGCTCGAGGGGTGGAGTTACCACCTCCACCAGCAGATGGAGCCAAAACTGTCTGTGACTGCAGCCATCTCAGGGGGAATGTAGCGTCGTAGCCTTCCTCAGTGGGATGGCCTCAGGATATCGGGTTGCATAGTCCAAGATGACCAGAATTTACTGATGTCCCCTGGCACTCTTCGGTAAGGGCCCAACGATGTCCAGCCCGATCCTCTCGAACGGGGTCTCGATAATGGGCAAGGGAATGAGTGGGCTTCTATATGTGGGTTTTGGCGCCACTCGCTGACACTCAGGGCAACTACGACAGTAGTTCTCTATCTCTTTGTGCACCCCTGGCCAAAAGAAGCGTCGCAAGATTCTTTCTTTTGTCTTCTCCACCCCTAGGTGGGCCCCTAGCGGGTGGGTGTGTGCTAGGTTGAGTACGGTGGTCCGGTGGGGCTGTGGTACGAGGAGCTGTTCGAGCACCTCATAATTTTTCTGTACCACCTGATACACTAAACCCCTGTTTACTGCAAAATGGGGGTAGGTAGGGCTAGTCCTATCCCCTAACACCACTCCCTCTATCACCTGCACATTCCTCAAAGCATTTGCAAGAGTGGGATCTTGCAACTGGGCGGCACCATACTGGCCTGTGAGAGGGGGAAGCTCTCTGGTGTCCTGGACGTCTTCCTCGCTGGAGATCGGCGCACTTCCTGGGACCATGTTCTCTTCCTCCGTGTCCGGACCGGATGCTGAATCCGCCTGGGCACCTGCCATCCCTGCAAGAACACAGGCCGTAGTGAGTGGTTCTGAGGGTTGGTTTTGCGTACTCCCCCGGGCCTGTCCTACCTCTCCGCTTCCGGGGTGCTCGGGTCGGCCTCTGAGTCTCCCTCCACAGTGGGTAAAAGGCTGGGCAGTCTCGTCCAATTAGGACCGGAACGGGTAGGGAATCAACCACACCCGCTGTCGTGATAATGGTTCCCCTCGTGGTGGTCATTGCAAGTTCAGTGGTGGGGTAGTCTCTGGTGTCTCCATGGACACAGGAAACTGGGAGGACTTTCTCTGAAGTCAGACACGATGGATCCACCAGGTCTTTGTGCACCAGGGTGACCCGGCTACCGGAATCCAGCAGCGCTTCTACGTCATGGCGATTCACCGTCACCGGACAGGTGGGGGGTCGTTCTTGGGCGCTATCTACAACTCCCACGAGCGAAGCAAAAAGGTGGGCCGATGGTGAGCTGGAGGACCCAGCAGTGGGCATAGGCTCCTCCGCCAGTTTCCCACACTGCCAGGAGATGTGTCCTATCTCCCCGCACCGGTAACACTGGCGTGTTTCGCTCTCCCGGTGTCCTCTTCCTGGTGCCGGCTGGTGTCGGGCTCCCCCTGGAGCCTGGACAGCTCCTAAAGTGGCTGGGTTGGATCCTTTCTTTTGCCGGGTTCCTCCCGTCTGTGGCGGGGACGCACTCTGGGGCTCCTTCCTGGAAGCCCGAAGCATCTCGGCTGTGGCTTGGTACCTTTCCACGGCTTCCACGGTCAGGTCCGCTGTAGTCCGGGCCTGTTGACTAATGAGCCGTTTGGCCTCATAAGGCAGGGCTCGTAAGTATTTGTCCACCACAATGGCCTCCACTACTGCAGCTGCCGTACTCTTCTCCGGTTCCAGCCACTTCCGCGTGATTCGGACAAGTTCGTGCATCTGGGCATGAGGGAGGCTGGTCGGGCTGAAAGATCCAGCTGTGGAACCGCTGGGCCATGCAAAACCTGGTGAGTCCACTTCTGCTGAGGATCTCCGCCTTCAGTGCATCGTAGTCAGCCGCCCTGTCAGAGGCCAGGTCTCGGACTGCGTTCAGCGATTCCCCCGACAGAAAGGGAGCGAACAGTCCTTGGGCCACGCTTCCCTAGTGGCTGTAGCTTCAAAGGCGTACAGATACGCCTCGACGTCATCTGTGGCCCCCATCTTGGATATAAAATCACTCGCCCTTATTGGCCGGGCATTACGAACGGCCAACTGTCTCTGCAATTGTAGGTCCTCCGCCTTCAGGAGGTTGGCTCTCTTCTGCTCCTCCAAGAGAGCCAAGTTTGCTGCGTCTGAGCTTGCTGGCCGGCCACCAGGGGTTGCAACACGGCCTCCATGTCGTGTTGTGGGCGGTCCACGGCTAATTCAGGTAACAGGTATTCCGAACGTTCGGTGTCCTCCGTCATGCACTATCAGCGCGTGAACATGCCCACATTCTCCACCATATGTGATATCATGAGAGGCTGCACGGCTCTCGGCGGGACTGTTCAACAGTGCAAGGACACAAACGTAAACTATTTCAAAGGGTTTTTAATAAAGTTCTTGGGGAAATAACAAAACAAGAAATGCCAAAAGCAAAAAAGGGTAA
Organism: Etheostoma perlongum; assembly: GCA_026937815.1. Lineage (NCBI taxonomy): Eukaryota > Metazoa > Chordata > Actinopteri > Perciformes > Percidae > Etheostoma > Etheostoma perlongum. The sequence continues at coordinate 24,884,623 of CM049376.1, forward strand.
CTAAGGATATGGTTACTTTATGTAACAGTCCAAAACTTAAACAATGTCTTTTCAAACCTTAAATCATAGACCCGATCCCCTCGGGTACATTTCTTCCTTGAAAACAAGTCTTTAGGTAAGTATTCCAATCTTCAGGTAAGTATTCCAATCTTCAGGTAAGTATTCCAATCTTCCAATCTTCAGGTAAGTATTCCAATCTTCCAGTCCTTCACAAGGAAAGTGCCACTTCGACCTCTAGCCCCTCTCAGTGCACAACACAGCTTGTCTCTCCAACTCCCCTCTCAGCCAACTGTGTCTCTGGGCCTTACAAAGCCCTTCAGCTCATTAAGCCCTGATCAGTCTCAGGTGTGTTGGGATGTCATGTGCTCGAGGGGTGGAGTTACCACCTCCACCAGCAGATGGAGCCAAAACTGTCTGTGACTGCAGTCATCTCACGGGAATGTAGCGTCCCTCCAGAACGCAGCCTCTCGTGACATCACAATATTATTATACTCCTTCTAGGCTCTACAAAATGGGTATTGGCGAAAAAGATCTTTGTTGGAAATGCCAAATAGCTAAAGGCACTTTGATACATTCCCTTTGGGAATGCCCGGTGATTTCTGCTTTTTGGAGCAGTGTTTTAAGTTACATGCAGGGTTGATTACCCTGTAGTCTGCCCAAATCACCTAGACTGTGTTTACTTGGAGACAAAAGAGAGGTGCCAATGTTAAATAAACATACTTTTAGGGTGTTAAATACTGCTTTGGTAACATGTTCCCAACTCATTTTGAAATTTTGGAAGGACACCCATGCCCCAACACTTAGAATGTGGAAAGAAAGAATGACTGAAAATTCTGCGTGCGAAAAGATACTGGGAAGACTACACTGTATGAATGAAACCATGAAAGAGCAATGGGACAATTTCTGCACCTACATGTCTACAATGTAATTTGGACATCAGCTGTATACAAAGATTTACATTGAACCTCACTGTTTATGTTGGTTTTGTTTTGTTTTATTTTATTTTATTACTATTATTATTGTTCTTGTTGTTATTATTATTGTTGTTTCTTGATGTTGTTATTTTGGTTATTTTTTTGTTATAAAATGTAAAAGTTCAATAAATATTTGAATTATAAAAAAAAAAAAACATTACTTACCATCCCACATCTTTGACGGCAGAGGTGGCGACACATCATCCTCCTCCTCCTGCCTGACGCCGATGCTCTTGGAATGTGTTTTTGTGTGTGTATCTTGTATCCACAACTCCCTTTTATTTTTTATAAAATACAGCAAGAAAGTTTCAGACACTCAAAAAACTGGTTAGAGCCAGCAGGCGGTTTAAAAAAAAAAGGAAATTCCGACGCGAGTCGCAGTCTACCAAATACCACGTCTGAACAAACCCCATGTTTTCCAGGAATCTACTGGTTACTAAGTAAGTACTAGTTTGATCCGAAGTAAAAAACAAACCTGAAGCTGAAGAAACCCTAAATGTTAACGGAAAAGACACACAAATCTGAGTGACTGAGGGAGAAGGAGAGAGCTGTTCACCTCTCCGTGTTCTGAGTGTGTGTGAGTAATAGCCTGTTAATATTAATGGACAGGGCATGTGTGACGTCACCCACTGGTTTGTGGAGATCAGAAATGAGTCGTTGAGTTTGTGTTTATGGGCGCAGCCATCCTGGTTGCGGATATGACGATTTTACATGAGAGGGCGGAGTGAGGGAGGAGCCACAGATTGGTGGGCGGGATATACAGTCTATGGGTGGTATCCGACAGACGTTAGCTGAGAATTAGCAACGCTGCTTTACTTTTACACAATTTTACTGCCAGTCTGGATGCAACTGTTGCAGAAAGCTAGCCTACATAATTCAAGGTAAGATTTAGATTTGCTAGGTTTTAAGTATATCTTTGTCCCATAGTTATATTACATATAAGAGGAGTCTCATTGTAAAATAAATGTATCTGAAGTTACCATGTAAATTGTCTGTAACGTTAGCTTGCCACTTAGCTAGCTATGGTAAAACATGCTCACGTTAACTTTCTGCAAATCAAAGTTTACGTTTTCCTAATTTAAATGTAGTGTCAGTGAAATGCAAAACGGGGATTGTCAATGCTTATCATTATCTAACGCTAACTATTAGCACATGTATAACCAAGTTTCTTATAAGGTTTGGTTAACTGTAATGACCATAATGCACCGATAATGTCGCGCTACTGTTTGCCCTGTCAGTCTATAGTTGGCGCATTTAGCCTTGAAATGCTGTTAAGAGCTAATGTTAGCAGAAATAAGCTAATTTAACTGAGTTACAGTTACAATAAAGAACAATACTGTTGTTGATTCATGTGTATTGTCCTAGATAATTAATGAAGTACAGTTAAGTGCTAGTGTCTATAGATTTTTAACTATGAGGGGCTTAAACGGAAATTGATGATTCTTTCTTTCAGAAATAGGAGTGCTGAGAGCCATGATGGCATGTTCACCCACATAATGCCCCGGAAGTAAGCAATAGTAATAGTTAGTTTCTTTTGATAGCTTAAAATATGATACGTCTCTCACTATTACAATGGGTTTTTCCATCCAGCAACAGTATGGATCATTTCAGACAACTAGGCAAAGACCATGGGGAACAACCTTGGCGTTGAAGATGTCTATATCTACTGGTTGGGCTGGGGTGGTCTGCGGTGGAAGAGCCTTCTCCCATTTTTTCCAATCCCTACACTGGCAGGAATGACCTGGGAGATGTCAAGGGCGTCAACCTCGTCGCAGAAATGGAGGACTTGCAGCTACTACTGTAATAAACAATGTGGCACTAGAGATTCAACTACTGTACTTCTATTTTATTATGTAGATATGTCTTGTGACAGTTAAGTTTGCCTTTACCTTAACCCACAGCAGTGTTTAATGTGTGGAATTTACATTGGATTGTAAAAGGTGAACTACATTATCTAATTCAAATTTCAACAGAATCTTAGACATATTGCCAGTGTTTGTGGTTTATGTAATAATAAAAAGTACGGATAGCTATCTTTTTTTTTCAACAGTAGATGGATTAACAACGTTGTTGTATGGGAGGTGAAAAACAGGAATATCTTCATATTCACAGCAAAGGTGAGTGTTACTAGCTAGCTAGCCGCTAACGTTTGCTAATCTGTTCCGACGTGTGATGAAGTCTTCATCTGAACACGTAGCGCTACACCCTGCCTATGTTAAAATGTTATTATTTAAATGATATCCTGATTATTAACTAAACCCATGTAGAAAGACTAATAAAGCGTTCAGAGTATGATTTTAACTGTGTTTGTCAGTCAATCATAGCGGCCTGCGTCTGCATAATCTGTGCATACAGCGTTCTATTTGGTATAGGTTTCAACCTCTAAGGGCTACGCTACTGGGTTTATCCATAGAATGTAAATATATTGTAGGCTCTCATATTGTGTGCGGTAACATAGATGTAAATATCTAGAAACTCCAAGTCTGGTAGAGATGTTGCCAACATTGCTGTACTTTTTTTCTGCTGTTTTTTTTCCTTCAGTTTTCAGTTTTTTGTGAGCATATTTTTGTTCAGTCCAATGATGTATATGTTGTGCAAATGTGCAAACCAAGCACTGACGTGTTTGGTGAAAAATAAATGATGTGTATGTATATAATTTAAATAAAAAAAAGTGTGTGTGTGTATTGTTGAGTTTTAAAAAGTTAAAATGTCTGAAGGAGCCAGGTTAGAGAAATATGCATGTCTCTGTCCCCCATTCCCCCCCTCTATTTCTCTGACTGTAAAGAATTGATCTGCTCAAGTCTGGCATTTAACATATGCAAAGGAGCTTCCTGCTACAACACCAAAAGGTGGCCTTCTGTCTCCTGTCCCCTGGGGTCTTAGTCTGGGCTAAGACAATACAATGCTAATTAAACTGTTGATGTTAGTTTCACATTTAAACAACAGAACCTTTTGCTCTGCAACCAAAAGCGACCCCCAAAGGGGCAGAGTTTTGCGGCATGTTTATTCTCATTGTAATGCGAAGATGCCCTCAGCATGCTGTCATGACAACGGCGGACCAATGAGAATAGATTTGACTGGGCCAGGTAAAAAGGAACCGCCCCAAGGTGCAGGGGATAAAACTGTGTGATTTAGGAATTTTCGAGACTGGTTTCACGTGACTCCATCATGGGGAAGCATGGATCCAGTCCGCTGTCAGCTGCAGTGTTATTATGTTTGTCTGTCTTTGTCTTTGTCTTATCATCCTCATCGTGCTGTTGCAATAAACCTTTTCTTAATTCTCAATTTGACCCTCAGCCTCCTTCCTCAGAGATCCGATTGAACCCGATGTTACTTTTGAGAAAAAAACCTAACAGTATCTACAAATGTTTCTATGCATCTGTGAATTTTCTACAATATGAACAATTTTAGTATTATGGCAAAGCATACTGAAGATGAGTGTTTTCATTATGCCCAACAGTGTGTCAAACCAGCTGCTTATGAATTAATATCACAACAATGCCCAGAGTACTTCTTTGTCCACTTGAGGTGATGGCTTGCAGGGGCGTGTCCGTGTTTCTGTAGCTCCTCTGTGCTTTACCATCCAAGATTTCACATACGCCATTGGGTTCCACTTTGACAATGGAGGACAATTCAGGTTAACAAACATCCACGCTGAGACACCTTCTATCAGGAGTCTACATCTCAGTGGACACATGATGATATTCTTTAAGCTGAATCCTCGCTCACATTCTGCTCACAGGGATCAGGCTGAGAATGTTTGTGAGTGGGGAAAAGTCTTAAGGTATCACACTAGAGTTGTGTTTGGAATCCCTGAAGCCCTCAAGCACTTTCCTTTGGTCAAGCCTGAACTTTAGTGTGAGCTGTTTGATGCAAGCTTCCCCATACTGCCAGTTTTCTGGATTGAGAACTTTAAAGTGATCAAGCAAATCTGTATATTGATTGATGTTCTCAACTGATACACCAGGGTGTTTGCTTGAGCCAGTGCTGAACAACCTGTCCTCCAGGTTCCCAACAAGAACACTGATGAGTCTATCTGTCTTACCCTCGGACTGGTTGTTAAGAGAATGCTTTTAAACTCCTCTCTGTCTTCTTTTATCTGTCTGTCTGTCTGTCTTTTATCAATTGGATTTCATAGATGAAATAATGCAACTGGTTCATCTCAATGGTTTGTCTGCAAGTTCAAGGAAAGGTGTGCTATTTCCTCTAATGTGCCATACATTAAGGCTTTCATCTCTTGTGCCATCCACAGAAGCAGCAGTAAAGTGCTGATGCAAAGCTTTGTGTATTACACTTGATCCTGATCCAACATCTGAAGTACAGCCCAGAGGTACTAACTGCCATTTAGAAACATGGTTTGGCATCATTAAACACTCCATCATCACCAAAAGGAAAAACCTTAGGCCTTCGGAATTTATCCAAAATATGTACTCCTCTCTAAAGGGGAGGTCCATTTAACACATTTTTAGGCATAATCTCTTAGAAGAAAAACTCTTAAAACCAACATAATCAGGCTGGAGAGACCTGGCTAAAATGTGGAAAACCCATTGTTCAAAGAAATCTAACTTTTACAATATCCCTCAAACAATTCTAGAACTCAAAAAAAAGGCTAGCAAAAAAGGACAGAGAGAAAACGAGAACCAGCTACCTCAGAAAAAGCAATCCATCACAAACAATCCAGAACCAATCAGAAAGCCTGGTAAAAAAAAAAATGGACAGACAGCAAACAAGATCCTGCTTCACCAAATCAGCTGACTCTGCTTTCTCCAAAATAGCCCTGGCCCAATCTTTTGTTGAAGGCTTGATTGGTGCATTAAGTCCTTTCCCAAATGGATTGCGGCTATAAAGGACGTCAAAAGCTGCATCAACTGTTTGCAAGAACTGAACTGTGGATAATTTAGCTCCTGCTCACAGTACTCCAGTGCATCAGCCACACTGCTGCTTAACAGTTGGGCTGCAAGGTGGACCTTCATTTTCTGTTGTCGCCAATTGATGTGTGCCATTTTGTTGTTGCAAAGACACAGACCCTCCTTTTCTTGAAGTTTGTTGAGTTCTTCAATGTACTGCCATCTGATCTGTTTCCCATCCTCTGTCTCCAGCATTCCAGCTGTAGACAATGGGTTTCTCAAAAGTTTTCACATGTGACATGGATCCAAGAGCTCATGCACCTTTTGTTTTTGATCCTGTGAATTTAGAAAATGAGGTATCATGTTGTGTATGTCAAGGTTGGCACCAAGCTCTTGGATCATGGAGAAGTTTTGCGATTGTCAATCACAAGACCCTTTGATTGCTACAACCATGATTACCAATGCCTGTGTGGCTACCGTGTTTTCTATTTCGCCAGTACCAATGTTGACATAGCCATGAATTTGATCCCCTCCAAATTCAATTTGCTGATGAATGTACATTTTGTCCATCATTAAAGAGATAACAGATAACTTCCTTTCCTTCTTTACGGTTTTGAGAGACATGACTTTTGACAGCAGTAAAAGATGCAACGATAAATCCAGGATTTGCTGAGACGCTGTTGTACCATCTGCAAACAATTTGAGGATGCGGCAAAGTAAAATTTAACTTTTCTCTGTTATGTTTTGTATTTCAGACATACACTAAATTGATAATACCTGCTTGTCTCTGAAAAACTGATCTTCCTCAAAGTGTGAACTGCACAGAGAAAGTGACATTTCGGGAGTCTCTCTCCTCATGTTCACCAACCATTGCTTCAGCCTGGTACCATCAAAAGGAAATCTGTTTGGAAAGAAATTAATGTTTTGCATTTAGAACTCACCTTCAGAAGGTGTATATACTGTATTATCAATTTACACTAACAAGACACCACATCTGCTGTATGCATGTGTAATGAAAATTCAAATTCAAATGCATATTTAATAAATTAAGTTAAGATGTGACAATAAAATCAATTTTAAGTTGTTTTCAAGCTAGAACAATAATGTAACTTTACAATAATGTTAAAAATTTTCATGTGCGCCATATTATTGCTAAAACTGACATTCTGGCCCATTCCCCCGCCCGGAGACCTCCTTCTCCATGTCAACACACCCCCCCTCTAGCTTTGTCTGAGTGGTGACGGTGATGCTGTGTGGGTGCTGCCGCGGCGAGGGTGATAGGGTATGTGCCTGGCAACCTCTCACCCAAAAAGATACGCAACCCCGACTGGATGCAGTCTTTACCTAACCCTAACCCTAATTACTTTTTTCTTGATTTTATTTGTGCTGGTAGCTCATAGGACCCCACAATTAGGGATGAGCAGAGCACTTGGCTGAAACGAGTATCCGGTATGGATAAAGCACTTTTGCCGAGTACAAGTATTATACGAGTAATACGAGTCAATATCTGTGCTCGGATTGAATAAAAGTCCTCAGCTGACCATGGCTGCGTTCTGTGATAGTCACAGCGCCCCCCCCCCCCACACACACACACACACACGTTCTGCTCACTCTGTCACATAGACACTTACACTAGTAACCAGTAGATTTCTGGTAAACGTGGGGATTCAGACATGCTGCTTGGTTTAAATGCAACTCCCGTTGCGTCTCTGCCGTCGGAGATTTTTTTTTTTTAACTGTCAGCTGCCCCCGCCCCCTCTCTCTCTTTCTCTCTCTCTCTCTCTGTGTCTCTCTCTTACTCACACACACACACCCACACACACTCACACATACCTGGTGTGGAAATAAAAAAAAATAAAAAAGAACCAAAAACAAAAAAAATCACACTGATCATAAAAAATTTAAAGTTAAAAAAAGAAAGTTATATTGAGTATGAAACTCTTGTTCATTACATTTTACTTCATAATTGCAACCGCATGTGTTGTATTCATTGTTGCAAAACGTTCTGTATATAGTTTGTTTGTTACCATGACAACATCATTGATCTGAAGCTCGATGCTGTCATGTAAATAGTTTTCTAATCAGCAATAAATATAACAATTTCTGATCAACCCATATCAATTGCATGCTTGAAATAACATACCGGTTAAAGCCCCGCCCATTTCAAGACAACCCGACCCACTTCCGGGTTAAATTCTGTCCACTTCCGGGTTAGGCCCCGCCCAGTCCCAGTACAGATACAGATAATTCATGTGGTAAACAGATACAGATAATGCTGTACTCACTCATCCCTACGCACAATATATTGTTTTTTCTATTGTCATCGCAATATCAACTCCCGCAATATACAGGTACTGTACATATTGCGATAAGCTGCGACATGTTGCAATAGACACATTTTTGTTGTTTGTTGAAAGAAAATAGAAAAGTCATTCGATTCAATGTTCAATTTGTTCATTACAAGGAAATGGAAATGATTTCCCTTCATTTGCCCTCTGTTTCAATTTTTGTATTTAAAGAATCCACACCTATTCAAAAAGGCAGAATGAGTACTACATCACCCCCAGAATGACCTTGTCCTCTTGCAGATTTTATTTTGGAGAGTGATGCATTTGAATACAGGGATTCCACGCGCTGAGTTTCACACCCTGCTATCCTGCCTACAACCATTTGCTCTGACTTCTTCATCCATGCCTGTTGTGGACCAAATCCTAATGACCTTAATGAAGCTAAGACATTAAGTTATGACTGAATTAGCACAAACGATTTTACACGTCACAAGGTCAGGTCAGCAAGACTGTTGGAATTTGGATAGACATGATGTCTGAACACATCAATTATCTTGTTATGTGGTTGCCTCGTGAAACCATCAGAGCAATGTTGCCCCACGCTTTTAAAGAACACTTTTCAAACATAACCTGTGTTATTGACTGCACAGAGACTGTCTTACAAAAACCTGAACAGTAAAAGGGAATCATACAGTCACTATTACGCCAATAACACTGTGAAATATTTAATGGCAATTTTTCCCATTTCAGATGGTGGCAAATGCAGCGTAGTGTTGATTTCGTCAGACAAGACGAGAATAAATACGTTCGTCAACAACCTTTTTTCCATGACGAAGACGAGACAATGACGAGACTGCACCAATGTCCATAAACGCTGACTAAGACTAAATTAACAAGTTTGCAGCTCTGTAACCCCAGGCATATTGTCAGCTGAATCTGAAAGAATAAATAAATAAAAAAATGCTTACTGGCTCATTAATGTTTTAATGAAGGTTCACAAATATCTTTTGCATTAGTTCACACATAAGTAACACGATTTGTGTACCCACCTGCAGGTGGTATCCACTTTGCCCTTTGGGAAGAATGAGATCATGTCACCATTTGGCCGACCAAGAAACTCTGGAAGAGACACAGGACTCTTAGGGGACACTTAATCTCAACGAGCTGTGCTGAGTCCAAAATTCCATCTTTGTGGGGCCATCACAGAGGAAGTGACGTAACTTTTAAATTCGGAGTGATCCTTGAAATGTTTGGGGCAGCCTTCTGTAGATGACACACTGGATGAATGTGGTCTGGTTTGATTTATATTCTTATACCTTTTTCTTTCTTCCTGGTACCTGCATTCCACTTCCTCTGCTGCTCTGTAGCAAACTCTAGGAGGAGGATGTAGGCACTGATTGTTTGAGTTTTTCTCTCTGCTGACAGCACTCCAGATTTACAAACAACAGAGCTATGTGTTAGAATTGACCAGAATTCTCCTTTAAGGCTCTGAGTAGGCTCTATGTCTGCCTAAGGGCTGTTACAGAGTCAATTCTAGCAAGCAACTCGCTCCCTTTCATAGTCTACACAGCGGACGCAAGCGTCACGAGCGATGAGTGAAATGCAAAACACCGCTCACGCAACAGGGGGCAGCAGAGACGGCTGACACTCAAAATCAAATCAAAATGGCAACTGAAGAGGAGTGCATCCTATTGCTCATTTTTGCCTATCCAACATTGAAATGGTGACAGTGGGATAATTAATTTTCAAATGAAGGCAAATGAAGGCTACTGAACTTTGTGAACATAATAAATGTCAATAACAAATAAGGCAAGTAACAGCATGTAGCTTACAATACCGGGAGGCAAATTAAGTAAAATTAAAAAGGCTCATACCGCCGCCTGAACTGTTTGATGTCGCACATCAAAATAGCGCTTTGTTCCTGTGGGAGATTTAGTAGAAAATGGCACCGGTATTACAAAAAGTGGTGTGTATGTCACTCCTCTCGCTTTCCTTCACCCTCTATATCTCTATTTCTTCTCTCACTCCCTCTCTCTCGCCTGCTGTATTTCCTGCAGCCTATCCTGTATCCAAAATCAGCCTGATGCTTTAGCTTCCTTTTACCACCACGGGAGGCTGATGATGTCGGGGGGGTGGTTGGATGAGATGGGGTTAACTGCAGAAACTGTCGGTTGTATTCAAACCTTCTGTAAATATGACATATACTTGAAATAATGTACAATATTTGCAATTTTGCCCCCACCGACAACGCATAGTATTGCAAGGGTCGGTGCGTCACGTAACAAAGACTGGGACGAAACATTTTACTACGCATCCACGCATAATGGCGGCCGTAGCAATGCGTATGTGTACGGATGCATTGACTCTGTAACGGCCCTTAAGGTAGACAAGGTTGTGTTGGGACACCTCCTTTATTAAAATGCAACCGACTCTATTGCCGTGAAGGTACTGATAAGACTCAGAGCTTTTCAGATTATTCATCGCTTTACCGTCCATAGCAACAAAATATGCTAGTTATCTGAGGCCACTTTTTCAGGTCGTTCTCCCATCACATTGAAGTCCCGCCCATAATTCATGCAAGGTATCTTGGGAGCTAGGATTAAGGTGGCTAGCTTTAAGCAGAATACTGAAAGCAGCAGAAAGGCAGAACTGAGTACACTTCAGTATCAGTTTATTTATCGCAAGTAGGATTAATGAAAACAATGTTTCCATTTTACCGCCCTCTCTGAGCATCCCTGCCTACCTCCACTCATCTTCCCTTCTGACACTTTTTCTTCTCTGCCCCCTTCGCCATCACAAAAGCTGCTTTACATGTATGAGGTCCGCACAGTGGAGCCGTGATGAAAAAGGCAAAAATATATAGTGGAGGGACATGAGCCTTGAGCACACCTATGGTAGCATTCCCATAATTCAACACCTCGCCCCAACTCGCCCCTAACTGCTCCTTAGATCTCTGCAGGGTGAATCAATCCAGACAGCTAGCTAGACTATCTGTCCAGCTAAAACAACTTTTGAATGTACACGTTTGACCAAAATAAGTTTAAATAAACGATTTTGTTGGGTTTAAAGAAATGCCTAAAAAAACAGAACGTTTTATTCCCATCTTGGAATGCTGTGTGGACTAGCCAGACCTTCCTCCCAAGATCCGCAACGTTGTGCAAGAAGGTCTGGTAAAGCAAGACTAGGCCAGGGGTGTTGAGCTTGTGTCCCTGGGCCGGACCAGAAACATTGGAATGGCTGCTTGATTTTGTCCAGATGCAGTAGCCTGTGCCTGGGGTCTGATATGGTCCCCAACTAATAATTAAACATTCTGTTAATGAGCAGGAATTTGGCAGTAGTAGCGCTTAAGAGACCTGCAGAACACCAGGATGGACATTGTGGTGATGATTATCATGGCTGCATGCTTTTTGCACAACCTTGCCCTTGGAGCTGTGAATGGCTGTGATGAACACCCAGAGGATGGTAACGAGTAGTGACTATTGCAAAGTTGTATCTGCTTTTTACACTTTTTTAAAAGTTTCAGTGTCAATTTTATCCCCTTTAAGTCATACCTACAACTGGTCTACACCTAAAACCCACAGACTTAGGCTAGATAGATAGCACTCTACTAACATAACTTTAAAGTATATTCTTTCTTAGTCGAATAGAACAGCGCTACATCATGTGATGTCATGTTCATGTATTTCTAGGTGTTGTAATACAAAGTGTTAAACCTTAACTTAATGCTTCATTGTGTTTCACAGGCCAGTGAGGTGTTTTTTGTAACTGAAAAGATTGGCAACATTGAACCATGACAATACTTGGTAAATATTAAAACAATATTTTATTGAAATTATTTGAAATAATTAGAATTGCATAGAACTGTGCTTTGTTTATTTTTGGGGGGGTCATTCACAGACACCATCCTGGCAGTCTGGGCTACTGACAAACAACAACAAGGATAACACTGAAAAACTGGAAAGTTAAGGCACTCCTGATAAATAGTGATAATATAATAACAATAAGTGATAATAACAATATAATAATATACATTAATTGTGATAAATATAAACTGAATTGTTGAAACATGTTGATATGTAACCAATATATTTATATAAACAGTATATAATATAATATCTAATAAAATTCATAAAATATTTATACAAACAGTAAATAAACTGTATATATATTACATTTAATAAAATCACATCTTTTATAAGATAGTAACAATAAAGTAAATAAACTGTATAACGGCATGTAAACAATTCAGCCCATACCAACATACATTAACAATAACAAAAGAAAATAAGAAAAAACATTAAGAAAATTTAGAAATCCAAAAAAAAATTTTTTACATTTTCTTCACAATCCCTTCTGGGATTCCTTTACGGGTATCTGTGCCAGGCTCTCAGCGTGGCGTTTTTGGGAGGCTGCCTCGGATTCCCTAAGAAATGGCAACAGGTCCTCCCCGTGGCACTTGTGTGGCTTCCTTGGGGTGTCAGGGGGCTTGGTGGTAACAGAGGTGGGAGGAACGCGGGAGGACGGAGGAGGTGGACTGGATGGAGCTGGAGAGGGGGAATTGGTCGGACACACAGGTGAGAGAGTACTGGTGGACTGTGCAGGCGAGATGTCTGTTGCAGACGCACTGACCAGCAGTTCATCAGGTATGTGCACATCCAGGCCCATCGTTGTTCCCACAACAGTGAAGACAATATCATGGTGATCTCCCAAGAGGTCATCCATCTATAAGGGCCCCTCCCTGTGGACGAATTGTTGTCCTTTACTAGGGATGAGCGAGTACAGCATTATCTGTATCTGTTTACCACATGAATTATCTGTATCCCTATCTGTACTCGGACTGGGCGGGGCCTAACCCGGAAATGGACAGAATTTAACCCGGGAAGTGGGTCGGGTTGTCTTGTGGGGCTTTAACCGGTATGTTATTTTAAGCATGCAATTGATATGGGTTGATCAGAAATTGTTATATTTATTGCTGATTAGAAAACTATCTACATGACAGCATCGAGCTTCAGATCAATGGTGTTGTCATGGTAACAAACAAACTATAAACAGAACAAGTTTTACAACAACAAATACAACACATGAAAACAAAAAAAACAAAGCAGGAATTATTTTTCACGAAAAACAATAGCAGACTGGAATGCTCTCCCCTTGGTGAAATTACCAATTGTACAGAAGAAGAAGAGATGAAATGTGGTCGTCATTTCCGGTAAGTGCACATGGCAGTGCGCAATTTGAGACAACACTCCTCTGTCGAAATTTACGCACTATGCAAGACAGTACGTAGTGCACGAAGTGTACTGTCTGTAAGTGCACTAACGGAAGTGCGCGATTTGAGACACACCATTGGATGAATAGAATGCAGCATTAGAGTAACTAGTGGGTCAAAGGTTAAATGTTGACAGGCATCAAACCACAGGGTCTGTGTCATTTATTGAAATTACAGATTTCTCTGGGTTTGACAACATCGTTGGGAACGTTTGGGGGTGTATGTGTGTGAGCCCGGTGCCCAGCTTTCATTTAAATGAATGGGGCGCTATCTTGGAACACAATTGAGCAGGTAGCATTTTGAAGGTGTGTGCTCAGATTTTTGTTGTAGCACCAAATAGCAACGTCAAATCTCATTACATCTAATTGTTAATGTTATGAAACTCAACACATATAAGTTCAGTTCAAGTTCAAGACCTTTATTTGTCCCCGAGGGGCGATTCATTTTGCTGCAGTAGCAAAGACATTGACATACATGACAAAGACAACAATATCAATTAAAAATACAGACCAAATGGGGAAATAAATACCACAAAATTCAAAATTTAAATCCCAGTGTGCAGAAGATTACCTATTCCTTCCAGAGTTGAGCAGAGAGATAGCAGAGGGGACGAAGGAGAATTTATACCTATTAGTTTTGGCTGGTGGCTGACTGAAGCGGGAACCAGAGGGCAGCAACTTAAACTCTGCATTCAGGGGGTGGGAACTATCAGACATGATGGATTCTGCCTTATTAAGCACATGTCTGTTGTACAGATCAGTTGTTGTCATCTGCTGAACCCCAATGATTTTGCTGCTCACTTTAATAACCATTGATAATGTGTTTTTCCGTTTTAAATTCAAAGAAGCATACCAGCAAATGCATGAAAAGGTAAAGACGGACTCAATAAAAGATTTATAAAACAATGTCATCAGAGATCTGTCCACTTGAAACTTAGCTAGCTTCCTCAGACAGAATAGACGCTGCTGACTTTTCTTACTCAGCATGTCTGTGTTTAGTTCAAAGGTCAACTTGTTATCAATGATGATTCCCAGATACTTGTATGATTCAACAATTTCAACCTCTTTTCCATCTATAATCGTCTTTTCAGGAGTTGGATGGTGACGTCTAAAATCAATGCACATGTCCTTTGTCTTTGTAACATTTAAATCTAAAAAGGCTTCTTTGCACCAGTTTAAAAAAATAGGGTAGTACAGGGCCGTGAGATGTTCCAGTGGTGTCCATTAAGCTTACTATGACTGTATCATCTGCAAATGATACAAATATAGGTGAGATAAAGTGTGGATTATCTATTTTGTACTGCAAAGAATTCACACAATGTACAACTTAATTTAATTTAATGCAGATGTTTTACTTAATCCACATGAATTAAATTTTGATAAATTGTTCCTGTGCTGGAAATGAGTCAGTGTGGTTCAGGACAGTTCAACACACACTGATAGCTGTTGGTTGTGAGCTGGAACCTGGCACCAGAATGGATCCCTGCCAAAAGAGTAAGTGTTCTATCCAGGGACAGCTAAAAATAAGAGCACTGGCAGACAACACCACGGGTCATCTTCTGAAGGAGATAACTATTGCCATTTGTCTCTCAGGAGTGTGTTTTGGGGAAAAGTGGTGTGTGTGAATGGACACATCTGCTTCCCAACAGCAGTGACAATATAGCCATATACCCTACAGAGACACCAACATTGGTGCTAATGGCACATTGTCATATGTATGACTATATCTGAGCTCTCAGGCTGCTTACCCGCATGTCTGCACACAATCACACCTACTGTACACACACAGACTGTCCAGGTTGGAAATGCTATAAAACAAACTGGTGTTAGGTGTCAGGTGATATGTATGAGGATAAATCCCTTTGTATGAGCTTTTGCATATTGTTAACAATTAAATCACATGCTCTCACCCTCAGTAAAAATAGCTCCAAAACTGGCATCTAATGCCTCTCGTATTGCTTTCCTTTATCTTGGCTGTAACTCATAATTCATCTGGCAGCTATTTTCTGGAATTAACGATTCGGTTTGGTCTATAAAATCACAGAAAATAGTGAAAAATAAACAGTGTTTCCCAAAGCCCAAGATGACGTCCTCAAATGTCTTGTTTTGTCCACAACTCAAACATCGTCAGTTCACTGTCATAGAGGAGTGAAGGGGAAAAAAACACATTTAAGAAGCTGGACTATGTACATTTTTTAATTAAAAAATTACTCAAACCGGGTAACCGATTATTAAAATAATTGGCTTTTAATTCAATCGCTGACAACTAACGCATTAATCCATTTATTCTTTGCAGCTCAAATATTGCCCCTCATCTTAAAAAACAGGGAAAGACCTAATGCAAAGTGTCTCTGCAGTAGCTCACTGTGTCTGACATGATGTGAAATGCACCCAATGGTTCTCTGTCCTTCTCTGCTGCCCCAAATATATCACCTACACTCATTTTTTCCCCATCCAGCAAATCCTCAAATTCACCTTAACCAGGCACACAGAGGGCGGGCGGGCTGCTGCTATTCTGGTCCCAAAATAGCAAACAAAAGATCATTTTCATAACACCTAAAATTGCATTGTTATAACATAACACAACATAGTTCTGAATAATGAAGAGACATCAGTTCACTTGCTCACTGACTCAGATGCACTGCTACCCACTCAATATGTAGCCTAGACTATTAATACATTAATAGTCTAGGCTAAATGTATTTGATTGGCTTTTAATTTTATTGTTCACCACACATCACATTCCTCATTTCATATTTAGAATCAGGAGGACACCAGCACCGAGGACCACTGCGATCATATTTAGATCATTTTTTATTACTGTGTCAAGCCACACAGAGACGGACATATCGGAAATAAAACGTTTGGACTTTCAAAATAAAAGTGTTGTTATTTTGAGTATTGTTAGAGTCCCTTCAACATTTATCTGGACTGACCTTCTGAATAGAAGCAGCATTACGTCTAGCAAAAATCTATATTATGTGGGCTATATAGCCTAGCCTACTACTGGCCAACGGACTGTGTTTAGCAAATGTCTGGATTAAATGTGCAACACTTTACATTTTGGAATCTAGAGAAAACGACAAAAATCCGTATAATTTTACTTTTTGAATTCAGGCTATTTCCGGTCGTAACTCGGCTAACTAACAGTCAGTGCTCCCCACACAATCAGGTGCTCGGTGGCATGTTGCCTTTGAGTTAACGTTATCCTGTATTTGCAGGATTTTCCGGAGCTCCCCATAGGCTCTGAGAGACCCTGGGCGACTTTGTGTACTCGCTTTTGTAACGTTAGACATGGAGCCTCCGAATTTCGAAGCCATGAACTTCACGGAGGAACCAGTAGCGGCAGCGCACCCGATATGTGAGGAATGGAGAGACACCCCGGAGGGCTCCGTGTTCCACCTCGCCAATATTTTCCTTTTCCTTGGCGTCATGGGCGGCAGCGGCTTTTACGGACTCCTCTACCTGTTCACCTTTCTGACTCTGGGCTTCTTCTGCTCCACTCTTTGGGCATGGTCGGACTCCTGCACAACGGACTCTTTCTTGTGGAGTTTTGCGCTCTTCGGGGTGTGTTTGGGACAAGTCGTGCATGTTTCCTATCGTCTGAGAAGCGTCTCCTTCGATAATGAATTCCAGGAGATTTACAACTGTATGTTTAAAAAACTGGGAATGTCGCTGACACTTTTTGGGGAGATAGTGGCGTGCTGTGACGGAGGCATCCAGATCATAGAGAGTGACCACTGCTTCGCCATAGAGGGAAAAACCGCTATTGACAAGCTGTCGGTGCTTCTGTCTGGCAGGTGATAACTCTAACTTACATCTCCCATGATAGTGACTGGCATTTAGCCTACAGATTCTGTAAGGTATAACTAAGGTTAAACAACGTTCACAGTATGACTTTTTTTGCCAGCGTCTATCAATCTCTTCAGTACTCTAGCAAGACGGGGTCAAATGGAGGAAACGATGAACTTAGCTACTCATTGTTATGCATAGACCCGGTACATTGCTTTAGCACTTCAATATGGTGAGCTAGGTGGTGATGTGACTGCAGAGTCTCCAGAGACGATCTGATTCTCTCTAATACGTCTCCACTAATATCTGATAAATAAAATGTTACCTCTAGTGCTGAAATGGTCTATCAAAGTTCTTCACATTTCAAACTAACAAGGGGCCTACCCATGAAATGAGAGAAGCAGCGATACCAACTGGCATAATTTATTAAAGGTGTTACATTTTTGGGAAGCATAGAACAAAAGGCTCAGCACATTAACCCTCATGTTGTCCTCTGGTCAAATTGATCTGTTTTCCTATATCAATTTCTTTTTAATTACTCAAAAAAAAAAAAAAAGGGGAATACAATTGTGTTTAAAGGTGCCCCGCCACACGTATTTCATTACGTTGTGGTAATGTGTGAAGTTCTACCATAGACTGGATATTTTTTTATAAAAAAAAATATGCCTTGGTTACCTTGTTTCAAGCCATTCAAGTGTGGTATAGAAAGCCTGCAAGGAGACTCAGCTTGATTTGGGCCAGTTCTCATTAATATTCAATGACCTAAGCTGCTTGACTCTGATTGGCTAACAGCTAGCCAATGAGAGCCTGGCTATCAATATCCTTTACCCAGCACAACTGGGCGAGCTCATGAATAGTGACCTCAGGCAACATAAGGTCAGACTGACCAGCTGTTGTGATTGGCCTGATTTCTCCTCTTATTTCTTTTCAGTGGCTCATTCAGTCCGTTCGCAATTTCTTGCTGTTTTATTATAGCGGCCAAGTTCCCTTCTTCACATATTATTCTTTGCTTCCTCTGGTATATGGACATAGAAAAGAGAGACACAACAATCAATCTAGAAACTACGAAGATAATTAAGTGATAAACTCAATGCACACTGGAAACGTGACTGTAACAGAGTATTCATTATGGATGAGCGAGTACAGCATTATCTGTGTCTGTTTACCACATGAATTATCTGTATCTGTACTCGGACTGGGCGGGGCCTAACCCGGAAGCGGAAATGATTTAACCCGGAAGTGGGTCAGGTTGTCTTAAAATAGGCAGGGCTTTAACCAGTATTTTAAGCATACAATTGATATGGGTTGATCAGAAATTGTTAAATTTATTGCTGATTAGAAACCTATTTACATGACAGCATCAGCATTGAGCTTTAGATCAATGGTGTTGTCATGGTAACAAACAAACTGTATACAGAAGTTTTGCAACAACGAATACAACACATGCGGTTGCAATTATGAAGTAAAATGTAATGAACAAGAGTTTTCATACTCAATATAACTTTCTTTTAATTTTTTATGATCAGTGTGATTTTTTTTTTTTTTTTGTATTTGGTTCTTTTTTTATTTTTTTTAATTTCCACACCAGGTATGTGTGTGTGTGTGTGTGTGTCAGCAAAGGTTTAACAAAAAAAAAAAACTCCTACGGCTGAGACGTAACGCGAGTCGCTTTCTACCAAGCACAATGTCTGAAACCACACGTTTACCAGAAATCTACTGGTAAAGTAAGTACTACAAACCGAAGTAAAAAACAAACCTGAAGCTGAAGAAACCCTAAACGTTAACGGAAAAGACCCGCGGACCTGAGTGACTGAGGGAGAAAGAGAGGGAGAGAGAGAGAGCGCTGTTCACTTCTCAGTGTTCTGCGTGTGAGTGAGCAGAGCGTGTGTGGGGGGGGGCGCTGTGACTATCACAGAACGCAGACACAGTCCCAATGAGGAGTTTTATTCAATCCGAGCAAGGATATTGACTCGCATTACTCATATAATACTTGTATTCAGCAAAAGTGCTTTATCCGTACCGGATACTCGTTTCAGCCGAGTATCCGGCTCGTTTCTAGTATTCATCAGTTATTCTTCCCCCAGCAAAAGGACAAAACCATTAAGGTGTCCCTCCCTGTTGTTTCATGAATGTACAGTAGCCTATAATAAAAGTTACAGTGCAGTACAAGAAATGAAACATTAAAGAGCAGTTAAAAACAGTAAACATATAAAAGAAGATAAAATAACAGATTTTAGGCTGCTGGTATGGGACAGTGTATAAGCCGCTGCCCCACACATGTTATTGGGGCGCAGTAACCATTTTGTGGAAACCCAAACTTTGTTGACCAATGAGGTTGCTCTATACAGGCAGAAGCACATGTCTTTACCATAGACATATAAAGAGTAGACGCCGCATTGGCTGCTGAGCGCGAGAAATCCAGCCGCCATCTTGGACCGGTCATACTCGTTACTTAGCAGCAGAAGATGCAAGATGCCAGAGGACTGTGCAGCATATTCCTGCTCAAATCGGTGGAGTTTTTTTTAAATCTTATCTCTTTCACTCTGGGTTCTGTAAAGCATTTTGTATCTGTGTTTTGAAAATTGCTACATAAGTTAAGTTTTGCGAGTTTTCAAGGAGGTTCAACCAAGTAAATGTGCAGTTTAAATAAAAACTGCCACTTTTCATTTCATTATGAAACACATTACTTAAATAAGTACTGGTACGTGTGCTTTGTTAGTGGTGCAAGATATATCAACGCAATATCGTTACACAGCAGATCGTTATATAAGTGAGTATGACCTATACATTATTCTGGGTGTCCAAAAGCAGCACTAATGTATGCTTATGTTATTACATTGTGATTGTCTCTGGTTTAGTTGGGATTTGTTTGATAAGACTTGCACGTTACTCTTATAGCCATTTCAATAGCAATGTGCTTGAGTACAGAGTCAACACAACATAAAAGAGGTGTATCTGTCCAAATACTTATGTAATAAGAGCTGAGACAAATATATCGAAAGTTACAATAAGTATGCAATATTTAGTTTATTTTGTGGAGCTGTCCTGTTAACTTTATTTATATATTTTAGACTGTCCAACCAGTAGAAACCGTTCTGTCCTGTAGACATGGTCCTTAGTTATTTATTCATGTTGGACCAGTCCAATATGACTTTCAGTTGAAATGAACCTTTTGTTGTAAGAAAACATGTTAAAAACATAATTGTTATTAATCTATTTTGTAATTTTACATATGTTTAAAAATATCGGAATTCATATCGATATTGCAATATCACATTTTGTCGATATTGTGCAACCATTGTGTGTGTGTGTGTGTGTGTGTGTGTGTGTGAGACAGAGAGAGAGACAAATATAAAAAGCTTCAAGTAGACTCTAATAATATAATCATATTGTTTCTTGAACTTAAATATCTGACTTTACGGCCACTATCTGTTTCTTCTTCCCTATCATATTTATGTGTGATTTGCAAAATACCTATTATAGCCTACATCACAGATGTGATGTAGGGGTATTTTGCAAATACCTATCATTTACAAATGATAGGTACGCTGGGTACATCTGGTCTAGGGTCTAGGGTGACAGTCGGATTCAGGGGACAGTCCCCGTTTTTGGTTGTCTGTCCCTGGCTAAATACAGAAAAAAACTACCTCTGTCCCTGTTCTGTTTTTAAAGACACAACATTAGGTTTTTCAATCAGATTGATAGTCAAACTGGAAATGTCCCTGTTTTTCTCCCTTTTCGGGGATTATGTTCCCAGTTTTGATCTCAGACGTCTGGTGACTTTATATCATATCAGAATATTCTATTACTGTTAAGCACACTATGGCAGCGCCAGTAGGCAGTAGCGTTTGATGCGGCTTCTACTCTTTATATGTCTATGGTCATTACCTCCACCACGGGCACCGCAGGATCATGTGACTTTGTACTCTGGTTACCCATAACCAAGAGTGGAAAGTACTTCTCTTTATACTACAATATAGTTGTCACTATAAGGCTTATTTTAATCACGGCAAACTTTGAAAAATCCTGAACAGCTCCAACAGTTTCTTGTAGATTTTACCACAACATCTATGGCACACCTGCGACTATCATCATCATAACTAAGACTATCATTTAGGAGGATTGTACAGTTATTGTAGGTTTTTGTAATTGTACAATCCTCTCAAATGATAGTCACAGTTCACTGGACAGAAAGCATATTTTGTGCTAAGAATGGCAAATAAAATGGAAGAGTACACTTGTCAAAAAAAAGTACAAAACAGTACCTATAAGCAACAAAAGCTTGTCACTGGGGTGGTATCCTCAAAGGTACATTGTTGTACCTTGAATAAGAGGATCAAAGTTGTACCTTACCTGTTTGTACCTTCTAAGGTACAATATTATACCTTTTTGAGGATCAATAATGTACCTTAAAGATGAACTGAACTGAAAAAAAAGACAACTTGTTGGTTATGACAATTAAAAATAAATTACACTAAAAAATGTTATTAAAAAAATCAATATACCTTTTTTTTAAGCATACAAACATTGCGTTTGTTAGTATGTTGACAATATCGATGACGTCACTGGCATGGTAGGACCTGCGAAGGTATATAGGCATTGGCTGCATCATATTATATACAGACAAAAATGAGTAATTTTAATGGCTTGGGTTACGCGTTTAAGCCTGTGAGGGACAGGCGTTTAGTGTCTGACTACCACCACATGGAGGACAATCAGGTTCAGGCTCCACCTTCAGTACAGGATTGTTTGGGGGGGAGTGACTGGTGTATGTGTGGGCGCTACCGGAGTATGGAAACAGTGCTGGAATCCATCTGTTGTAGAGAGGTCAACCTGGACCATTTATTGATGGATGATGTAAAATGCATAACTATGCATCGATTATTTCGGATGCTGTGCGGTGAGAGAGAGGTGTTGGAAGTGGCCTTGCTTTCTTCAAGGGATGTCCGAGCTGATCTGCTGGAGCGCCCCCATAAGTAGCAGGTATGTAACACTATTTTACGAATTGGCAACTAGGCTAGGCTAGGCTAACTTGTTATATAATTTTCTCAGACTGTTTAGGTTGACAGCCTAACGGCAGTTTACTCTTTGGGCAAGGGGCCATTTGGGAAGGAGGAATAGGATTCCGATCCCATCCTGTGCAGTGAGCTACATCAGGGATATTTTCCCCTGTGCCGAATATCAAGGATTTGAGTATGCGTTGGACTTGTAGCTAAATAAAACATTTTACACAACTTGTCAGACGCGTCATGTACTCATTTACTCATTTTCAACACATCTGTCTCGTAATGCCACCGTGCTCCGATAAGCTCTATAATACTTGACGTACCTAGAATTAAACACTAGAAATCACAACTATAATAATTTTGATGACAAATCGGGTATAGAGAGAAAGAAATACAGATGATTTGGTCATCATATAGCAATAAGTTTGATAAAGAAATAGCCTACTTGAAGCTATTTAGTCAGCTAGCTGATATACAAGAAACAGCTAGCTTAATACACAGGTTGACAGCTAGCTCTAAATAAACAGGTTAACAGCTAGCTAGCTAAATACAAGAAACAGCAAGGCAGCATATCATTTCAGCAATGACACAGTAACACAAGGGGTTTTTGGTGTTAAAGTTGGCATTTAGTCACTATTTTATTGGATAACATCAAATAATTGAAAGGTACCTTTACTAAACATATAGAAATAAATTTGAACTGATTGCGTAAAGGAATATGGTTATGCAGTAGGTGTATTATGGATAAACAAATATTTATGAAGGAATATGAGTTGGTATAGATAAAAATATATTTATATATAATACTAATAAATGTATGTTGTAGGAATTATACAGAATTGATTAAATGTGATTTTGATTGGATTTTGATTTGATGGTTTTATTTTTACCCTACTAGGTGAACCGGCTAAGGTGTTTGCCACAGAATGCTCTT
The DNA here is from genome assembly GCA_026937815.1 of Etheostoma perlongum. Taxonomy (NCBI): domain Eukaryota; kingdom Metazoa; phylum Chordata; class Actinopteri; order Perciformes; family Percidae; genus Etheostoma; species Etheostoma perlongum. Next base: position 24,907,732 of record CM049376.1, read on the forward strand.
TGTCCCGGTTTGGTAAGCCCTCTGTGTTGGCCCAAGGTAGGGTGTGCTTTCTGTTTCTGTTCCTGAAAGGTAGCATGTATGGTGCTAGACTCCCTCCGTCTTAAGATGGCTTCAGTGACGATATTCTTTCGGAAACTGTAGACTCTTTTATTTGTGCCACCACGTACTGACCGGCAGCCTGAATCTGTGTCCACCTGTCTTGGTTTTGGCCCTCTCTCTCTCTATGTTGTTGTTGTTGTCCAGTGCAGCCAGGCGAAGACGCGCTTGAAAGCGTTTCAAAAAGGCCTTTCTCTTTGTTGCATATTTATTATAAAGAGCATGAACACTCTCTAATTCACCTGTGTGGATGCCCTCTGTCACCCTGTCAAGATTTTGGAGGAACTGCCTGTTCAGGACAACCTTTTGGAGGCTATTAAAGGCTGCAGAGTCAGGACGGAGCCACGGGCGCCTGCTCTCCTCATCTGGGGTGTAGGGAGGGTGGTCACATTTTGTTATTGCCTCCCCCGGTCACCCACTCATGAACATTTGTTATATGGTGTAGCAGAGATATCCACCTTTCCTTGAGTCTTACTCCATCTCCCCCACAGGAGGAAACAGAATACCACAAGTGGTTAGATATCATCCGGATCCTTTCACTCAGGTCAGGATTTTTGAATCTTAAAATTTTCTTTTTTACATTCTTAACAATGTGCCACAGATCGTACTCATGTTTGATTTCCTGGTGTTTTTCTCTTAGTACCTTCTGCACAGATGGGTGGCAGTCAGTGGCCAACACAGATATGGAGACTCCATGGTCTGCAAGCTTGGCCAGGCATCTCTCCATACCCTCTACCTCGAGCCAGTAGCTATTTTTCACATCAGTCACCCGCACTGTTTCCTGAGCCACAATCATTTTTGATTCTGTGTCGAACAATGAGTAGGTGCCGAAGGTTGCATTATAGCCAGAGCTGTCATACCGCGCATCCCCTGAGACAGTGATTGGCTTCTCACTCACAGCACTCATGACCCCCTCATTGTGGATAGCCCAGGCATAGTTGAACTCCGGTATGACGTATGCTTTCTGGATGTTATACCACTGCCTCTCTGACATGGCCTCCAAACCAATGGTTTCACATACCTCCAGGAAAGGACTGCACTCATTCCCTGTCACAAACACAGCAGCTGGAACAGTGATGTTGCACTCCATAACTCCCCTAATTTGATTTTGTGAATGCCAAATGTAATTATGGCCATCCACACAGCGTGTATTTACAGTCACCCCAAAACCACTGTTGGACAAGGCTGGTGGTTCTTCTAGGCATTTGCCACAACCCTCCCAGTGACACATGGAAAACAACATTAACAACTGCTTGTTCGAGACAATGCTTTTTCTGTGACCAATACAGTTTGTGTCTTCGTCCTCTTCCTCTTCTACATCACTGCAACTTGCACTGTCATCACTTGTAAAACAAAAGTCTTCATTGTGGTCCTCAAAGGACACCTCATCATTTTATACCTCACTACAGCTTGGCTCAAATGACACTTCCTGAATGTGCTCTGTTGTTGAGGTTTTGGGGACAGATTTGTTGTCAGAGTGGCCAAAGTTTTCCAGGGGGCAAAAGAGATGGTCATTTATGAGTGTTGTAATGTTGACCAGGTCATCAGTTAGTGTAGCTATGCTCTTGAACTGATTTTTCCTGCCCTCATGAATGCCCTCAACTATGTCTGTCTGGGTACCAACAGATAAACTGAATCTGGCTTCACAGAGTATGTTCTGATCCTCATCCCTGTCACTCACTGTCCACTGTAGACATGCATTCCTGCTTGGTCTGAGGGAAAGGGGAAGAGGGGAGAGAATTTGTAAGCTGTAAAATCTATTTGTACACCACACATTTTACTAAACATTGTGCTGATGAAGTACTAGTGATTGTTTTTGTGGTTTGTTATGTTTGTGTTATGTATCAATTAATTATTATGTTATTATGTCTCAAGATATTGCATACAATACAAAATTGTGTCAAATATGCATTACATTGTATTTACAATGATGTGCATTAGAATATATACAGTCAATTATTAATGGACCAACAGTTGTTCATGGTATTATAAGAGGGAAATGTGGTTGGAGGTTGGAGGGCTGTAGCCTGCTGTCATGCACGCTCATTTATTGTGTCCAAGCACATAATGCATTTTAGGAAATAGACTGCTTATATCTCGTGTGCATTTAGAGAAAAAAGAAAAACATTGTTGAGGTCCTGTTCGTTTAAGAAAATAGAGGCAGATAAACAGAAAATGTAATTGAACGAATTAATCCAATGGGGTTTCTGCATCAACAATGTGCCCTGAGACGGTGAACATCAGCTAGCTTCAGGGTGAGTAAAGAGGGATGGTGGATTCTGTGGTTTAGTTAGTGGCTAGTAAACGCATTATCGATCTGTGATATCGTAGTGTATATATATATATATATATATATATATATATATATATATATATAGTATCTGTCTGTTTTGTTGCACGCTATAAAGCCTATATATTGGGCTTTATTTTTGTAAGTGAATATGTTCGTGTTGTGTGTATGTGACAACAACGTTACATCCAGCCCTTTGTAAACATGATAGTATGCTGATAACAGGTAAACTTCGCTACCTCTCTGTCCTCTGCCTGTCCTGTACTGTAGCCTGAAAAGTCAAATATTGACGAATGGCCTCAGGTTTCAGCCTGTTGGTCTTAACCCTCACAAGTGATCCTGTTGTATCAAAGGTACAGCTCTCTTGGTAGTCTGTCGCTAAAAAATGCTCGCTACAGACTGGAAATCCCGGGGCTGTCGGGGGGTTAGTGTGGGAAAATTAGTGATCAATTGTGTATGGGTGGTGGCAGTTTGAGAGAAGCGAAGGACACACGGGTGAGGTCACGTAAAAGCTGACTTGTATTCAATGCTATTGTTGGATAGTTAGGTGCTTGCATTAATGTTGCAAAACAGCTAGAATGTACTGAGAACAGAGTGTGCTTTGCAGCTGGGGCACAGCATCCTGAATACAGGAAAATATGAAGCAAGGGAGGAACTGATAGAGTACAGGCAGGGCAGATTGCGAAACCACAATCAAGGCCGCAAGCACGCAAGATAACACAAGGGAGAAGGCCTGTTGTATGTGAAGAGACAGTTACTCAAGAAAGTAAAGGAGCAGCGAGGGTGGGGGCCGCCTGGAGGAAGATGACTAAGAAAGGATAGGCAGTTTAGGGAGTGCCCCAGCAATAGTATAGCTAACCAATCAGGCTCCAGAAGGAGAACCTATATCTATCTGAGCACGCCAATGTTAAAGTGCCTTTTGGGGAATCTCTGCGCTAGGCAGGATTTCCATTTGGTCCGTGCACGTTTAACTGCCCGGAAAAGCATTTCGTCTGTCTGCAGCGTCTTTAATAAATTTCTACATCCTAACTCAAATGACTTGAGGTGACTCATTAAACAGAAGGATAAAATTTCCCAACATTAGCCAGTTTTGAGGTCTGGTTTCCTTGTCAAAGGTAGCCTGTGGAAATGTATCGTAACCCCAGCTGCCTTAGCCCTATACAGTTCATTACTGCAGCCAGGGGCAACACAGTATGACCCCCCCTTAGACCTCTTGGTTCCCGTTTCCTCAGCCATGTCCGCTAGCCTCAGACTCTGTATGTTGTTCCTATGGCTGCGCTGCTAGTGCTAGTTAGCCACGGAGTAGCTTACCATGCCAGGGACGTAGTAGATTGTGGAATTCCAACATGGCGGCGCCCGTGTAACAACAACACTTTCAACTGATAATTTTATCACTTTTAAGAAATTTAACCATTTTAATAATTGTACCAATGAGAAGAAATAAAATACATCTGTTATATCACCATTTTTCATATTCCAGTTCAGTTCATCTCTAAACCAAGGTACAACAAAGTACCTGTAGAAAAGGTACAATTTTGTCCCATTAAGGTGTCAAAGCCATTTTGTACCGTTTTTTTTTAAGTGGCAAAAAAAGTTCCTTTTTAACTCCTTAATTGAAAGGAAAAAGGCAAACAACTAAGTGAATTTTAGACATTTATTTTAGTCCTTAAAATGGAAATTCACAGGATCTCAAACATAACATGTAACATCCCAAAATAAAATGCAAAAATGTTTTAGTTTTATATTTTCCAATATAAAAAACATTTAAATAAATTACAACTTCATACTGCCATGTCAAAAACAAAGAACCGTCAACAATAGCAGAGAAATTTACATCATCCAGTATTTCTTGTTGAACAGTATGAGGAAGGTGTTTTTTTTCCCCTTGATTTCAGAATGAAGCCAAAAAGATTCTCTCTAAACGGCACAAACGGTTCATTCATATCAGGAAGTTCAGGAGGACTGACGGCATCACTGGGCCCCTGCTCCACCATTACTGTTTCCTGCATATCATGAGCAATGGCTCGTCTCGCTATAATGTCTTTATGCTTCCTGTATATGTCGTCGGAAAGACTCATATTTAGAAAATGTTGATTGACAGTTGTTAAGGCCACACGTTATGGCAAAATGTGGCTCATGTGCACGGACAAGTCCGATATGCTGGATTTAACTTCACCAGTGTGAAGACTCTTCGAGAGCATTTAGGACAGCTGAATGGTGGAGGCTTTGCTGTTGTTGATCAAGGTAAAATGTTGATTACCCTGGTCACACTAACAGGTATAGGCTTGTCACCAACCTTAGACATTTTTAGAACATATTGCTGAATGAAAATCAGGGTGTTCTTCAGACAATGACGGATATTACGCGTTGTAGACAAAGTAAGCACAAAAAGCAGCAATAACACCTTCCTTCAAAACAAGTGTCCTGCAGACTGGCTGCCCATCCAGTTTGACCACTGCAGGGACCCTTCAAGTGAGCACAGTCCTCCAGTCAGAGACATTGTGGAGTTGTACAGTAGGATAGGGTGACAGTAGACAGTCACAGAGGACAGAGTAACAGGAGGAAAATTCAACAGATCGGTTGTACGTCGGTCTCAAGGTTTACCAGTTTACCAGTAAACGCAACATTTTGTTCCGTCTGTGTTGTTTTTCAGACAACAGCAGTGACCAGTGCTAGTCGGTGCTAGTTAGCGTCTGTTAGCTGTTAGCTCCTCTAGGACGCACCGGTGCTAATGTCCTCGCATCTGCTGCATTGTTGTTATATGGATATGGTTTAATTTTGCATTTTGTTGCATGACCGATTTCTTTTTTTAAAGCTGTGCCCGTGTTGGATCTCTCCTCTACTCTCTCTCGTCTTACTCTCCGCGCAGCCCGGCCACACAGCGGCGCCAGTCCACACTTCTGACATTTGTCCACAGTTTTAATTGTTATTAACACAGCTGTATATTGTAGTATGAGGGGAAAACCTGTATTTGTAACAGTGTTTCCACTGGTAACTCTCTGCTATCGCGGCCGCCACGGCGAAGAACACAGAAGAAGTTATTGAATGCAATTAACTTCAGTTGGTAGAGTAACAGCGTGTGAGACAGAGCCTGCTGGACCTGGGCCAGAGATGTGATCCAAGGCCAGTATATCATAGTTTATAAAAATCCAGCGGAGTGACGATACAGACATTTTGTACACACGACGTGTGTATCCGCCATTCGACCCATGCTGGACCCATTCATAATGAGTCAGCCGTCGCTCTGTAAGTACGTCAATCGCACTCCCTCTCTATAGTCACATAGGCTATGGAGCCTATGTGACTATAAAATTTGTTTTCGTTAAAATCAACAAATAATCGTGAGAATAATCATGATCACAATATTGATCAAAATAATCGTGATTATCATTTTGGCCATAATCGTGCAGCCCTACTCGCACACAGTGTGTGTGTTTTATTTATTTATTTATAGCCCAAAAGTCTACAGTAAGTAAAGACCTTAACTGTCATTTAAATGGCATATCAAAAGACTAAAATATTGTTTTGGGACCAGTGACATCAGGGATCTTTCTTACTGTGCATGCATCTTTTAGCCATATTTAGCTTTGTAGCCCCCCATGTCCACACCAAGGCCCAGTATTAAAGAAATAAGACATCCAGGCAATGTGTTGTTATTCCCGTGAAGTACTATAAACAAAATAAGTATACGCAAATTACACACCTCCACAAGCATGATGAGAATGTCATTTTTCTTCCTGAACAGGATCGGCAACAGCAGGATTGCAGCCCTGAAATCAATCCCTGAAAAATAAGTCAAAAAATAAGTGTATTACGTGAATGTACATTGTATTTTGGTTGGTTAACCCTTATTTTGTACAGCTTAAATGGCTTCTGGTGAAAGAAAACAATAGTCTTCAAATTAACCATAGTGTAACAATATATGTAATTGTAAAAAAGTCCTGTTGTGAAGATGTTACTTCAGTAAAAGTCTGTAAGTACCATCAGGAGAATGTAGTTAAAGTATTTAACATTGTAGAAAGTGTAATATATAGTCTATGGTTACACTATAAACTACTGGAGCTAGGTGAATTAGGATCCAGATAAAAACTTCTTTATTGCGTAACCTAAAGATACATTATATGTCCGATATTATAGAGTTATTTTCCATGTTTCTACTTAGGCCTAACTTTATAACAATCACACATTACCTTGATTCCGCTGAAGCCTTCTCTGAATGTACTGGGACAGGCTCGAGGGTTAGTGTCACGGTTGTTTTCCACTGCTGAACAAATTGGTTGAATTTAGCTTGCTTCTTAAACGATCCTTCAAAGAGGTATGAAACAATCCTCTCAGTCAATCCATAGTCCACTGCTTCTCCGTCAACTTCATTATCTAACACACAATACAGAAAAGAAAAACAGCAATGTTAACCACTGTTATGGCCTCCATTTAAAGAAACAAACCAAGGCTCAAAAGGGATTGGAGGTTGGTTGGTTCTGTCAGTTAACTTTACTGGTGTAACTTGATATTAGTCTTCGTACGTTAACATTACATGGTTTTAGGAATATTTTCTAAGATAGTGTGACAAGAAAATGAAGAATAAATCATTATTTAAAACCCTCACTGGCAACCGATTGCGCAAATTGCGCCCAAATGGCTTTGCTTTAGCATTAACACAGCTAGCTATATTTCAGAACAAAAGACAGTTTGGCAGCAAAAATTATTTTTTCTGGCGCAGTTACGTTTTATAGCTAACGTAAACGTTAGCTAGCTCGATGTTGAACTCTAAGTACTGTTAGCTACCATGTAATAACGTGTAGAATGGAAAACATATGTAACATAATACTGCTATTGTTTAAACTAAAACTAGTTAACGTTAATAATGGCAATTGTCAATGTCGAGTGTAGCTAGCTAACGTTAGCTAGCTACTAGGGCTGAACGATATTGTGTTTTAGTATCAACATCGCGATGTGCGCATGCGAGATAGTCACATTGCAGGACGTTATGATGTTGACGCTAAAACTTTTTTGCTTGATAGAAAAGTACATTTCCACCGTTCTCCTTTTACATGATTATTACCGTCCGACCCTTCCCCTTTAAGACAGGTAGCCATGTAGGCAGCGTGTGTATGTGACATTAGTCCGACGGGGTTTGTTATGGGAAGTCAGGCTCTCCATGTGTAGAAAGGTACCGTGGGCAGCAGTTGCCGCTGACACAGTGATGCAAATAGTTTTGATGGGTAGCCTAGTCAGTGAAGCTACAGTAGTCTGTGTTTTATGTTTGCTGCAAATACGAACTAAATCACCTGATTATTGCAACATAATCACAATGTCTACTGTCCATTTCCCCTCGCAGAAAGCTGCTACCAGCCAGGCTAAAGCTAATATAGTTAGCTTAAAGATCCAAGGGGTTTGTCTGTCCCAACTAACGTTACGGTTCGGAGCCACGACGCAACGCTGGAAACATAACACTAATCTACCACAGAAGTCTGTGTCTGATCTAATGTCATTTCCACTGATTTAATTGTTCTTGGATACACATTTTCTTTTTCCTTTTCTTGGAAGAAAAGGAAAAAGAAGAAGATGAAGGTTTAATCCACCTGAGACTCATACAGACACTGACATTAAAACCTGAAAAAAGTCAATAAATGAAACATGTTGGTTTTGTTGTTGGGTTTATACTGGAAATAAAATCAAACCTTTGCATTCTGGCCTTATATTCATTTGTTTTAATGACAAAATTTAGGAGCAAATAGAAAAGTTCTGGGTTTGGATATGGAAACAAGTTCATTCAGGTTCCTTTGGCAACAACTAGTATATAGCAGTACGTACACACTTTACTGGCATTTGCATTATTCCTAATGTTGGCTAGACAGTTTTACTTTCCCATGCATGGTCTGTTTCATGATACATTTGTGTTGTGGTCAATTAGAAATAAATGTGGTACAACAAATAAATAAAATTCTAAATGTATATTCTTCCAATAAAATAGTCACATTTAAAAACATAAAATATAACCAAACAAGTTTCTCTACCTTTTTAGACAACAAAAAGGTTAAAAGCTGACAAAAAGAGTGTTTGTCAGTGGCATTAAACCCAGAAATTACTCATAATCTGCCAGTTTTGGTTCAAGTTTGTTTAAGTTTAGGCAACAGAAACTGCTTAGTTAAGGTTTGCAAATGATTTTGGCCATGCATAAACCATGGACCACTCACACACAAAACCAGCAGGCATTTCACTTATGTTAGCATAAAGAAAGGAAGCAGCGGAGACAGAAAGCTTAAAAACTTCCAAAAACATGCCTAAAGCACTTCTAAAGTGACAGCAGTGGCCACTTCCCGCTCCTCATTTGCATAAAGTTGAATCCTGCCAACTTTATGTAAATGACGAGCGTCCGGCTCGGCTCAACGCCTCTCAAAAGCTGACAAAAATCTTTTTAACTGACCTTTGTCCCTCTGAAAGACAGATTGAGCAACTGCCTATTTGTTGCTTGAAATGTTTCCGTGATGTATTTTCTAGGGCTGTAATCTCCCAGTCGACTAGTCAAATTATTGGTCGATACGTTCTGGCTCGACCAAAATTCTGATTGGTTGATTTTTTTGCCACGTTAATTTCATCAAGTGGAAGCATAGACCGTTAAGGTCTATGGGTGGAAAGCACTAATTGCTGATGGGGGTGTTTTCAGAGCACCCCTGTTTCACAGGTAACAGTCTGTCTTCAGAACACCCCCCTTGTTTTCACTTTTTTAGAACTAGAAAGCCTTGGTTTAGTGGTTTGCTAAATATGTATTTAATTGTGAGTGTTTAATTTAAAGTCAGTCCTCCTCTACCATGTCGAAGACATCGGCAGTGTCGCAGCATTTTACAAAAATAGATAACGGAAAAAAGTCGAATGCAAAGTTTGCAAGCAACAGTTTGCATATCGCAGCTCGACTACAAATATGGCATATCACCTAAAAACGGAAAGCTAACCTGTCTGCGTTAGGTTGCCCTGTCTGTTTTGAGTAGGCTATATGAACATATCAGAATTGGCATATTTCATAGTCTAATAATTGTTTTATAACTATGGCGCACCCACATGCAGTAGGGTTCCCCAGACACACCCAGACCCCACTGGATGTTAAGCCTCTACCATCCAAATGCAAAACAAAATATCACGGAAGGAATTGTCAACTTTATTGCTCAGGATATGAGGCCCATTGCTGTTGTGGAGGGCTGAGGTTTGAAGAACTTGTTAATATCCAGCGCCAGCACGCCACACCATCATGCATGGACTATACAACACAGCGAGGCACTGAGCTTGACCACAGATATGTTTAAATATACAGTATATATTAAAGTGGACGTGCCTTTTGTGTTTAAGAGTAAAAGCTTTAAATGAATAGTCTAGTTGTCTCTCAGCCGCGAAGCCGAGGACATGCACAGATGGCTGATGCAGCGGTGTCAGAGCCGACAGACAAGTGTCATTTCAGTGCAAAATAATTAGGTCAAAAACGATTTAGTATACTGCAAATAGCCTACAAGGACAAGTACTGCAGGACAGTACAGTTAATTAATCTAACTAATTTTCTTCCGCCCCTCCGCACCCCCCCCAAGGCGATTTTTAGTCGACATTTCAGGACTTCAGTTGACCAAGATATTCTTTGGTTGATTATAGGGATGAGTATGGATAAAGCACTTTTGCAGAGTACAATTATTGTACGAGTAATGCAAGTCAATATCTGTGCTCGGATTGAATAAAAGTCCTCATTGACTGTGTCCGTGTTCTGTGATGCGCTAGTCACAGCACCCCTCCCCTACACTATTCTGTGATAGGCTAGTCACAGCGTCCCTCCCCTACACACATACAGATTCCTTGTGTTGCTGTGTTAGGGTTAGGGTCAGAACACGGAGAAGTGAACAGCTCTCTCTCTCCCTCAGTCACTCAGTGTCGCAGGTCTTTTCCGTTAACATTTAGGGTTTCTTCAGCTTCAGGTTTGTTTTTAACTTCGGTTCGAACTAGTACTTACTTAGTAACCAGTAGATTTCTGGTAAACGTGGGGTTTGTTCAGACATGCTGCTTGCGTTGCGTCTCTGCTTTTTTTTAAACTGCCTGCTGGCTCTAACCAGTACAGAGAGTACTTCCGCTGACACTGCACCACCAGTCAGAGTTTGCTTAACCTTGCAGGACAGTGAGGGTCAAATCAGTGACCATGAAAACAGTGGCAGTACCTTCCTCTCTCGCTCTCGCTCTCTCTCTCTGTGTATCTCTTACTCAATCACAGACACACACTCACACATACCTGGTGTGGAAATAAATAAAAAAATGATCACAAAACTCTTGTTCATTACATTTTATTTGATAATTGCAACCACATGTGTTGTATTCGTTGTTGCAAAACTTGTTCTGTATATAGTTTGTTTGTTACCAAAACAACACTATTGATCTGAAGCTCAATGCTGATGCTGTCATGTAAATAGTTTTCTAATCAGCAATAAATATAACAATTTATGATCAACCCATATCAATTACATGCTTAAAATAGCATACCGGTTAAAGCCCCGCCCATTTCAAGACAACCCGACCAACTTCCGGGTTAAATCCTGTCCACTTCCGGGTTAAATCCTGCCCACTTCAGGGTTAGGCCCCGCCCAGTCCGAGTACAGATACAGATAATTCATGTGGTTAACAGATACAGATAATGCTGTACTCACTCATCCCTAGTTGATTACATTCCTAGTACTTTCGTAAAATAAGAGATTCCAAACAAGGCACCATTATGGTCTGTTTGGAAATTTGAGAGCAGCCAGCTCCACGTGACAAGTTGTACCAATCAGCTGCAGCCATTGCGGTTGTAGGAGGGTGTAGTCAGAGCTCAATGAAGGGAAACTGCTGGTAAGCCCACTAGCGTGCAATGCTGGGAAGCAAGGCGATCCCATCTGTGAAAACGTCCGTATGGACGCTTAACATAAGACACACACACACACAGATATCACCGCAGCTTTCCCTCAGCTGTTAAAAGCAGGACACCTGCTGTAATACAGTGTCACTGATGAATATTTTAGCAGTAGTTTTTGTGTTCTGTGAGTTTAGTGTTCATTTGCCCTCTATGTTGTAGGGAAGTGGATTAGTTATATATAACCTTTCCATCTATTCTCCTACAGAATCCGTGTGACAGTAAATGGAGAGTTTCTGCACTACATCTACCCTTTCCAGTTTCTGGATTCACCTGAGTGGGACTCTCTCAGACCATCAGAGGAGGGTGTATTCCAGGTCCAGGTTTTTTAAGTCATGTGCATGTGTGATAAGATGTTCTGCCTGTAAACCCAATTTTAGGTTCATAAATCATCATGACCATCATCATGTTCAGTTAAAAGACAGTTATCTTGTTATCTTTAGCTTTCAATCATGAACTATAGATAATTCATGTTAAGCTGAACAATCATTGTAACATGACATTACAATATCAGTAACAAACATTCTCAAGATATTCTTAGAGACAGTTATTGAAAAACCTCTTCAATTTGATATCAAAATATTGCTTCCACAAAATAATTAGAACACAAAATAACATACTAGTAAACAGTGACGTGCGGTGATGTCAGTAAGAGGCTAGGCACTGAGTTATGAAAGCCAGATTACCTAATTTATTGTTTAAGCTAATACTCAAAACCAGTGGTTCCCAAACTTTTTCAGCTGAAGACCCAAAAGAGAAATTTGGTGTCTCCCTGGGACCCAAATTTACAAAAATACACCATGAATTATTGTAACATCTACATTTTTAAACTGTGGACAAAAGACGGAACAAACCATGAATTTAAATGTATATGAAGTATATTTATTCCATTATAAAAGTAAACAAAAACAGAAAAGGTCTCTATTCTCCTTTCTCACCCCTTTCTCAACAAATTTTCTTATCCCCTCCCATCATCCCTCAGTACCGACACCAACATTTTTTAAAATAATGCTGACTTGAATTTAATGAGATATCAACCAGCTGATCTATTCTAGGGTCGGTTTTTGAAAGTGCCATTCTGAGGTCATGCTGAGCATTTAGTCTGTTTCTGTATTTGTTTTTCAGGTATGCTAGAGTCGAAAAGCCAGATTCACACAAGTATGTGGTGCCAAATTGAATCAACACCTCTAATGCTTTCTTAGCTAAGCAGGAGAACTCCACCTGCTGGAGATGAGAAATCCAAAACTGTGCCAGGGTGGTTGTCTCAAATAGCATCTTACCGGCACTGCTTACCTGACCAGTGCCTCTAACTCTGTCTGACTTAGGCCAAGCTCTAATGATGGCACAGCTTGGAAAGGATACCTCACCCACTGAAGGTTTGGAGATCCCTGAGAGTCAGGGAAGTACTGCTTAAAGTTCTCCTGTAGAACAGACATGTGCTCAACAATGTTTTGTTTCACAGAGTCACTCAGGGTAACACCTGTGTTCTGTAGGTAGGCAGACAGGACAGGAAACATTGCCAGTTCTCCTCTATCCAGCTGGGACTGCCACAGACCCAGGCGTGCAATGAATCCTTGAATTGCATCTTCCAGCTCCAATATGCTGTTGTCCTTTCCTTGAAGGCTTGTGTTCAGTGAGTTGAGCTTGGTGAAAATGTCCACAAGGTAGGCGAATCTTGCCAGCCACTGCTTGTCCTGAAAATGCTTGGCAAGGTCTTCATTCTTGAGATAGGCCATGACCTCTTCTCTCAGTTCCTACACTCTCTGCAAAACTCTTCCCTTGGAAAGCCACCTCACCTCACAGTGAAAGAGCAGGTGCTCTTGCTCTGCCCCCATTTCCCTGCATAACTCTGTGAAAAGCCTTGATTGTAAGGGTCGCTTTTTTATTAGATTCACTTCTCTCACAACCATATCAAAAATTTCTCCAAGGTCATGCTGAAATGCTTTGCCGGCCAAAGCATCTCTGTGGATGATACAATGGGTCACCTTCACAGTTGGTATCACACTACAAACATGGGCCACAAAACCAGACCTGCACCCAGTCATGCTTTTGGCACCATCAGTGCAAATTCCAATACAGTTCATCCATTCCAATTTGAGGTCTTTCAAATTTTTGTCCACCACTCAGAAAATATCTTCTCCTCTTGTTGTCGTGTGTAGGTGGTCACAGAACAGGAACTCCTCCTTGATATCTTTACCACTGATGTATCTGACAAAGACCATTAACTGGGGGATCCCAGCCACATCAACAGACTCATCTAGCTGCAGTGAAAACATTTAATGTTCCAATATTTCCTCTGTAACTAACTTTTGAATGTCCTCTGCCATGTCTTTGATTCTGGCTGCAACGGTGTTATTTGACAGTGGGATCGAGTTGACTTTGTTTGCTGCTTCCTCACCCAAGACAGAGAGACACACATCTTTCAAACATGGTTTTATCAGCTGCTCTCCAATGGAATGGGGTTTCTTTGCTTTGGCAATGTGGAGGCTGACTTGGTATGATGCCTTCAGCGCTGCTCGGTTCCCTTTGAATGCCTGATAGATAACAGGGAGAATCATAAAAAATGACCACTCTCACTTGTTCCCATTACATTAGTCTCACACACTGCATTTCGCCGGGATTTACACGCTCGAGTAATACAAACACAACACCCACGTTACTGACTCTTCCATCGTCAAAAAACAATGTCAAATACGCACTTTGCTGCCTAATCCACATTAGTAACAAGCCCACCAGACGGACAACAGCGGCTAACAACGACATGTTAGCTAGCTAGCAACACCGTCACAAATTAACTGACACACAAAAATAATATTTAAAATGCTAATGTACACCAACAGAAAAAATGTAATGACTTACTTTTCCGCTGTCAAAACACTGATTCTTTAAGGATTCTTCTTTGCAAAGGAAACATTCTTTGGACTTTCCCCGATACTGTGAATGTTTAGATGTCTGTCCAGTTTATTCATTTTAAAACTCTCATTACTGAGTACTTCCCCACATAAAACACACTGAGGCCTCTCTTCTCCATTCCAAATAGTTTTGGTAAAGCCAACATTAATAAAGTCGTCCTTATATTTTCGTTTGGACATCATATCACTGTGGAGGACCAGGTCTACCATATTTAAAAATAAATACAGAAATAAATAAATAAACATACAATTAATTGCCCCAAAAAATACAATAAACAAATAAATGTAGGTAGAAATTAAATTATACAGTGAGACATAAATGTATATATCTCTTTTAATTAGCTTCTTTATTTATCCACCTTTGTAATAATTACCTTATTTATTTATTGTCCGTTATAATCTTCAACTTTATTTATTAATTACTTATTTTTTAAATGTATTTATTTCTGTGTGTGTTTACACTTTTTGTCTGTTTTATTCTTCCGTTGCATTTTCTACTCTATTTATTTTCACCCCTGGTATTTATTTCTGCCTGTCAATTTTACATTTCTTCATGCATTCCTGCCTCATTATGCAAATGAGGAGGGGCTGGTCTTAAGGGGTCAACTTCTGCCCATTGGTTGGTTAGCATTTTACTGCATCTGTCGAATCTACATGCCACCGGCCACAGTCACAACAAAGATGGCTACCTACGATGAAGTTGTCAGTGAGCTGAGGCATTTAGCAACTGTTTTTGAAAACAATGCTAACGTTATAAGTATTGACTTTATAATTTTTCGTTTAGACGCTCTGACAGAACGTGTTTCAGTTAGCGGTGTCGTGCCAATGTACTTATCCCCGCCAGGATTTGTATCCCCTGGCCGCGGGAGCGCGCATGCACACAGAGCGGAGATTCTGCTGCCCTTCGAATTGTTTAACTGCTGCACTTTGAATTTACCTCTTAAATGGAACAAACAGCGACGTGGAAGACCAAATATCAGGCCGTTTTTCACCTGATATTTTGGGTATCCCCTATGTAACTTTTGCTAGATTTATTGAGCATTTATTTATTTCTGTATTTATTTTTAAATATGGTAGACCTGGGGCCTATTGCACAAAAGTAGATAAATGACAAAGCGCAGCTTGACTTAGTGTGATCCGCTCATCGCGGCTTAATCGGTTGCATTGTTTGCCGAGCCAGGATGAACAGGTGAAGCTATGTCAAGCCAGGTGTAGATAGCTGGGATAAGTGCACGTTCACGGCTTTCTCAAATAGACCACGGTATCGATCACAGATTTACTGATGCAGAGATGGAGAAGACGCATGCGCCATATGTTTCACCCAATGAGCAGCAGCTTCTAATGGAAAGTATCGAGGAGGGGAAGAATATGCAAAAAGGGAAATACGGCTTTTATCAAACGGAGAGAATAAGCCCAACATAGCGGATCCGACTGAATGTGTGAGAGTGTAAAAATATCTACTTAGCCTATAGTCACTCCACATTTTTATACAGTTGTAGGCTACACTGTGTTTTAATTGCTTTAAATATGCTAGTTTCATGTTTCTGTTTTTATGTGATAAATGTGCTGGTTTTACTGTAAAGTGTCTTTGACTAGCCTACCATGTAAAGCACTATATAAATAAAATGTATTATTATTTAGCCTTTGCCTTAAAAGTGAGCAGAGGGAATTAATGATCCTCGGGAAATGGACCCTAATGACTCTAGGCTTAATTTCAAACCCTTATTCACAACGAGAGTTTTACAACCATATGCACAAATCTCTATAAGCTATGTCTAATTCTTTGTACAATTAATGTTCATACAGAACAATCAGAAAGGGACAACAACTAGAAAAAGAAGTAAATGACTTCAATACACGCTGTGAGCATTTGTAAAACAATATTCATGTTTTTTTATTCTTCTGACAAGTGACGCACCAAAATAAAAAGATTAAGAAGCATTGTGGTGTTCCCGGTGTGATGAATGTAAACTACACTACATACGTACTGTATATAGGCCACGTTATTGGTCCAGGGATGGGAGACTAATTGAGAAGGTTATGAAACCAATGTAAGCTATAATAAAAACAACATTAGGCCTACATATAAAGGAGTAACTGTCTTTTATTAGAGAAGGATAAGCAACAAGAAAATGAAATCATGAATGTATTGGTCTCTGACCAGTCTGCCATTAATATCATCTGGGAATATCGCTGCATTAATATCGTCACACTTAATCTTCGGAGCGCGCGTCCTGTATAAACCTGAAGCTGAGACCACGAACGCTGCGCTGCTCACCTCTACTTTTACAGAGAGAGTGGACACTGACGCGACTCGCAGGTCTGCCGGCAGGCAGCGGCTACTGGGCAGCAGCCGCACGCCAGTCAGCCTTGACCATAGACCGTTAATATACAGTCTATGGCCTCGACACAGTACCGTCCCACCGGGAAGTCCCACTCCGCATCAGCGTGCCAGTGCAACCCTTTCTAACCATCTAAACAACTGTAGTAGGGTTTAAATCAAACTCGCGACAACAATAGTGACAAGTAGGCTAATGCATGTTAATGAAAATTGAATTGAATTGAATTGAATTATGTTCGTCAGGGTCAGCATCAGACAGCCCCACAAAAGAGGATCTGATTAGAAAGTATTTACATGATGGCTACAGCTACGATGAAATTTTGGATTTCCTGGCAACAACTCACAATGTTAAAATAAGAAGAACGTGAAGCTGTTTGTAAAGTCTTCAACAGTGAAAATGTACATTGTTATTATTTAGTAGGCCTTTCCATTTTCCTCCTTGTATTTCTGCACTGTGAAAGGGGGGTCTGTTCCTGGGATGTTTCTGACTTCCTGAGCATCAGGGTACAATAAAACATGTGAACCATCTTCCATATCCTGGTTAAAATCTTTCAGCTTCTTTACAGCAGCCAACAGTTGATCAGATGACCATTGAGGTTGAATATCAAGGGGAAGTGACTTCCCTCTCACAGGTTTAAGGGAATCACCTGTCATCTTCATAACTCCAACATAAATCTGCAGAAAGTAAAGGAAATGGAAAATGTCACTAGATGTGAGTGATATATTTAATTATAATAGAAACAATGTTAAAAATGGCATACCTTTGCTAATTTCTGTTTCTGTTCCTTCATCATTATTTCCTGCAGAGCATTTTAGAACACATTTAATCTGCTAGTTATTGAAGTAGACAAGCCACATTGTGCGGAGGTGTACAGTATTTCAATAAAAGAACACAATTTAAAATTTCAAACCAAGTCTTCTAACTACTGATTTTACTGTAATACAACTAAAATCTCTTTACCAGCACTAGGCTGTGCATTAGCATGTGCACTGGTCGTAGGCATCTCCTCAGGGACTTTGTTTGCCACATCTTTTAGAAATCTGATGTCTTTGCCACACGCACAACAAAACCCAGAGGAAGCTGTCAAGGCAGATCCACAATATGGACAGCACATCTGTGGGGGAAAAAACAAAAAGACAAAAGCTTGCAAGGTCTCAGAGAGTGGATATTTTGTTTGTACAAAAAAGTGTCTGCTGATCTTCTGTATATGGATGTTTACCCTGTGTTCAGTTTAATTCTGTCACCTTTCCCTGCTATTTATTTTGCCTTGAGCGAAATAATGATCTAATGCTCTCTTCCCCTCTCCTTACCATCTTCCTATTTTGTCTTAATGTCCTTTCTGCTTCCTTTCGCCCTTAATCTTCACATTTTATCCCTTTTTTCTTCAACCCTTCTCTCTCATCCTAATCTCCCTGTGCTCTCTCTGATATTTATCTACTCTCTGCTTCTCTTTTTGACCCTTAAACGTAGATTAATTTACATTTATTTTTACTTACCGTCTCTACTGTCCTTTTCCCCCTTCTTCGCTTCCAGTTTTCCTCTCTCACCTTCCTCTTGTACAAAGTTACCTCGCTGATCAATACAGTATTCTATCATATGTAGAGACGATTCAGAGAAGAGGAAACTAACGTTAATGCAATCAAAACACTCAGGTGCCCAGTTAAGTAGTTAGTTATCCTTACCACTGCGGACTAACGTTAGCTATGAAAGATCAGGCACACAATGTTGTCACTAGCAAACTATTGTAGAAATCAGTCTCAACACAACACATACAGTGCCTTGCAAAAGTATTCGGCCCCCTTGAACTTTTCAACCTTTTGACACATTTCAGGCTTCAAACATAAAGATATAAAATTTTTATTTTTTGTGAAGAATCACCAACAAGTGGGACACAATTGTGAAGTGGAACGAAATCTATTGGATATTTTAAACTTTTTTAGCAAATAAAAAACTGAAACGTGGTGCGTGCAAAATTATTCGTCCCCTTTACTTTCAGTGCAGCAAACTCACTCCAGAAGTTCAGCGAGGATCTCTGAATGATCCAATGTTGTCCTAAATGACTGATGGTGATAAATAGAATCCACCTGTGTGATCAAGTCTCTGTATAAATGCACCTGCTCTGTGATAGTCTCAGGGTTCTGTTGAAAGCGCAGAGAGCATCATGAAGACCAAGGAACACACCAGGCAGGTCCGTAATACTGTTGTGGAGAAGTTTAAAGCCGGATTTGGATACAAAAAGATTTCCCAAGCTTTAAACATCCCAAGGAGCACTGTGCAAGCGATCATTTTGAAATGGAAGGAGTATCAGACCACTGCAAATCTACCAAGACCTGGCCGTCCCTCTAAACTTTCAGCTCAGACAAGGAGAAGACTGATCAGAGATGCAGCCAAGAGGCCCATGATCACTCTGGATGAACTGCAGAGAACTACAGCTGAGGTGGGAGAGTCTGTCCATAGGACAACAATCAGTCGTACACTGCACAAATCTGGCCTTTATGGAAGAGTGGCAAGAAGAAAGCCATTTCTCAAAGATATCCATAAAAAGTCTCGTCTAAAGTTTGCCACAAGCCACGTGGGAGACACACCAAACATGTGGAAGAAGGTGCTCTGGTCAGATGAAACCAAAATCGAACTTTTTGGCCACAATGCAAAACGATATGTTTGGCGTAAAAGCAACACAGCTCATCACCCTCAACACACCATCCCCACTGTCAAACATGGTGGTGGCAGCATCATGGTTTGGGCCTGCTTTTCTTCAGCAGGGACAGGGAAGATGGTTAAAATTGAGGGGAAGATGGATGCAGCCAAGTACAGGACCATTCTGGGTGAAAACCTGTTGGAGTCTGCAAAAGACCTGAAACTGGGACGGAGATTTATCTTCCAACAAGACAATGATCCCAAACATACAGCAAAATCTACAAAGGAATGGTTCACAAATAAACGTATCCAGGTGTTAGAATGGCCAAGTCAAAGTCCAGACCTGAATCCAATCGAGAATCTGTGGAAAGAGCTGAAAACTGCTGTTCACAAACACTCTCCATCCAACCTCACTGAGCTCGAGCTGTTTTGCAAGGAAGAATGGGCAAGAATTTCAGTCTCACAATGTGCAAAACTGATAGAGACATACCCCAAGCGACTTGCAGCTGTAATCGCAGCAAAAGGTGGCTCTACAAAGTATACAAAGTATCTACAAAGAATAATTTTGCACGCCCCACTTTTCATTTTTTTATTAGTTAAAAAGTTTAAAAAATCCAATAGATTTCGTTCCACTTCACAATTGTGTCCCACTTGTTGGTGATTCTTCACAAAAAATAAAAATGTTATATCTTTGTTTGAAGCCTGAAATGTGTCAAAAGGTTGAAAAGTTCAAGGGGGCCGAATACTTTCGCAAGGCATTGTAGCTACGTAAACCTGTTGCTCTGTTAAAATACTGTGAAAAAGGAGGGCAAAATGTTAAAATGAATACTAACCTTGTTATCTCGCCGCTATCTTCACTTTTGGTCCCATTTCCTAACAAACCTCTCATCAGCTCGCTTGCTCGCTCGCTCTCGTTCTGTGGGGTCTAAAATCAGCTGTTCCACTTAGCGCTCCCCCTAGAGGCCTGGAGCACTTCCGTTGTGGATTCTTTATGCAGCGCGTATTGTACTTGCATTTGTTTTCGTGGTTTGTGTGCTTTTCTGTTTGCATCGTATTTTTATTTGCAGCACGTTTATGTATTTGGTTGTGTTGTGTGTGTATATGCAGCGCGTTTGTGTATTTGGTTGTGTTGTGTGTATATGCAGCGCGTTTGCTGAATGCTGCGCATATATGTTGTCAAATTAATGAAGTTGTTTTCTTAATTTGCTTGTGTTTCGCATATTTGCATGTGTTTTCTGAAGTTTGACCCTGTCGGCCACCGTACATAACGCATACGTGCAAAGGCACAGCAGAGATTTGGTTTTTTGCTTGAATGGACAGTAAAAGCATTGCTTATTCTACCATCTTTTTCTATTTGATGCGTAACTGCTACATTTGTCATCGCAACGTCTAAATAATTGGAATAACATACAAATCACAAGAATAACAGTAAAAATACAAATACAAGTTTATTAAATACATTTATTTAATAAATATTTTTATGCTTGAATTTTGCAGTGACGTGCAGTCAGGGTAGGCAAGCTAGGCACTGCCTACCCTGACTGCACGTCCCTGCTAGTAAGTCGACACACTTTGTGTACCCTCTGCCATATGAAGGCATGTTTAGACACATCTCAAATAAAACACTCAAAGTAGGGTGACCAGACAGTCCCCGGTTTTGGTGATCTGTCCCCGGCTGGGTCTGTCCCCGGAAATGTCCCCGGTTTTTACTGTGACTGACCCACCCGAAATTGGAATGAAAGAAAGAAAACACTGACTAAACATGGCCGATAGTCGCACACCATACACACGCAGGCTCAAGACAGCCAGAGCCAGCGTTGCTCAGAGCTCAGAGATGTTTTAGAAAGCCGTGTTTTACGATGCTAAAATCACTGATTATTTACATGGACTCTGGTGGGTTTAGCGAACGCAATTTCGCGGACTTTTATGTTTTAAAAAATCAAAAAAGATTGAGATATCTTTAACAGAAAAGTCAACCTTAGAAATCCTTTCCATAATGTTGTCAGACACTTAGAATATTAATCTGAGTCTGTCAGTAGCAAAACGAGCACTTTTATGAACGTAAATACAAGCTGGACAGTTGTCCTATTAATTCACACTGTAGCTTGTTTCTCTGCTGCCGACTGCAGCGATCTCGTTTAATACTGCATCAATGTCAAAGGAAAATATGTCCTCAATAGTTTTTATTGTATCCGATACTCAATGAGCTGTTGCAGAAACAAGCCTGAAGCAATAAAGCAAAAGCTGTCAAATAAATGAAGTTCAGTAAACATGAAAACATTATGAAATATTGGGACTTTATCTGGAAATATTAGGACTTTCTATCTTGAAATATTAGGATTTTCTATCTTGAAATATGAGGACATTTTATCTTGAAACATTCCCCTCTGAGGTGTAGTGGAGTGGAAATGAAGTAGCAGCAGGGGTGAGTCTAGGATCAGACCTTTGGGGGGGGGGGGCGGCTCAGCCCCTAATGAATACAGCTCTAGGTTTAGTGTCATGACGTGTTTTGGAGATACACACGCTTCTGAGCTGAAAATGTCCCCGGATTTTGCCTGAGAAATATGGTCACCTCAACTCAAAGATAATTCAAATATGGCTTAATGTGCTCAAAATGCACAGAAAAGTGCTAAATCAACACATTCCATAGTTAAGTGTGTAACAATTATGCAAACAACATTACACAGCTTTGTGAATGGCGTCTGCCATTGTGCTAGTTAGCATCTTAGCTAGTGCTTCATGTGTGCGCTAGCGCTTAGCGACTAACGCTTAGCATGGTAAAACGATCGCCCACCAATGGGTTTCTTCGTCAGGGAGGCGTCAGGTCTATCCGACTGTCTCGCTTTCTCTTGTTCATCCAGCAGCTCGAAGTGAACTCTGCTCCGTGCAGGTCAACAGTCCGAGCTTCTTCCTCATTGGCTGACAGCATGTTTCCAACCGATCTTCTTCAAAATAAACTTGCTTTTTATTTCTCTTTATCTCAGTTTAATTGCTTTTAAGACATATCAGTTTTTAATCTTATTAATAATGTACTTCATGAATTGATTTTTTAATATAAATTTTAATATTGATTTTTAACCGACAAGTCAAGTTTATTTCATCCATAAAAATGGAAATTAGAGTGCTCACATCTGCCATCACACCCATAAAAACTAGAGAACAAACAAAATAAAACAAATACACTACAACACAACACCATACATAAATACAATAAAAAAATAAAATAAAAATATATAAAATGTACGTTTAAAGTGCTTGTTGTGCTGTCTAATAGCCTGAGGTATAAAAGAGAGAGCATACCATATCATCATAGCCTACCACTATGCTCCCAGGGCTGCCAACTCTCACGCATTGGCCGTGAGACACATGCATTTGACTGGCTTCACACGCTCACACGCCACACCCCCAATTTCTCACGCTGAAGTGTCAACCCGGTGGGTCAAATTTCTGAAAGAGGAGTTTATCTACAGATCTACCTGTTGAGCCACTTATGATCGACTAGTTGTGCTTTCAGAGACTGTGAGGGGGTTCAAGAGCGCTCCCTGTCTGTGGAATTTTCGAATTGTCGCAAACTGAGAACATTATTTTCACGATCCATCCCAGGTGCATTTCCCCGGCTTCAGGTATGTGCTCTGAGTATTACAGACCCGTCCGTCGCTTCAGGTATGTGCTCTGAGTATCACAGACCCGTCCGTCGCTTTGTGACCACTCTCTCTGTAACAATAGAGGTGAGCAGCACGGCTGGTAGTGTAGCAACTTCAGTTCATTTTAGTGGACTCGCTCTGCTGTGGACAGTGACGCGTTGCATCTGTGCGTAGACCTCTGATAATGAGCAGCGTACAGCCATCTCTAAACTCTGTCAGAGACCAGAGACCCGAATGGGCCTCTGTGTCTGTCAGACAGTTTGAGTGAGATACTACCATATCAACGGAGCAATAAAATGTACAGCAGATTATATTACAACTCTCCAAATCTCTGACAACAGAGATTGGAGGAGTTATATTTTGAATGTGCACAAAGTTGTAAACACTTGGGCTACTATTGTGCTTCTCTAACCTCGGTGCATCTCTAAATGTAAATAATTCATTCAATGTTTCATAAAATGAACAAATAGTCTTTATTTTCCCAAAAAAGTAAATACAGTAAGTGGGGCACAGAGGATGAGGGCCAAACATTACTGAGCCTTGGCACAAAGGTTAAAGGATTAGAATTTAGGAAAATCAGTGGTTCTCATTCTTTAGAATGTCAGTGGTCTTAGCTGATCCCTCAACATTAATTTAACTTTGGGTCCCTGGTCCCTACACCAGGGACCCCTGGACCTGTTCACCACAGACCCAAATCTTCTCAGCTGTTGCTGACATATGCTACTGTCTCTTCATGTGGTTCATTATGTTTGGCACATTGTCTGGGTCAGTTCTTATATCATAAGAAGTTAATAATGTAAATGCCCTAATACCTGTTGATACTACAACAATGCAACCCTATAGTTTTGCGCATATCATGTACAACTTGATTTCTCCATTTTTTTGCACAAAACTCTCCAGAAAGTGCCATTTAATGGTTTATTTTCAAAAAAATCCTGGAGGGGGCATACCCCCAGACCTCCCTAGGGAGAGCCCCCATCCCCCATCCCCCCATACATAACAAATCCCAGTTTAAACCCTGAAGGATAGTGATTCTGAAAGAGCCAAAGAAATTGCTTTGTACGCGGCAAAATATGGGTTGCCCCCCCCAAATCTCACTTCAAGGTTTTGGGAAAAGTTGGCAACTCTGCATCCCTAATAAAAACATTTCCCCCCTAGGGAATGTAACTATTTCTGGTGGTTTCCTAGAATCAGATGAAATTTTCATGGAAGTATAGATTAGCCTTAACTCAACTGCTTTAAGTCTAGGTGACATCTCCTTCCACATGCAGATTAACTTAATTTTTTTCAACTAGCTTAGGTTGATGACACTGACAAGTCTTGCAAATCATTGTATCGCTTTCCCATGTCTAACGTTGCCTTAAACACACTTACGTAAATTGTGTATTGTGCCACAGCCTCATAGAGAACCCGGATCATTGTGTCAATCCGTTGGATTTCTCTGGCATGGTTCTTTGTTGTCTAGCTTTGTTTGTAGGTGTCTGGGGAATGCTGGAATGTCAAAACTAGCAGGCAGTCGCACATTAGCGCCATTCCTGTAATATAGCAATTTTTGTCTTTTAATTTTAGGTGTAAATCAAATTTCACAAACAATTTACATTGCTAAGACCCTTCCAATTAATAGGTTACCAAACAATACGTAAAGTGCAGGCCTTTTTTGATAACATATTTTAAATCCTTACATTACAACCCGTCCATTTGTTTCCAAATCACAGCGATTACTTTGGTTATGGGCACAACTACAAGATTAGACCCACGTTGTAAATGCCAGCTTGTTTTCCTTTCAGCCTCATCCCTTTCCTTATTATTTATCCTTTCTGTTTTCATTCCCCACAGGTCACCCTGCATGCTGATAACCCCTGTCGATACGTGGCGTGGAGGAGGAAGAAACTCTATCTGCTCTTCGCTAAGCATCGCTACATAGCTAAGATCTTTGCCCTGGTTGTGCGCAATGACATTGCAGAGAAGCTGTACTCCCTCAACGAGAAGGCTTACGATGAGTCTGGGCACCGCTATGATCTCCGCTTACCGAGCTACATGCCAGGGACCGAATTAGAAAAGGCAGATGTCTTCCTGCAAGTTCCAGTGCAGGGGGAAAAGACTGCCTGAGCACACACATGCACGTGCGCGCACAAAAACACACACACACACTGCTCCAAGCCATAAACATGAAGGTCCCTAGCTTGCATTTAAGTGTCACTTGAGTGCAATTAAAAACAGTACAATGTTGTTTTTCTGTAAGATATTTTTTTGGGCATTTTCCTTCTTTATTTTTGACAGGACAGCTGAAGATATGAAAGGGGAGAGAGGCGGAATGGCATGCAGCAAAGGACAGCAGGTCAGAGTCAAATCCAGGGCCGCTGCTTCAAGGAGTAAACCTCCACGGCCGCTCTACCGACTGAGCTATCTGGCCACTCACAATGTTGTTATTTAAGAGAAGTGGGTTGAATTTGAATCCAGGCTGCCTATATGCGCTTTTACCCAAGACAAAAAACAGTTAAGAAAAAATGATAGTGTGTTTGGTTCATTTATTTGACTCTGTGTTTTTTCAATCATACACTGGAGCAGAACATAACATATCTTTACTACTTCACAGACAGGCGTCTTGTATATTTTGGCGTTTTCAGTCTCAGCCATGCAACAGTAAAATAAAACGCCTAAGGCTTTGACTGAGGAGCTGATTCATCCTTATCCATGAAAAACGTAGTGAATTTAACTGAGACTTTGTGAGTGTTGTGTGTGTGTGTGTTGAAGTGGTTTAAGGCTCATGACACTAGGCTCAGATTAAACCGAACCTAAAGGCAAACATCCACGCTTTGTCAACTCTCTTTTTAGACAACCATTAAAAGCGTAATTTAGCAAATTTTGATGTATAAGTACATTATGAATATATAAAGTTGTAAAATGTAATGTGTATTATTTATTGACAGATTAGATCGGTGCCTATTGTTAATGTAACATTGTGCAGATGTAAAACGGAGATGAGTAAATAAGCTAATTGTGCCTATGTTGGACTGTAAAAATAAATTATACTTTATTTTACTGTGTAGATTTTTCTTATTTGGAGTGTCAGTAATTTAACCACGTTATGTGTGTTGTGCCATGTCAATTAAATCCTTAAATACTAAAGGTCTGTTAAAGTCTGTACACATTTTAAAGTAAGCAAATATATAAAATATACAAATGTATATTTGTTTAAATTTATAGAAATTTGAGGTGTTTAAAGTAAATAAAATTTAAGCACAACATTAAATGCAAAGACTAGATTTGTTTGCATTCCTATCTTGGTTAAAAGAATTGAAGTTGGGTTGATTCCCTCCAAAACATTTAAACACTGACTTCTTTAAAAACAAAACATGCTTGTCTTTCTCTTTCTTTAAAGGTCCCTTGAC
Source organism: Etheostoma perlongum (assembly GCA_026937815.1). NCBI lineage: Eukaryota > Metazoa > Chordata > Actinopteri > Perciformes > Percidae > Etheostoma > Etheostoma perlongum. The sequence continues at coordinate 24,933,962 of CM049376.1, forward strand.
ATGAAATTTTCATTTTATGAGGTTTTTTAACATTATTATACATTCCCCCAGCCTGCCTATGGTCCCCAAGTGGCTAGAAATGGTGATAGGTGTAAACCAAGCCCTGGGTATCCTGCTCTGCCTTTGAGAAAATAGGCCTGTTCGAGATGAGCCAGGTCCGCGTGGAATCAATCACCGGTGATCGGCGCCCGTTGCATGCCGGTTAGATTTGTGTCCGACTTGATCCCGACTTGCTCTGACGTCATGCACACGTGGGCAACGATAATCTCACGAGAGCAAGGCAGCCGCAGTTCTGAGATGCAGGCAGCGCAGTTGCTTTTCACCGACTGCAAGAGCCAGGCAGACCCAGAGCATGCTGGGAAACGCCGGCCTCTCAGCTGATTTAACAGCTGATTGATTCACAATTGACTCAACGTGATGACGTTTTATATAAAATTATTTATATTTTTTATAAATAATTTTTTTTATATTTATATATTTATATCAAAATGATTTTAACTGCTATTTGTCTGATTTAAAGATTTATTCTGTACAGAACACATGTGTGGCTGATAGTGATGTTAAGAAGTCAGAGAGACTAAATCTGTTCAGATCACAGATCATCTACAGTCTGTTGTTAATTAAAATCAGCAACAGCCTGCTCTTGTCCACTTTACAGGCAAGGTGCAGTTCATCTCGAACAAGCCTAATGAAAGCACAGATGGGCCAATCTGGAATCTTGCTCCTTATGAGGTCATAAGGGGCAAGGTAACCTCTCCCCTTTCTCTGCTTTGCCCGCCCAGAGAAATTGGCCCGCCCATGAAACATGAAAGAAACATGGCTTTCAAAAGAGCAAAGTGGCAGTTGGTCAAGGCCACACCCCCAGCCTCCTCAAAAGCTACAGACTCAGAAATTGCACATACTAAGGAAAGCTCATTGTGGGACTGGCTCTAGTGGCTATAATTCTGCACCAAGGCTCAATTTTGGGAAAGAGACTTCAGATATGGTATTAGGGGACACTAAGGGCTATATAAAAGAGACTTCAGATATGGTATTAGGGGACCACTAAGGTCTATATAAAAGAGACTTCAGATATGGTATTAGGTCTATATGAAAGCATCCAAAGAGCAACATGTCATGGGACCTTTAATAGCCTCCAAGCATTTAAAATAAATAAATAAATAAAAATTCAATAAATGTCACATAAGAAGATGATGGAAGTTTCTCAGAGACATTAAAAGAGTTCACTTGATTCGGAAAGCTGAACTCTTTTAATGTCTCTGAGGAAATTTTATATAACTTTTGTCATTCCTTTATTGTAAGTCTTTTGACATTTTCATTAATTTGCTGGTTTTATGGGTTGCCTGTGAAAAACAAGAAGAGGCTCATTACTCACCTGCTCTAAGATCACTGGACCTGAGCTCCCTGTGGAAGAACCAGGGAGCTAAGAGAATCATGGGGAATTCTGGCCATGTTATTTTTTGTAGATTCTCTTGTATAAGAGGGTTATCTCTGTGCAGCTGCTTCAGGGTGGCGCTATCTTTACATCCACTGGGGGAAAAAAAAGAACTTTAAAAGAATACTTTCCTTATATTGGATCATTAAATTGCCTGATTTGACAGTGGAGTGTTGTGACACTAATTTCCCATCACAGAAAACGGGGATAATATGTGCTCTGTCTCCCCCTCTTGGAGCTCTCAGTCCCTGCAGGTGCACTGCTTTCCCCTTCCTGCCCATTTTAGTCTCTCCCTGTCAGCTGTGTGGAATGTGCAGATTGTAGAGCCCCCCCTCCCCCATCTGAGGGACCAGCGTGCAATCACCAGCAGTGTCTCAAGTCCTTTACAAAACCCATTCCTCCTTCTTTGCTGTATCATCGGCTGCTGCTGGATCGGTAAGTAATGAGACCTTTTCCTCTTGGTGCTTTGACGCGCAGTTGGAAAGTTGTTGCGGTGAGAAATTCCTGTGAGGAGACTGTATGTTTATCCCAACATCTATTTTTATATGAGAGCCCTCCCAGGGCAAGAGCACATCAGTCTGACAGAAAAAAGCACAGCAGCTGATTCTGTTACTGGGAGAATATATAGATGTTGTATAGGCTATAGTAAGAAAGTAACAAAATATGAATGATTTTATTCTGTGAGCACCTGTAGCCTACTTTAGTTCATCTTAGAGTAAAACAAAGCCATGTTTTTATAAAGGAGCTTTTTTTGTGCACGCCTATTGTGAGATTATCACAGGATGTAATAAGACATTCTGACAGGAACTGTTCTTTCTTAAATACAGTGTTTTTTTTAAAAGGTAACCTAACATAACTGTTTTTGTATCTGCAAAATAACTACTGTATATTCTGTTACAATCGCATAAAAATGAATAAGGCAAAGGCAACAAAATATAAAATATAAAAAAAGAAAACTAGCTAAATGAATAAATACAGAAGAGTAAAGTAGAGTTCTTGTCCACAAAGGTAGTGGTTGTCCAGTGGGTAAAATTTGAGATGCACTCAACAAAGAACAATTGTATTGGGCAGGGAGACTCCTTAAAGCTGCACTAATCAATATTCTTTCATAAAACTGGTAGCTCAAATCAAGCAATGGGATTGTTTCATAGCTGTGGTTTATTAACCACATACTACGACTATGACGTCTTATTCCTTTGCAAAGTAAGTATACCTCTGCGTCTTAGATAAAACGTGAGATTAACAAACTGAAAAGGCCTTACACACTGCCAGGACACAGAGCTGGTTTGAAATCGGCCAAGTATCCCTTCACTTTAACTTTAAGTTTAGAATATATTCACCGCTTTACCATTTAGTCAAACAGCCCTTGACAGGGGAACTGAAGCCATTATCTATGCTCTCTTCAAAGCAACCAGACTCCATTGACAAAAACTTTATTTTACCTTGCAGAACATAAGGGTTGCTGTCTAATGCTGCCCCAATTGGTTAGTTAGTGTGTGTTATTGTGTGAACTAACCCTTTAGCGTTAAGCAAAAAAATAAAATCGCCTATAGCTCCTAGTGTAGGCAAACGTTACCTGTGCTGTAGGAGCCCGGACCAGGCAGCGCGGATCTTCCTGACTGTCATTGGCCATGTTTTCATCCACTTGCATGGCCAATCACAGCTGTCAATCATGACGTTTCACACCGTTCAAATAACTAAAACCAAACTTATCAGAAAAATAAACACACTGGCATACATAACTACCTAATTTGACATTTAAACATTTGACATGTACCTTGATTTTTTAGTTTGGCCCTTGCCCCATCCGCTAACATGGAGGGGGCGGGGCTTATGACATACTCTGCAGCTAGCCACCAGCTTGATTGGCTGATCAGCTTGAAAGCAAGAGTGAGGAAAACAAATGAACAAATAAATCTCCTTTTTATTTTTCATCTGATCAATCCAATACACATAAGAGCTGACAAAACTGGTCAAAAATGACATTCAAATGTCTCTGCTAAAAAAACTATATAATATCTATTTTTCACATTATGTCAATAAGATGGCAAACGTACAACGAGATAAACATGAACTACTTGTGTTGGTATATTTGTTTTAACAATAACATGTATTTTAAAGGATGTCTACATACCTAAGCATTTCAAAATAAACTAATATCCTATGGACTTAAACTTGAACCAGCAACCCTCCAGTTCCCAACCCAACTCCCTACAGACTGAGCTACCACCACCCCCTATAGACAATAATGTTCATAATAATAGAATGATAATAATAGAATTCTCTCTCTGCGCCCTCTATGTTGCTAAACAATTAGCCTGCATGCTAGCAAGCAAGCTAGCATCCGTAGGAAAGCATATTGCTAATGCCAGGTGAGTGACAATTTTTGAATTAGCAAGCTAATGTTAGCTAACAGCAGCAAGGCGTTAGGCCAGTCCCTCCACTCCGAATTCTTTGCCAGAGAAGTGACCGGGGGAGGTACAGTCTGGTTAGTCATCTCCCAGTGTCCAGTGTGAAACAGAGGGACCGTAGGCTCTGTTTGCTTCTGCCGCTGCAGATTTGAGCAAATGTTTTTATCCAGTTTCCACTTTCGAATGAAGAATAGATTACCACTGCTTGCTGGTACGGAGAGTTATTTCCTCTCCCCCCAGGCGCAGAACGTCCGTGGTACTTGTCCGTCGGCTGTTGTCTGTGTGGTGTGTTCCTGTGCTATTTTTGAGGCAGACGAGAGGCGACGCCACAGTCGGCCTTTATTGCCACTACTTCCTGCCGGTCGGCTTGGTGTGTCAGGGCCTGTACCGTCTATGCATCAACCCCTGGTGTAGCTAGGCAACTGTTTGCTACCATGTTCCCCTTCACCCTTGTGTTGTCTTCACCTCAACCATTACCTTATTGTCCTTCCGGGGACAAAGTTGAAAATGAACAATTTTTTTTTTTTTTTTGCTTTCATTTGATAATTTTTGTCCTTATTTTCAACATAGATAGATAGATATTTATTGATCCCAAAAACAGCAACACACGTACATTAGTCACACAACACAGAATATAAATATAAATGAGATACTAGGAAAAAATATACATACATACAGTATACATGAAAAAAAATAATAATAATAGGAATAAAATATAAGAACAAATATTTAAATATATACAGGATGGGAAAACAAAATGTGCAACTGCTTAAATAATATGCTACATGTTTGCTAAAATGTAAATCAACCAATTGTGCAGGTTGCCCTTAGTGCAGTATTGTGGTGTCTAAAAGTCTCATCTAGCACCCAGTGATGACATGTTAAAGAGTTTTATTGCTTGTGGTAGGAATGATTTCCTGTAGCGGTCCGTGTGGCATCGAAGCTGTCTGAGCCTCTTAGAGAAGGTGCTCCTCTGTTGGACCAATGGGGGGTGGAGAGGGTGGTCTGGGTTATCCATGATAGATAACAGTTTGTTCAGTGACCTCATCTCCACCACAGCTTCAAAAGTGTCCAGTTTGCAGCCGATCACGGAGCCAGCCTTCCTGATCAGTTTGTTCAGTCTGTTTGTGTCGCTGGCGCCGATGCTGCTGCCCCAGCAGATGACGGAGGAGAACAGAGCGCTGGCCACAACAGACTGGTAGAACATCTCCAACATTCTGCTGCACACATTGAAGGATCTCAGCTTCCTCAGGAAATAGAGTCTGCTCATCCCCTTCTTGTAAACAGTAGTGCTGTTGACCTTCCAGTTCAGCCTGTTGTCCATGTTGACACCCAGGTATCTGTACTCCTCCACCATGTCCACGTCACTTCCCAGTATGCAAAGGGGATGCAGAGCCATTCCCTTCCTCCTGAAGTCAATCACCATCTCTCTGGTCTTATCCACGTTCAGCAGCAGGTTATTCTTACCAGACCACTCCACAAAGTCATCCACCAGTGCTCTGTACTCTCCCTCCTGTCCATCCCTTATACACCCAACAACTGCAGAGTCATCAGAAAACTTCTGTAGGCGACATGACTCTGAGTTGTACTGGAAGTCTGTGGTGTATAAGGTGAACAGAAAAGGAGACAGCACAGTCCCCTGTGGGGCCACCATACCACTCACCACCACATCAGACAGAACATGGTCCAGGTGGACAAACTGGTCTGTCTGTCAGGTTGTCAGTGATCCAGGGGACAATGGACGCACCAACACCCATCACCCGCTTCTCACCAAGTAGCAGTGGCTGGATGGTGTTGAATGCACTGGAGAAATCAAAAAATGTGATTCTCACAGTGCCGCCACCGCCATCCATGTGCAAATGAGCTCGCTGCAGAAGATAGATGACAGCGTCGTCCACTCCCAGACGAGGCTGGTAGGCAAACTGTAGAGGGTCCAGAGAAGAACTCACCTGCGGCCTCAGGTAAGCCAAGACCAGCCTCTCCAGCATCTTCATCACATGGGAGAGCCACTGGGAGGTAGTCCTTAAGGACATGATGAAGTTGACTTCTTGGGGACCGGGACAGGGCAGGACGTCTTCCACAGCAGCGGCACCCTCTGCAGGCTCAGGTTGAAGAAGTACTGGAGAACACCAGACAGCTGACGGGCGCAGGTCTTCAGGACCCTGGGGCTGATGCCGTCCGGTCCAGCAGCCTTAAGGTCCGTACACAACGGGACGAATATCAGCGGGCGTTATTCGTCAGCGTTTTTCGACACGTTTTTTGTGTTCACACCCAAGCGATTTTGGCTGACGATGAGCCGAATGAACATGCAAATTCATTATCTGTCACTAGATGGCGCTTAATGTAAAACAGAAATACCCCCGTACATAGGGTGGCGCTGCGCAACTTTGCGCTTCTGATACTCGCTTGCAACTGAGAAGAAGAGCAGAGAAGAAGAGAGCAAGTAATTAGAACATTTCTTCTAAATCAGACAAAGAAAACATGGACATCGTAAGCACCAGTAGCTCAAGCTCCAGCTCCAGCGATGATGAAATTATTCTCTTCCTCGTCTTGTGGCAGTGATGACGGTGGCGTATGTCTTCTTCCTTTGTGTGCTCGGTAAGACCGTTTTGTGCTTGAGCGCCCCCAAGTTGTGTTTTACTGTAACTTCAGAAGCACAAGACACGTGAGCAAAAGGGCCGATTTCATTGGTCGGATAGTTTTTGACGCGGCGCAAACCAAAAAAAAAAACGAACCCGAGGCGTTTTTTAAAAATGACGCTTTTACGCTGCGTGGCGTTTTCCGCGTCGGTGTGCACACTCTCATTGACACCCTTGGTTTAGTCACAACGCGTTAAACGTCGGCGAATATCGCACGCGAAATTCGTCCCGGTGTGAACAGGCCTTTACGCTGGTGGAGCTTCTCCAGCTGTTTCTTCACCTGGCCAGGTGTGAATGTAAAGCAGGGGGGGGTGCTTGAAGTGTCAGTGGGGGGAGGGGAAATGTGCTGTAGTAGTGGTGGGGGGAGTGGGCTGACTGCAGGAGGGCTGACTACAGGGGAGTGAGGAAGGAGGTGTGGGAACAAAAGGGGGGGGGGCAATGAGGGGGTGTAGGAGGTTGGTGGAGTGGTAGAAGAGGCAGGGGATGGCTGTGAGCTAAACCTATTGAAGTAGCAGTTTAGCTCGTTTGCTCTCTCCCAGCAGCAGCCTGGTGTTTGTCCTCTTCTCCCCCCCACACCCAGTGATCTCTTTCATCCCTGTCCACACCTCCCTCATGTTGTTCTGCTGGAGACTGGCCTCCAGCTTCCTCCTGCAGGTGTTTTTACACTCCCTCAGTTTATGCCACAGTCTGTGCTGTACTTCCTTAAGCTCCTGTCTGTCCCATGACCTGAAAGCTGTCTTCTTCTCCTTCAGAAGGACTTTCAGGTCACTGGTGATCCATAGCTTGTGGTTGGGAAAACAGCGTACAGTCCGGGAGGGCATGGTGGTGTTCTCACAGAACTTGATGTATTCTGTGATACAGTCAACCATGTTATTGATGTCCTCCCCATGTGGCTCACAGAGCACGCCCCAGTCTGTAGACTCCAGGCAGTCCTGCAGTGCCTCCTCAGCCTCCTGAGTCTACCTCCTCACAGTCCTTTTGTGGACAGGCTGCCGCAGGACAAGAGGAACATACATAGGAGACAGCAAGACAAGGTTGTGATCTGATACAACCAAAGTAAGAATAAAACTAAAAGAAAAGTTCCAAAATGTACAGGCCCCATCCTCAACACAGATGTATAACACTTAAAGACTAAAAATAAATAAAAATAAAGTGACTAAAAACACACAAAATATAATAACATACAATCAGGAGCTGCTGCAACAGGCTGCCGCACGACACAGCACCATTTTGCAAAAAAAAAAAAAAATCATGGTCAATAAACCTAATTTAAACAACATTTTACCAAATCTTTGAGTTTGAAAAACATTTTTCGAAATATCAATTATTTTAACTAAGTTAAGATCAGAGGATGCTGAGTGAATCACAGACTGGTTTATGTCAAAGTTTAGTTAAAGTACATTTAAACATTAAAACATATCAAATGCTATGATACTGAAAAAACAACCAAAATTCAATGAAAGTTCATTCATTTTACCTGTGAAGCATGGTGCATCTAAGTTGTTTTGGGGCAATTTGATTGTAAGAAACCCATATTTCTGATAAAACGTAGACAACACAAGGGTTATAAACTTCCTATCTCTGATACTTTGCCGTCTAATGTAGCAAATATCATAATTTATAAGCATTTATCCTTTTATTTCAAACATCTTTGCTAACAGGAGAATAAGCCAAATAAAGCAACAACCAAAAAGACATTTTTTATTTTTTTTTAATGAGCAGAAATACACTGTGACCAGCATGTTAATGATACACCCCGGGCAATTCATCATCCTGCACTCACATTTTCTCCAACTGTGCCCTAGTTTTCAAGGTGACCGTGCTGCAGGATGTCTTCTACCCCATCGCTGTCCCCCCCCCTCCTCACCATGCTGCCCTCCTTCCCTTCGGCCATCCCAGGAGTCCCGACAGGGGAATTCAATGCCACCTCGTGCCAGGAGTGGGAGCAGGCCCACCACCTCCTCTTCCATCTGGGGAGCCTGTCCCTGCTGCTGGGGCTGGTCATCCCTACCACCATGGGCCTGCACATGATCCTGTTGCGCCTCCTCCTGATGACAGGTCTGTCCACAGTGCCCCCTGCTGATGCCATTCCTGTGCTGATAACACTGTAGCTGGAAATATTGACTAATACTAAATTTATCCCAGCCTCAACAGGGCCCGTATATATAAAGCCTTTGAGAATTACTCATAAGAACACTGCTAAGAATTGACTTAAGAGTAAAACAATTCTCGGCTCAAAGCTGTGCTTAAATGTTAGTTATCAAGCATCTCAGTTGAAATTAAGTGTCAGTCTTATAGATACAGCATAGTATTGAGATATTTTCTGTGGCAATACTATATCGATATACAACAGCCAAGTATCTATCTTTTAATATATATGTGTTGGTCACTTTGTCTACTTGACCATTCCATTTTGCAGCAATAAAATTAAAGTGAGATGAAAAAACAGAGAAATGTATCTTTTTAGATGAAACAGATGTGGACAAAGTTTCCTTTTGAAGACACAATTAGAAATTGGGAATAAATGATAAAATTGCAATATATCGCAGAGCATTGCAACATGTTTAAAATCGCAATAATATTGTATCGTGACATAAGTATTGTGAGGTCTCTGTTGATTCCCACCCCTAGTTCCTATGGCAACTCCGGACCACTGGAGAGACCTCTGGAGCTCTCTTAAATAACTGGGAGAGTAAGAGTGATTCTTAGCTTTGAGAAATGTGATAACTTGCTTTATTACTTAAGTATTAAAAGTTTGTTAGTTTTTTTTTTATTTTGATAGTAATTTCATGAATTCTTAGCACTTAAGACTAAACTTTGAGAAGCTTGATAAATACAGGCCCGGATCAATAATCTAATCAGAACAGTGGTGAAATGTAACTAAGTACATTTACTCAAGTACTCTACATAAGTACAAATGTTAAGGTACTTGTACTTTAGTCTTTTCTTTTAATGCTGCTTTCTACTTCTATTCGGCTACATTTCAGAGAGAAATATGTTACTTTTTACTCCACTGCATTCACCTGACAGCTTTAGTTACTTTTCAAGTTAAGATGTTTGCCCATAAAACACACATAATATATGTTTATAAAATACAATGATTTATTATGAATTAAACTGCCCAACAATATAACAACCTACAAGTCCAGCTGAAATGAAAAGACCGTTAAACACACAACTGTTCTAAAATGTGAGGATTTTTCTTTTACTTTTAGTACTTTTAAGTACATTTTCCTGATGAAACTCATGCTTTTGCTTGAGTTACAATTTCAATGCAGGACTTTTACTTGCAACAGGGTATTTTTTTACAATGTGGTATTATTACTTTTACTTTAGTAAAGATCTGAATATTTCTTCCACCACTGAATCAGAAATATTGGTAAAGCTTGTTAAGGATTTGGTTTAGTTGGGGTCTCTTCAACAGTGCTGGGGTCCTAAAAGCCTCTGACAATGGAAGATAAAAGGAAGGAGAGAATGGGGTGGGGGGGTAGAAAAATCACTTCCAACATGTTTATCTTCTGCTTGGAAGGAGAGTGGAGACAGGAAGCAGCCGGATTTATGGGACATTTTGACAGTTCATTTATTTATATTGCACTTTGGCACAAGCTAGTCTCAGAGGGTTTTACAGAGAAACAGAAACAGAAAGAGAGGAAAGAGGAAAAGTAAACTACCAGAGCTACAATAGTTTATCCTGTAAGGTAACTTTATCCCTGCTGTTGTTCTCGGGTCAAATTTGACCCATTTTCAAAAGCTTCTACTGTATATCAGAATTTTTTTTTTTTCAACCAAATTGTCAAAAAAAAATAACTTGGATGGTTCCCTACAATGCTCTTTGCAAGTCAAATACTGTAAATGATCAGTTCACTACTTTAATTTTTTTTTCAATTTCAGAGCATTTGAAAAAGAATATGAGCTTCAAAAACATAGGAAAAGTGACAAAAACAACGAACAAAGTGACAAAACATCAGTAAAAGCAACAAAAGTGTGGAAAAGACAACATAAATGTTTTTTTTGACCCAGAAAAACACATATTTTCCTGGTCAACGGGAAGGCAACACAAGGGTTAAATACATCCTGGGTGTTTCATTATTGAAGACTAGATGGCTCATAATTATATTAATAAAATAGACAAAGAAATATATCGGTTCATATGATAAATAAATAAGCTGGAGCTGAATGACATATCTCTACAACATGATAAATAAAAGGTGACAAAATAATAAATAAATTAGGCTTCAGTATTTTCCCAGCAGTCTTTTTTTTAATTAATCCCATTTGCTAATAGTGTATTAAACTAAATTTGGGATTATTTTCCTGATAGTGCACAGCTTGTATTTTATTCTATTGCCATTTAATATATACTCTTTATTTAAAAAAAAACACATCACCAATGGTGTTTACCACGCAGTGTCTAGACATACTGTATCTTCACCTAAATCCACTTTTTTTTCTGTCTTGAATCCTGACAGGATGTGGTTTCTTCATTGTGTGGGCGACTCTGTACAGGTGCAACCTGGATGTGATGGTTTGGAATGTGGTGTTTCTGGTGGTCAACTTCATGCACTTGTTCTTCCTCCTGTACAAGCGCAGGCCGGTGAGTTCTATGTCAGAATGCCCTCATCCACATTCTAACCGTCGCTACAGTTATTTTTGGAATTTTGGAATTATTTATACTTAAATTAAAGGAAAGTATGTTGATGGATAATCACAGACTGGAATATGTCAACTTTTAATCAATACTATTTAGAATTTCTTTTTTTCAAATGCTAAAAAATTGAATAAGACACCCCAACATTAATGAAAGTAGAGACTTTTACTTGCCAAAGAGTGTGGAATCAATCATGTTATTTTGGGTAATTACAGTTGGGTCATTAAAAAGAACATTCATATAGGAAAATGGGTCAATTTGACCTGAGGACAACATAAAGGTTAAACCATCGTGGTTGTAGGAAGGTGTAGCCTGTTTTCGCTGCTTTTCAGTGTTCAAAGTGAAGAGAAACAGACAACTACTAGTGGCTAGCCCACTAGCCTGCAGTGCTGGGAAGCGGGGCGATCCCTGCCATGATAAAAGCCTATAGGGGCACTGTGTGTATCTTTCCTTCACCAGACAGCATGTTTACATATGTGCACCAGAGAGCCCTCTCTCTTCCTGTTGGTCAATGTCGAGGAACACGTCGTAGAACATTCACACTAGGTAGAAAAAGACAAATAAATTCTGCCATGCTAGACTTTCTGCGTCCCAGACGTTAGATCGCTTATATTTGATTATGTCAAACTACATGAGGTGAAGGCACACGTTTGTCGGTCCCATCCCTCATTATCAGCCACGACTTTGAACGTTTGTCTGCGACGTGTCTATCGGGTCAAAATTGGTGTAGTCTGATCCTGGCAATAACTGAAATAGTTGTCCCAGGTGCTGGGGGAACAGTGTGTTCATTAGTGAGCCTCATTGTTTCTCAAAGCTACCTGGGGCAGGAAGCAGCATATCCTGGGCCTGGTCCTGCTTTATGGTAATGAAAAGCAGATACAATCCATTCAGGGGGATTTATTGAAAGTAAGGGGCTTCCAGTGAGCTGACAGAATCAGACCAAGACTTTTCATAATGAGACAGGAGACCCGTCCTTCTCATCTCAATTCAGCAGCATTACTGTAGGAAAGCCTGTGCTGCAGCACCCCTGTACTGAAATAAATTTTAGGAGGATCGGGGGTTGGTCGGCACTCAGGAAATGATCACACTGGACTCAGGTTAGAATGATACAATATATGGCGTTTATTGTCAATCTCAACCCACAATCCCTCACACTTGGTTACACACAATAAAACAGAAAACGAGGCTTACCGTCGCCAATAGGTGGAGAGCCAACACCCCGGTAGATCCCCTGTGCAACCAGCCGGGCGTTCCGTACGTAACCCACAGCAGACTCTACCAGAGCGCAGGGACCCCCTGCTCTTTATAGTTTTACCAATGGCAGACTGCGTGTAAGCCTGACGGGCCAGATCAGGCTCACAGGCCCCCACCTTTCCCACACTAGAGCCTTGGCGTACAGCAAGTCTCACAGAAAAATAAAACAATCTTTGATTACACACGTGTTTTATCTCTTGTTATAAGTAAGCTCCTTCAGATTCACACCCACACATTTCTTATTTTGGGAATTGATCAGAGCAACACCAAACAGTGATGATTTACTATCACAACCCCTTATTGGTGATTACATTAGATCAGAGTCAGCCATTGCTACACATAGTGTTTAGCTTCTCCAGTTGACCTGATTGTGCTGTCCTGTGTCATTGTGCTCATAAATGACCTGTTAGAGTCCGGATCAGGCCAAATTTTTCTGTCTGAGCCCGGCCCGCGTCCGACAGAGCCGTAACCGAACCCGGCCCAAGCCCGATAGGCATTAAGATATTTATGTCCGAGCCCGACCCCAGCCCGATCCACTTAAAATCTCTCAAAAACTTTTTTTCTCATACTAATAACAACACATATAGGATACTTTTTTGTGTGGAAAGCCCGCTGGTATTAAGCAACTGTAGGAAGGCATTCTGAAATGTCAACGGATGAGTACATCAGCGCACACGGCGCAACAAGCGCACATTAAAAATCTGTTTCATTTCCCGTTTCTGGTGAGCAGATGAATGAACTTGGCTTTCAGTCTGCACCGCACACACTGTGTACAAAACCTAAACGTATTCCATGAACTCTACTCCGGTTGCATCTACACGTCTGCTTCCTCTTTCTCTCTTCTGCCCACTTTACACACACACACACACACACACACACACACACACACACACACAAACACACACACACACACACACACATTGTTGGAATTTAAAATGTTATATGTGCTTAAACATTGTGTGTGATTTGCATTATACATTTAAGCTAAAAGGCAAAAGCTTTATTTCAACATAAATGAAGACATGTTGACAAGTTTGTTGTTCATGCATTAAGTTGTTTTGCAATACTTCTGTTCTATAACATAAGATGTTCTGGTACATTCCGTTATAATCCAGCTCTCCTAAATGTGTCAGAAGCAGAATTGATGATTAGGGTTTGCGTCCTGTGTCTGGTTTCAGTCCCTCTTTACAGCCCAACTGATCTTTTGCTCTGCAAGTCCTGAAAGGGTCATAAACTTTCAGTCATATTCCAACTGAAAGATAACAAATAAGCACACAAACACATCACAATACTGTGACCTGGAGACCCCACCTAGTTAATAAGACCAGGGGTGCAAAAGCTAAAGAACCAGACAAATTTGGGGGAGAGCTGTGTTAGCTGATCTCTGTATTTGTCTCAAGAATATTCTACGCAATAAAAAGGATTCACACATCAACATCTGAGATTCTGACTACTAACTGACTGAACAGTGAGACCGGAGCAGGATTTAGCTCCAACAACACACACACACACACACACAGACTGTTATGAGTACTTTGAGTACAAAGCCCTTCTAGGGATGGGAATTGTAAATTAGCAATAGCTATAAATGCTGTGACATTGGAGATTTGTTGCCAAAATGTCTGTGTCTAAGCATCTGTCCCTATTCAAATAAACATGAAATGAAAAAAAAATGGAGAACTGTATGCAACTGCTGGCAACAAAACAATGGTGCTGTAGAGCCCAGGAGCCCTGGCGCTTATCAAACTTGTGTCTGTGTATGATTGTATTTGCATGAAGGAAAAGGCTCAATATAAAACCAGTCGCGTTAACAAAGTGTATTTTGTCAGGTAATTATGACATTTAACAATATTTAAGATGTGTGAAACACTATTTGACTGAAATGGTTATCAGAAATAATCTCAGAAATAGTTTATTTAAAAAAGACTAAAATACAGTATTTTGACGAAAACTGTACCTGAGTTCTCTTTTGACTAAAACTAGACTAAAATGATGAGACTTTTAGTCGACTAAAAATTTACTAACAAAAAAAACATGTGAATGACTAAATATGACTAAAACTACCAAGGACTAAAAATAGGTGACAAAATTAACAGTAGCCTAATGCACACACACCCACACCCACACACACGTAACACCACCTGCAGAAATTTAACATATTGCGATGTATGAAATAACATCCTTTCCCTGACTCTCTGACAGAACCCATGTCATAATATGGCCGACCCAGACGTGGTCCCTGAGGTCTTCCTCATGGACAATAACTGAAGTTTGCGTGTAATGTTAGATTTTCATTTGAAAGATGAGTTATGCTGTGATTTTGATCTGTCAGATTAAGATCGACAGGGAGCTGCGGTCCGTCTACAAGCGGATGTTTGAGCCCCTCCATGTGCGGCAGGCTCTGTTTCAGAGGCTCACGGGACAGTTCTGCACCATTCAGACACTGAAGAAAGGCCAGGCCTATGCCGCCGAGGACAAGACGTCTGTGGACGAACGCCTCAGCATTCTCCTCAAAGGAAAGTATGTGCTGTCTCTTTGACTCTGGGTCTGTGTTGTCCTTGAATGATACTGTATGTCTCAGTGATTGATTCATATTATACAAATTGTCTGTGACACAAATTTAACTGAATGGATTTTAAGTGGAAATTTTAACTGGAATGGAATCATTTTTTTTTAAATTAATGTTACTGAAATTATAGTTTGGTGCTGAAATGACAATTAATCAATAAGATGGAATGTTTGCTCTGGGTGCTGTTATCAATTCAAAATGCACATTCTGTTGTTTCGGTTTCTCCAATTTGCAATTTTATTTCATTTTAAATTGAATATCCATAGCTGTCAGTATGGGTTTTGGGTAGCTGGTTAACAAAACAAATAACAGGAAATTGTGATGGATATTTTTAACTATGTTTTAACATTTATTATTAAAGTTTTGACTTTGATTTTTCTGTGCGACAGGATGAAGGTATCCTACCGAGGCCATTTCCTCCACAACATCTATACCAATTCATTTATTGACTCTCCAGAGTTCAGGTCCACTGAGATGCACAGAGGAGAAAAGTTTCAGGTAATAAGAAAATCAGATAGATAAAAGAAATTGGCTGAAAGACAAACAAAGCCCTTTTGCTCCTTCATAGCTAAATTGCCTCTGGAATTAAACACCTTATAGTGCGTAGTTTCTGTCGCACCCAGAAAGGAATTCTACGTTAATGACCATAGACATAATAAAGAGTAGACGCCGCATCGACCGCTACTCCCTATTGGCGCTGACGAGATTTGGGGCCGCCATCTTGGACCGGTCACCCGCTCCACTCAGTGTAATGTGTTTGGCAGGTGCAATGAGCTGTCAGTGCGTTTAATTAATCAATCTCACTGAATACCCAACTGATTTTCATGTTTTTTTTTTGCTACAAAGGTCATACATGTAGCTATGATACAGGACACATGATTAGGCATATTTTAATATTCATAATGTGCTTAACAGTAATAGAATATTCTGATGTGATATAAATTCACCAGACGTCCGAGATCAAAACTGGGAACATAATCCCCGAAAAGGGAGAGCAACGGGGATATTTCCAGTTTGACTATAAATCTGATTGAAAAACCTAATGTTGTGTCTTTAAAAACAGAACAAGGACAGAGGTAGTTTTTTCTTCTGTATTTAGTCAGGGGACAAAAACGGGGGCTAAATCCGAGGACGTCTGGTCACCCTAGACCCTAGACCAGACATCCTCGGTGTATCTATCATTTGTAAATGATAGGTATTTGCAAAATGTACATATGTATATGTATATGCATTTATAGCCTATGTGATGTAGGCTATAATAGGTAGAAATACCCCTACATCACATATATGATGTAGGCTATAATAGGTATAAATACCTATTATTATAGAAAATAATTTGCACACACATTATAAATATGATAGGGAAGAAGAAACAGATAGTGACCGTAAAGTCAGATATTTAAGTACAAGAAACAATATGATTATATTATTAGAGTCTACTTGAAGCTTTTTATATTTGTCTCTCTCTCTGTCACACACGCACACACACGCAAGCACACACAGACACACACACAGTACTACCACGTTGTTCTGCATCAATTGCCTCCCAGACCTTGACATTTAGCAGACCCACTCCCAACACACACACACACACTAGGGTTGCACAACATTGACAAAATGTGATATTGCAACATCGATATGAATTCCCGATATTTTTAAACATATGTAAAATTACAAAATAGATTCATAACAAATTAAACAAGTTTTCTTACAACACAAGGTTTATTTTAACTGAAAGTTATATTGGACTGGTCCAACATGAATAACTAAGGACCATGTCTACAGAACAGGACGGGTTATACTGGTTGGACAGTATAAAATATATAAATAAAGTTAACAGGACAGCTCCACAAAATAAACTAAATATTGCATACTTGTTGCAACTTTCGATATATTTGATAAATATGCCAATGCGGCGTCTACTCTTTAATATGTCTATGTTAATGACAACCACACTGTCCACATGACTCAAGCCTGAACGCACACCACCCCTCCCCCACCAATTGCTTGTAGCTCAAGGAGGAAACGGTGGATTTAAAAACATGGTGTACTCAGAAGAGGTAAATTATCTTGTAGTTTGTATGTCCTTTTTTGTCTCCAAAACTGAATGCTGCTGTTGTCCTTTCTCATTGGTGACGTAAACCGCGTCCATAGAAAGAAAATGGATCCATTCAAATCAACGTAGCAGAATGGTCATTGCCATGGTAACGTATAAACTTCCGATAAGAAGCCGTCGTCGTCTGATGTTTTTCAGTATCGGACAAACGAGCAGCGGAGAAGTTAGGGTACGAGGCAGAGAGCCAGCCACTTAATAAGTCAAATTAACTTCATGCCTCATCCACACAAACTATTTCATATTAATGAGCGTCTATTACATTCATATCGCCATGAGTGACAGCTTTATTCGGCTCGTTTGCTGACAAGAATTGCCATTTTATTATGTACCAATCAAATGACCACGGGAAACAGTTAAATGGGCTTTCTATCTTTTTAATTTCTATGACCGCATCACTCAACCTTCGTTGCATTAAAGTCAACGGACGGCACCATTTTGTGAATATAGCCTTACTTAGAAATACAGACAGAATTTTGTAGAGCTGATAGGCTCAATTAGCTTTGTGTAAACTCATTTGTATGAATGTAACGGACGCTCATTAATATGAAATAGTTGCGCACTATAGCTTTAAATAAATAGAAAAATAAATAAATACAAACTGCTTTGTCATCTCCTTAATGACTGCAGTGGTGAAATGAATGATGCGTGAGCTTTTGGAGCAACTGTTCCTTCTGTTTAATGGATAACTTATCCTTATTTCCTGAAAAACAAATGTGTTTGATTGACAGGTGACCATCGTGGCAGAGGAGAACTGTAAGTTCCTGTGTTGGTCTCGAGAGAGACTCACCTACTTCCTGGAGTCAGATACTTTCCTCAATGAGGTGTTCCGGGTACCTCATTGGCAAAGACATCACCAACAAACTGTACTCTCTGAATGACCCCACACTCAGTGACAAGGTGGGTCCTGTTCTGCTGTCAAACTATAATAAAAAAAAACCTTTTTAGTGGCACAAACACTGGAAATATCAACACATCAACACCTTAAAGTTCCATATTATGAAAAGTCACTTTTTCTAGGATTTGGGATGTGTCTCTGGTTCTTCCACACACATACAAACTTGGAAAAAAAACTATCCATGCTGTTTTGAGTGAGATACGGTTTCTGAATGTCCTCTGTCTTCAGTCTCCGGGTGAGCTGTTCAAAATCTGCACGGCTTTCTACGTCACTAGCCGAGACGAAGTGGCTTATCTTAGCACATGCTAGCGCTAGCATGCTAGCTTGTTCTCAATGGATAAACACTGCTACAACACACACTAGTTCACCATAATCTACAAAAGAACTATTTTCATGTCCCTGTTCTGCAGGTATTCCACAAGTGTCCCTCGTTTAGAAAAAGTCTCCCAGCTAATCCTGCCTTGTACTGACCAAGTTGGAGAAAGAATCTAGCTGATGTGATCTTACCTAGCTACTGCATGTGCGACTCCCAACAAAGATAGTATAGTATAGTATGTCTCACTCTGTAGCTAAAACAGAGACCTGAACACACAGGGTGAAAACAGGATCTGCTGCAATGTGCAGTACAACAAACATATGGTGTTTTTTGAAAATGAAACCATGTAAACCTATTCTGGTACAACCTCAAAATACAATTATGAACCTGAAAATGAGCATAATGTGGACGCTTTAATGCATGACAGCTACAACAATGCTTATTGATGGATTTAGGCAGTGAAGAAGATGGAACGTCAGCCCAGCCTGTGCTCCCAACTGTCAATGATGCAGATGAGGAACAGCATGGCGAGCACCAGCGACACTGATGATGTCCTGAACCAGATCTTACGAGGAGGATCGGCTGGATCATCGCTCCGTAAGTCACATTATCCTAGGGTGACCAGACGTCCCCGGTTTCCGGGGACAGTCCCCGATTTTGGTGACCTGTCCCCGGCTGGATCTGTCCCTGGAAAAGTCCCGGGGACAGATGTTCACTGTGACTGACAGACCCAAAATTGGAATGAAAGAAAACTCTGACCAAACGGAGCCGATAGTCGCACATCCTACACCCGCAGGCTCAAGGCAGCCAGAGCCAGCGAAGAAAGCTCAGAGATGTTTTAGAAAGTCGTATTTTACGATGCTAAAATCACTGATTATTTACATGGAGTCTGGTGGGTTTAGCGAACACAATTTTGGACTTTTATGTTTTAAAAAATTATCTTAATCTTTAACAGAAAGGTCAGCCTCCTTAGAAATCCTTTCCATAATGTTATCAGATACTTACAATATTAATCTGAGCCTGTCAGCGGCAAAACGAGCACTTTATGAACGTAAATACAAGCTGGACAATTATCTTATTAACTTCCATTGTAGCTTGTTTCTCTGCTGCCGACTGCAGCGATCTCGTTTCATACTGCATCAATGTCAAAGGAAAATCTTTCCTCAATAGTTTATATTGTATCCGATACTCAGCTCTAGGTCTAGTGTCCCCGTTTTAAGTTTAAAAAAAATTTAAAACACGACGTGTTTTGGAGGTATATACGCTTCTGAGCTGAAAATGTCCCCGGATTTTGTCTGAGAAATCTGGTCACCTTACATTATCCCCCAGAGTCAGACTGTCCTTATTGTGAATTAGAACCCAGACAGGGTGATGCAGGATTTGAATAAGCCTGAATAGTCATAATCAGAATACTTTATTGATCCCCTCAGGGGAATTATTTAGTTGAAGTTTCTCCCATTAGATTCAGTGTAAAAGTAGGAGTAAATAAAGAGCTAGTCAGTAAGTGTTTAATGTAATGTAAAATAACATAGCTACAGTACAAGAAATACAAATGTTAAGTAGAAGTAAAGTCAGATTAGGTTAAAAAGTAAGATTGGGTTAAAGGATTATGTTGCTAAAACCATTGATTGAACAAATGCAACTGTAGTGCAAATGTGAACATAAATAAAACAGTGACAACATAATTAAAGTACAGTATGAACATAAAACAGTGTGAATATAAAATTGCAGCAGTGAATAAATAACATAACAACACAACATCTCTTTGGCAAGTACAAATCTCTACTTTCATTAATTTTGGGGGGTCTTATTCAATTTTATAGCATTTGGAAAAAAAATTGAAGTGGTTTTGAAATAGTATTGAGTAAAAGACATATTCCAGTCTCTGATTATCCATCAACATACATTCTTTTAATTTTTGTCAAAATAATTCCTAATATCTGCTTTTCTAACTCAAACATTAGGTATAATTTCCTATAAATGAGGTTTATTGACCGTAAATAAAACTAGTAAACTTAGTAAAACTAAAGTTAATAAGTTAGTGTTACGTAGTGTAGTAAAAACATCAAAAAAGTTAAAAAAATGCGTCAAAAGTGTTGAAAAAATGGACAAAACAAGAGGAAAAAGTTAAAAACATCAATAAAAAGCATCAACAAAAGTGTTGATTTTCAATTCTGACGGGAAGACAACACAAGATTTAAGATCAGAACTCTTTTGATGGCAACCGTCTGTTATACATGAATAGCAGACCGTAGAATGCCATAATTGACAAATCGGAATCAAGTATTCAACCAAGCCATGTAATAGGATGTTTTAATGTGTTTCCAGGTCACTGTAACCATGATTGCCTTTCAGCAGACCAGTTTACAGGAGAGTATTCCAATGGTTTATTTCCTTAACCTCAATATGATAAGACAACAACCAGAAGCTGAAGGAAAGACGTGGGCTCGAAACGTCACTAGCATTTAAATTCTCCTAACAGGAGCTATTTAGTGTGTTATTTTTTTCAAATCAGGATACTTTTAACATACAGACAAATTGATGTGTCTAAATAAAATTAGTCCTGGCACAATGAACTTAAAGAAATACTCATTAATGATCATTTTCACTTAATTATTCACCACATGTTTTCTTGAATTCTTGAAGACAAATTTGTTTTTCTTACATGTCTCTAGATGTTGAACTAAGAATTAAAAAACTGAGAAAATTCTTGATGAATTAACAATAGGGGCCCATTTGAAATATAATTCATTGCATTTTTTTTAATTGATTCAGTTCAGATTCTTTATTTTCATTTTTTTTAGAATCCCCTGGGACCAAAACCTCAAAGATGAAGCCCATAGAAGAAGGCATGGAGGATGACGTTTTTGAAGAATCTGCGCCCTCTCCAAGTCTTGCCGTATGCCCAGCACTTCCACTAGGGAAGTGTAGCCAGCATGGGAAGGGAATACACAAGATCAAATGCATATTATGCACAGTAGGTCTGTTTAGCAACCTAACACCCAGAGCCTGATTGATACATTGGCATGGCAGACATTATCAGCCAGTTATATACAGTTAGGTTAATAATGTCTGTCTATATGCTGGCACTGTCATTTAGAAACAGTGTCTCCATTACATAGTTTGTCCACCAGAGAGAACTGACAAGTTTATTTTTACCCTACTTAGACTGTAATTCTTTAAAAAAATATATAAAAAAGAAATAGTGTTGTATATGTTGATATATATATCAGTACTAATCGATTTGTTTTACCACTTGTGAGCAGCAGAACAGGTTGTAACACACAACTAACATATTACCATCTTACAAACACTTGCCCATCCAACAGACACATAGCAACGGTATCACCATGACGTGGTGTTTATGTTCAACATATGAATTTCACTCTCATTTAGCTCTGTTTTGGTCTCCACCAACCCCTGTGAACGTTATCAGACTTTTTAGATGCTAAATGCTCCAGTAACGTTATGTTTACCAGATAGTTGCTAACTGTGTCTTTCTGCTGTTTCGGGCTTAGGAGGTACAGCAGTAGCAGTCTAACGTGTTTTTAGAGCGTTTTAACTGAAATCAGCTGCCCGTTAAAAACAAAGCTAAGACTGAACCAAACCATAAAACTGGGGGCTGGTGAGCTCTGTAGAGCTGAGAAGACTATCAGGGTTGGGATAATTATCTGTGGGTTTGTCGTGAAGAGTGACACTCTTCACATTATATATATGGTAGTGTAAACATGTTGATTAGTGCAGCTTTAAATACTCAAATATCTAAGGCAAAGTTGGTCTAAAAATAGTGCATTTGTTGGACTATACTTCCACTTAACTCTCAAAACAGAATTATATGAATTCTTGAATGTGTTTCGGTAAAACATAACTGTTCAGCATTGATTCAAATCCACATCCATCAAGCACTTTTTTCTGTTTTTGCAACAAAAACAAGTTTCACAACAGAATCTTAGTGGGGATTTGCACATTGGTTGTTAAATAAGCATGTGAAGTGAAATGTCTGTGAAATGTAATATGAAATGTTTGCTGTATGTTTAAGTTTGGATTCAGTTATTATTGTGACTTTGCTGTAACCCATTAAATATATGTTACCAGTGACTAGTCATCTCACTTAGTTTTGTGCCTGTCCAGATTAGTCCAATCTTTGAGTTAGAAGTGAAGTGTTAGTGAGTTAGTGTGTGATGTTTCCTGTATTTGCAGGAGTGGAGTACCCCCCTGTGGCCATAATGTGCATTCCAAGCCTGGTTCATCACAGTAAAGTTGTTGCTTACTAACATGACCCAAAGATCCAGTGTGAAGGCATCCATTTTAAATAATAGGTAATATATCTCATATTCAGCCTGGATGACTTGTTTTAGAAAACATTCAGACAAATGGATAACAAACTAAGCCCTGGGTCAGTTTCTTTGGTACTACAGATTTTTGAGAAATATGTGTCAATATCTGGAATCAAAATCAGACACAAGACAGAATATGACTGATTCCTCTTAATAAGTAATATGACAATGGCATCTTATAGAAAAATCATAGACATTTTTCTTGTAACTTATTTTTGAAAATAAGTTAAAAATACATTACTGATGTCACCTAGGAATCAGTAATCCATTAACCTTGTGAAACTATTTGCAGTTACAGCTTTAGAATGATAATGTTCAAATCAGACAGCCTATTGTCCATGTCAACACACCAGAATAATATTAAAATATGATAGACTCTTGCAGTGAGATAGTGTTAATCATTACTAAAATAAAGAAAACTGTAAATTTGGAGTGCCATTTTATTCTATGTATTTATTCTTATACGGACATAGATAAATATGCCTATGAAATATCACTTGAAATGAATAAATCAAGGCAATGAATCTAGACATTTATAAATAATGTAAATATAAATATCTAAATGATTCAATTTAGGTTTTTATTTTACAAAGATTACTTTTATTTATCTCAGGGGAGTTTTATGTCATAAGCAGTAGAGTAGACAGCTCTGCAGACGGACCAGGAGCAGAAGGCACGTCGGCCTTGGGGTTGACTGGGCTCTCCATCTTTGGCAATTCCCTTTTTGATCATTCCTTCCTCACTTGACCCAGAAATTGTCCATCAGTAATGCTGTTCCAGTCCTCTTGTTTCTGCTACATTTTCTGAACGTTGACCGAGGAGTAAAGAATTGCCGCTACTCTGGCCGACTAGCTGTGGCGGAGCCCATGTGACACAGATACAGGAAACAACTCCGAGTTGGGGCGTCTCAGTTCTAAACCATCTCTGGTATAACGTTAAATAATATATCCATCACCGAAATAACTGGAGTGTAGACTTCTTGGAGGGTCTGATAGCAAATAAACATGCAGCAAATCACATTATGTGTTGGATATCTTCATAAAACATCCTCGAAGAGCAAGAAGGCCGAGATGTCAAGATACTACCAGAATGAATGTGGGCGTGGCCATGCCCAGTCAAACCCACCAATAGAAACTCTGATCTAAGCCATTGTTTTTTTACTAGCAAAACTTTAGACTCAAAACTTTTGAACTTGCAAAGAAAACTTTTTCACTCAATCCTTTTTAACTTGTGGCCGGGATTGCTCAGTTGGTAGAGCGGGAGCACGTACAGTGAGGAAAATAAGTATTTGAACACCTTGCTTTTTTGCAAGTTCTCCCACTTAGAAATCATGGAGGGGTCTGAAATTGTCATCATAGGTGCAAGTCCACTGTGAGAGACATAATCTAAAAAAAAATCCAGAAATCACAATGTATGATTTTTTACTATTTATTTGGATGATACAGCTGTAAATAAGTATTTGAACACCTGTCTATCAGTTAGAATTCTGACCCTCAAAGACCTGTTAGTCTGTCTTCAAAATGTCCACCTCCACTCCATTTATTATCCTAAATTAGATGCACTTGTTTGAGGTTGTTAGCTACATAAAGACACCTGTCCACCCCATACAATCAGTAAGAATCCAACTACTAACATGGCCAAGACCAAAGAGCTGTCCAAAGACACTAGAGACAAAATTGTACACTTCCACAAGGCTGGAAAGGGCTACGGGGAAATGTCCAAGCAGCTTGGTGAAAAAAGTTCCACTGTTGGAGCAATCATTAAAAAATGGAAGAAGCTAAACATGACTGTCAATTTCCCTCGGACTGGGGCTCCATGCAAGATCTCACCTCGTGGGGTCTCAATGATCCTAAGAAAGGTGAGAAATCAGCCCAGAACTACACGGGAGGAGCTGGTCAATGACCTGAAAAGAGCTGGGACCACTGTTTCCAAGGTTACTGTTGGTAATACACTAAGACGTCATGGTTTGAAATTATGCATGGCACGGGAGGTTCTCCTGCTTAAACCAGCACATGTCAAGGCCCTTTTTAAGTTTGCCAATGACCATTTGGATAATCCAGAGGAGTCATGGGAGAAAGTCATGTGGTCAGATGAGACCAAAATATAACTTTTTGGTCATAATTCCACTAACCGTGTTTGGAGGAAGAAGAATGATGAGTACCATCCCAAGAACACCATCCCTACTGTGAAGCATGGGGGCGGTAGCATCATGCTTTGGGGGTGTTTTTCTGCACATGGGACAGGGCGACTGCACTGTATTAAGGAGAGGATGACCGGGGCCATGTATTGCGAGACTTTGGGGAACAACCTCCTTCCCTCAGTTAGAGCATTGAAGATGGGTCGAGGCTGGGTCTTCCAACATGACAATGACCCGAAGCATGCAGCCAGGATAACCAAGGAGTGGCTCTGGAAGAAGCATATCAAGGTTCTGGCGTGGCCTAGCCAGTCTCCAGACCTAAACCCAATAGAGAATCTTTGGAGGGAGCTCAAACTCAGTGTTTCTCAGCGACAGCCCAGAAACCTGACTGATCTAGAGAAGATCTGTGTGGAGGAGTGGGCCAAAATCCCTTCTGCAGTGTGTGCAAACCTGGTGAAAAACTACAGGAAACGTTAGACCTCTGGAACTGCAAACAAAGGCTACTGTACCAAATATTAACATTGATTTTCTCAGGTGTTCAAATACTTATTTGCAGCTATATCATACAAATAATTAGTTAAAAAATCATACATTGTGATTTCAGAATATATTTTTTTAGATTATGTCTCTCACAGTGGACATGCACCTACGATGACAATTTCAGACCCCTCCATGATTTCTAAGTGGGAGAACTTGCAAAATAGCAGGGTTTTCAAATACTTATTTTCCTCACTGTATGTAGGGAGGTTTACTCCTCGATGCAGCGGCTGCAAGTTCAACTCTTACCTGCGGCCCTTTGCTACATGTCATAACCCCTTTCATGTCTTAATCTGTCCTGTGAAAATAAAGGCCTAAAAATGCCCAAACTATTTCACTCACAAAATCTTTTTGAGATGCAAAAAGAGAAACTTTGTATTTTATTGCAGTGAGAGAAATGTGCTTCTAAACCTTCTTTTTTTGTTGGGTTATAAAGAAACAAAAATAACCCCATACAGCTTGTATATTCTGTGGTAGTGCAGAGCCTCCTGCACTATGGTCTATGTAGTTTAGTAACAGTAGGCCTACAGTGACAGGCCCAGATGACCGGATTTATACAGACAAA
The DNA here is from genome assembly GCA_026937815.1 of Etheostoma perlongum. Lineage (NCBI taxonomy): Eukaryota > Metazoa > Chordata > Actinopteri > Perciformes > Percidae > Etheostoma > Etheostoma perlongum. Next base: position 24,959,821 of record CM049376.1, read on the forward strand.
TCTTTATGAGACCGGCCAAAAAAATCATCTCAGATCCAACATGCTAAATATCAGCTCCTCCCCTCAGACGGATGAGGGGGTTCTCTTAATACACCCATGGCTTCACCTAATTAGTGGAAAAACAATCCTTATTCCCAGTTTTTAACTCTATGCTAATATATTGTAGCTGCCCTTGTCCTTATTGATAGATAATAAACAATAATATATTTGTATTATGTGCATACCTATTCTGATGTAGATCGATCGGGACGTGCAATTGATAAATTATTTATTTGCATTATTTGGGATTTTATATTCCAGACCCAGTCATAGACACGGTAAATTTCACTCTGGGGCAATAAAATCTAGTCTATCTTATCTTACGTTATCTTACACACATTTAAGGACGAATGGCTTCGTCTGTGGTTACCGCATACGACGGCTGATTTGACCGCAGGAATGTACACTCAACATGCAAAACCGGTGCTGTCTTTTGAGCACAATCGCCTTTAAAACTACATCACCCACACTGCATAGCACCTAAACGTCATCACAACAGGAAGTATCAGAGGCTAGGCAATTACGTTGTCGGTGTATGACCAGACCACTGTGGCTGGAAAAATGTACCGTACTGTTCTCTCTGTAAATCAGTTTATCTGAAGAGACGCGGTTCCCCTTCTGCCAGCGCTCATGGACGACGCCCAGGAACAACACACCCTCATTAGGAACAAATAAATCGGACGGGCGAGCCTGTTCGCTCGGTTCATCTCGGTGGACAGCTCACCTATGATGGAACGGGCGATGGAGCAGCTCAACGTACAGCTTAGTCGGCTGACCCGTTCCCTTCGCCGGGCCAGGACCGTGGAACTCCCAGACGGTAACCATACAGGATGCTAAAGACTTTAGCTAAAACAGCGCGAGCTGGCAGTGTAAACCGTCAGTCATACGGAGGTGTCATAGCACCCTGCCTCGGCCTCTGTCAGCCACACGGATTTTGTCTGTTAAGTTAGTCAATGTAACGTATTCAGTCTAGCATACAGCAGCAGGCAGCCAGAGGAAGTTTCAGTGTTTTGTTATTCAGTCTGACGTGACAGCACAAACTGAGGCTCAGTTGACTATATACATTTTATTTATTTTTTACATTTTTTTTTTTACATTTTTTATTGTGCTATTGGAATTATCTTAACTGGACAGTTGAAAGCAGGCAGCAGACCAGCGCAATATCTTAGGTTTTTGCAAATTTCAACTTTTTTTAGTCTAAAATATGTCCCATGGCATGACAATTTTAATTTATGAGGTTTTTAACATTAATATGAGTTCCCCCAGCCTGCCTATGGTCCCCCAGTGGCTAGAAATGGCGATAGGTGTAAACAAGCCCTGGGTATCCTGTTCTGCCTTTGAGAAAACGAAAGCTCAGGTGGGCCGATCTGGATTATTGCTCCTTATGAGGTCATAAGGGGCAAGGTTACCTACCCAGAGAATTTGACCAACCCATGAGAGAGAGACATCATGGCTTTCAAATGAGTAAAGTGGCAATTGGTCAAAGCCACGCCCCCAGCCTCCACCTTGCCCCCCCCCACTCTCCTTCTCAAAAGCTACAGACTCAGAAATGGCACATGCTAAGGAAAGCTCATTGTGGGACTGCTCTAGTGGCTGTAATTCTGCACCAAGGCAGAATTTTGGGAAAGAGACTTCAGATACAGTATTAGGGGACCACTAAGGTCTATATGAAAGAGACTTCAGATATGTTATAAGGGGATCACTAAGGTCTATATCAAAAGAGACTTTCGATATGTTATAAGGGGATCACTAAGGTCTATATAAAAGAGACTTCAGATATGGTATTAAGGGACCACTAGGGTCTATTTAAAGAGACTTCAGATATGTTATTAGGGGACCACTAAGGTCAATATTAAAGACACTTCAGACATGGTATTAGGGGACCTCGTATATAAAAGAGACTTCAGATATGTTATTATTGTATAAACTTTGGTAAGACATATTGTCTGGTTGTTAGTGTTAAATTTGTCAGGTTTGGTCAAGTTTAGCTGTAATAGTTCTATCTTCTGTTTCTCCCAACACAGACAATGAGACTGCAGTGTACACACTTATGCCAATGGTCATGGCTGACCAGCACAGGTAAGCATTAAACCAGACTGTACAGCATGTGCATTGTATTGGCGTTGCGGCACTTGAGTAACAATGCATGCGATGTGGCATACTCTTCTGCTTTTGCTAGTTGTAACAAGTCTCATCATGTCTTTACTTTTTTTCTTTACATCTGTTACCACTGATGTATAGTAAATTTGCGTTGTTGTCTCCAGAGGAAATTATGTACTTGTTCTATCCTGTCTAAAAGGTCAGTGTCAGAGTTGCTGCTCAACTCAAAGTTTGATGTGAACTACGCCTTTGGACGAGTCAAGAGAAGTCTGCTACACATCGCTGCCAAGTAAGACATTACTGTGTTCTCATTTAAAAGTAGGCACACCCTTAAATTCTGCAAGGACACTCCTTCCTGTTTGGCATATGTAAAAAAAGTAGTAGGGAGGAAAATGTTTGCGGTGCAGTGCAGCCTTGTACCCAAGTAGTGTGTAACAGAGTAAAGCTAGACCAGTTGATATTAGCTCGGATATATCTGATATATTGGTATGGGTGTCGGCTGAGGTAATATAGAAACAGTGTCTTCCTTACATAGTTTGTCTATCAGTAACTTTTTGCAGTCGATTTTTCAACTATAAAATGTCATGCTCATTGTTTTATTGAAAACAAGTTGTATCATTGTCATTTTATCAATATAGTTTTTTTGCCTCAGAAATCCAGTATTGGTCGGGCTATAACTCATGGGGGGGGGATGCAGAGGTTGGGGGACCTTATTTGTGTTGCTCACATGGTTTCCATGTGCTAAAGGCATCCAAACACTTTGCTACAATGCTTCTGCTTTGAAAGGTGGATTTTTTTTTTGGTGCTAACACACCAGGGAAATTGTCGGCCATCGTTCCGAGTTAGGCTGATGGTGAGCCGTGTTTTTGTGGTGTGTCCCGCACCGTCGCCGCTCGTCAACCCTCGTTGGCTTTTTTGGCCTATTCAACATCTGTAAAAGTCTATAATGGAGTGACCTCAGACTTTTGACCGGTAGTGTATTTACTTGTACAGGTATATTTATCTCAATATACAAATGTCTTTTGAAAGATCTACATACCTACACATTACAAGTATAACAAATAGAATGATGTCCTGTACCATATAACACAAGACCTCTCTTCCTCATTCCCTCTGCACTGTGGCTGCTGCTAGTCTGAGCACTGAGCCTCCTAGCAAGCAAGGTAGCAGAGAAGCCAGCCGGCCAGCCACTAAATTAATAAACTGTAACAACTTAATGTTTCATTCACGCACTGTGGTCACAGCTTAGGAAAGACGTCCTGGCAGAGAGTGAGGCAGAGTGACGTACGTTCTGTGCTGTTGTTCGCTGATTTCGGCAAACGCTGTTGTTGTATATAATCATAGCAATGGTTGGAATATCTGGTTTCCTTTTTTGAATGATAAATAGATTACGTATGCATGCTGGCATGGGGAGTTATTTCCTCTCATGCAAACGCAGAACATACAAGCTTTTTCAAAGATTGTTGTTCCCATCAGTCACTTACACACAAAAACACAGGAAAATAGGGTAGAAAAAAAATGTAGCTACCCTTTAAGCTCATCTCAATAATTGAAGGGTCAGTTCATCCAAATTGTTAAAAAAAAATATTTTGGTGTCTATTTTTTGGGAAGTCCTCTCTAGTGAGATCTATGGATTATCCAAAGTAACTGGGACAGTGTTTCTGGAAAGAGATGTTGCCGTTTAATTCTTTAAATAGTTTTCAGTGGGAGGTGAGAGAGTAAATCTGTGGTAAACATAGCTACCTTATGAAATGGTTATATACTTTGAAAGCCATGCTAAATTAATTCTTTGTCACGTGTTGAGCAGGGGTGATTTTGTGTGCATGCAGGACAGTTGTCTTGTCTGCCGACACTTAGTTGCTCTGTGTTGTCTCTGTACAGCTGTGGGTCAGTGGAGTGTCTGGTTCTGCTGCTGAAGAGAGGAGCCAACCCAAACTACCAGGACATCTCAGGCTGTACCCCTCTGCACCTCGCTGCTAGGAATGGGTATGAGTCTCAAACTACATACATTCTCTGTTTACAAGTTTGTGTTTAGATTTTATTCAAGGTCTTGTGACAATTCAGACATACGGTGCAGTCATCTTCCCTGCCTTCAGCTGGCACATTGCTGCCTGTGAAACCAATGACAGGAATTTGGATCGCGTCATGCATGTGTGAGCATCAGGAAGTGTGCAGGGCAGTCAGCCAAACTCACATTTTGTGCGTGAAACATTGACACATCTGTGTCAACTTCCGTGTCCGTCACATAATGTCATGGGGCCCAAAAGGCTTTTTTTACCCGTAGACGTCTGCGGATACATTTTTTCAAGCGTCCAACCCCAACAAAATGACTGAATTTGATCCATTCAGAAAGTCTAGCAGAGCTGCACAATCAAATAATTCTTTTTTTTTAATTTATTAGGGCAATGCACATTAATCAACATTTCGGTAAATGCGCCAGTGTTAGCCAGTTGGCTAATTTTCAACTGTAGTCCTAGTTACCTAGAATGCATGTTTTTATGGTGGGAGGAAACCGGAACACCTAGAAGAAACCCATGCAAACATCAGAAACACATGCATCTCCACAAAGACATGCCCTGCCCGGAACTCTGTCCAGACCGGGGATCTGCAGTGTTTAGTGGCTGTGAGGCAGCAGTGCTAACCACTGAGCCACTGTGCTAGCCTATTATTTTCTCCCATTCAAGTTTGCTGAGTGCTAAACCGGAAGCAGCCAGTTCAGCTCTCTAATGTGCGTCTAGGGTCCCCACGACGAGATCATTAGGGTAAATCTATGTGTCGAACTTCAACTTTTTTGGCTTAATACGCGACTAAGCAACTCTCATAATGTTTGAATGAACCAGGGCTCCCCCTCAAATACTTTATCCAGTTTTTTTTATTTTTTTAAATACATCCATGGTGTGCATGCATGTGCGTCCTCAAGTGTGAGCATGGGACAAACAAAATGGGTGACCGCTCATTAAAAATAGTCTCCATAGTGCTACAAGAGGTTAAAACACCTCAGGATACCTTGATCTCCCCTCTAGAAATGCTGCCAGTGGGTTTTAGCGGGTGACAAGATTTTTCATTGTCCTGATATTGACCCCTCACTGATTGTTCCAGTAATTTGTAACATCCCAGACAACCTCCCAAGGTTATTGACATGTGAGTGGACATTAGCTGACACTGCATGCTCTGTAATCTGAGATCACCCAGCCTTCCATTGGCTAGCCAGACACAAATATCAGCAAACTGGGCCGGGCTAAGATAACATCTTAGCCCAGCCCAGTTTGGGAGCAAGGTGGAGGCTGGGGGTGTGGCCTTGACCAACTGCCACTTTACTCGTTTGAAAGCCATGATGTCTCTCTCTCATGGGTGGGCCAAATTCTCTGGGCGGGCAAAGCAGAGAAAGGGGAGGTAACCATGCCCCTTATGACCTTATAAGGAGCAAGATTCCAGGTCGGCCCATCTGAGCTTTCATTTTCTCAAAGGTAGAGCAGGATACCCAGGGCTCGGTTTACATCTATAACCACATCTAGCCAATGGGGGACCATAGGCAGGCTGGGGGAACGCATATTAATGTTAAAAAAACTCAAAGTGAAGTTGTCATGCCATTGAAACTTTTAAGTGGCGTGAAACAGAGTGACTGTAGTCCCTTTCACACAGAGATTCCGCAATAGTGCCGCAAAAGATCTGCTGTTATACCGGCTTTGCTTAATAACATAGAACTAAGCAAAGGTGGCGTAATGCTGCCCCAGTGTGTGAGTTCACATATCATGCAGGCATTCTGAGCAAAAGAGGCACGCAGGAACGCTGCTTTGTTACATTTAGACCTGCCTGTGGGTCCACTTGTTTGAATTTGAATTCATGTACACAACAAAAAAGCAGAATTTACATCATTTTAGAAAAATAGAAAGTCGTGCGTGCGTCCGTGCGTGTGTGTATGTTATGATTCTGATAATGAACACTTTCCTCCACTGTTCCCTCAGGCAGAAGAAGTGTATGGGCAAACTACTGGAATATAATGCTGATGTCAACATCTGTAACAATGAGGGACTGACTGCTGTGAGTGAACTATTATCCTCTGACTGTGCTTCATAATAGGCCTGTAACAATTATTACATAACTGACCAGTTGTCAGTTTATTTTACATAATTGCAGTGTCTTTGTTTAACAGCATTAAATTGCTAACATTAGCTAAGGTCATAAGGTATGACCAAGATGGTAATTGTTGATTTTGTTAAGATGTGCCAAATTGCAATTATATATAACAAATTATTGGTCAGATTGTTGAGCTAAAGCTATGCTAGTTGTTGGAACTGGACCCTGTACATGTTCATAGCAACAAAAATGACAAGGTTAGAAAAAATACATACAGTAGAAAAAAGATACAGTTAGAAAAAACTTTTTATAATGCTAAAGAGACGTTGTTTACTTAATAGGCTTTGTACCTACATGTTATCACATTATCTCGGTCACATAACAGTAATATAACCAAAAGATTAAGCCAGGAATTGATTCAAAACATTAATTTGTTTAAATAAAAGTAATACATAAGTAAATGTTTTTAAATTTCACTGAAAGAGACAATTATATTGTGAATCACGGTCTTATTTCTAAGACAATTAATTGTACAGCAAAATTTTGAATTGTTACAGCTCTTGTTCTGAAATCATTGTAATCAAACTATTGTAGTGTAACCTCTGGGTCTGTCTGTAGTCAGGATAGTGATTGTCCATGTGAATCTATGCTGCAGATCCATTGGTTGGCAGTGAATGGGAGGACGGAGCTCCTTCACGATCTGGTCCAGCATGTGTCCAACGTGGATGTGGAAGATGCCATGGGGCAGACAGCTCTACATGTAGCCTGTCAGAACGGACACAAAACTGTGAGCCAATTCTAAATCTATTTCTCAAAACTATGTTCTGTATTTTTTTGTCCCAATTATAGCGTAGGACTCAAAGCTTGGCAACGTATATTGGTCGGCGTGGTCAGTCCAAGCTTGTTAAGGCCCTGACACACTAACGCGATAATCGGCCCTCGGACAGCCTGGGGAGGTTCGGTGACTGAGGTCTGTTTGGTGTGTTCTGTGCCGTTGTCCATCAGAGGGGCAGGCAGCCTTCATTTTGGCCGACCTGACACACTCAGTTGAAAGCGGGCACTGCCGGCAGTCAGACTCAAATAACTATAATAATCTATAATCTATTTTAGTAAAATATGAGATCATATTCTGAATAAGCCGCCATGACAGTCTGGCTTTGAATTTCCGGAGAAGCCAGACCCACGTGACGGGTTTGTCCAATCAGCTGCCGTCAGCAGTCGGCATCGCTTTAGTGTGTTCCGAGGACTTTCTTTTGGCCAACTCAAAATTACAATTGAGTTGAAGACCCGTAAGAAAAAATGTAATAAAGCCAGCATGTATTAAAATAATAATAATTTCTTACATACGTTATATGGCTATGGCTATTTAAATGGCAAAATTAAATTAAAGAACAATAATATGATATGTGTGTGAATCCATGTCATGTATTTCTTCTGCTACACCCCGCCATTGTTCCTTTGTGCTGTGGATCTGCTTTGCACCGTGCTCTGATAATAGTTTTCTTGCCAGCTGTCAGGAGTGTGGGAAACGTATTTCTTAACTAATTTTATGTTGCCTCACAAACCTTTTCTGTGGTTTTGGAGCTGACATGCTACTAAGGCTGAGATTGTGATTGGCAGATTTTTTTTACAGCGCCTAAAGGCCTGTTCACACCGGGACGAATTTCGCGCGCGATATTCGCCGACGTTTAACGCGTCGTGACTAAACAAAGGGTGTCAATGAGAGTGTGCACACCGACGCGAAAAACGCCACGCGTAAAAGCGTAATTTTTTAAAAAACGCCTCGGGTTCGTTTTTTTGGTTTGACGCGCCGCGTCAAAAACTATCCGACCAATGAAATCGGCCCTTTTGCTCACGTGTCTTGTGCTTCTGAAGTTAAAGTAAAACACAACTTGGGGGCGCTCAAGCACAAAACGGTCTTACCGAGCACACAAACGAAGAAGACATACGCCACCGTCATCACTGCCACAAGACGAGGAAAAGGCAAAGCACGATGTCCAAAATAAATGTTGAGCTGCTGGTCTCGTTGGTTTCGGAACATAAAGAGCTATATGAGCTATATATAGCTCTTCTTCTCTGCTCTTCTTCTGAGTTGCAAGCGAGTATCAGAAGCGCATCGTCAGCGAAAATCGCTTGGGTGTGAACACAAAAAAACGCGTCGAAAAACGCTGACGAATAACACCCGCTGTTATTCGTCCCGGTGTGTACGGGCCTTAAGATTTAAAAATCTTAATTTTTTGGATTTGAACCTGATACTTCTATCAGACATGACAGATGTATGACTTCAGGAATAGCTTCACCACAGTGCTTAGCCAACACATCCCTGCATGTTACAACCACTGAATACACACGTGTCACACTGTAATGCATCCTTTCGGTTGAGTTCCTACCGTCCATAGCATGAGCCAGCCACAGCAAAGGACGCACCCACTTACGCTGTGCTCATGTGGATAGAGGGACTGTCAAAGCTTGGCACTCCTCCAGAAATATGAATATTAAAGATTTCCTTGCATAACGTTTCATCTTCCATTCTACTTTATTTATAGTATGAATTCATAACAAGAGTTATCTCAAGACACTTTACACCCAACAATTCTAGTAATTCCCCCAAGAGCAAGCATTTAGTGCAACAGTGGTGAGGAAAAACTTCCTTTTTAGGAAGAAACCAGTCACAGTAAAAGATAATAGAACAGTGACTAGAAAAAGTAGTTTGTAGTTGTAGTATTTTCCATTATATAATAACAATGTAGACTAAGAATGTCAACAGCATTTCTGTAAATCTTGGAAAATCATTATTGAAATCATTGTACTTTTTCTATCCAGTATGTCAGTTAAAAAAAAAGTCCCAGTATGTGATACCAGTGTGTGTTGTGTCCACTTAGACGGTGTTGTGTCTCTTGGACAGTGGAGCTGACATCAACCGGCCGAACATCTCCGGAGCCACGCCTCTTTACTTTGCCTGCAGGTGATGTCATCAGTGATGTCATTGTAATATTGATGATTCATAGTGTGGTTTTAACTCACCTATCTTGCACTTCCTCTTAACTGTTCAGGAGTAGAGCTCAGGCCCACAGGAAACCCGCCAATCAGTGCCAAAATGTTCCAGTGAGATAGTAAATGCCGTAAACATGTTCCAGGGTTCAAACATTTTGAAAAAACCTGGAAAAGTTATGGAATTTGAAAAATGCAAATTTCAGGCCTGGAAATATTTAGGAAAATATGAAAACACGCAGAAAGTTTTGGCAAAGTCATGGATTTTTTTTAACAAAGCATAATATGATTTGATTAATAAAGAAAATCTTTTAATAAAAAGATGTATTTCACATCGTCTTAACCTTAACGTTGTATTCAGGGCACGATATTACGAATTCCACTATAAACCACATAAATTGACTTTCATTTTATTGTTAAACCTCTGAGGGTAACCGTTAACACAGATTTGTATTCTTATTGTAAAATGCAGACTGAGTCATGCAAATTTGCCAAAAAGTCATGGAAATGTATTGGTTGAAATGTGTATGAACCCTGTTCATAGAGAGCCGTCTTCATACAGTGCTGCTCATCAGTAAAGGAACCCCTGCTTAAGTTGACTAAAAAGAGGAATAAAAAAATGAGGAAAGTCCAACATTTTAAGGACACCAATTTTCTTTTTGATTAAATAATGTATTATGTAATGTTATATAATGTAAATGTTCTTCCTTAAAATACAGGGGATAAGTATACACAGTCCTATGTTAAATTCCCATAGAGGCAGGCAGATTTCTATTATTAAAGGCCAGTTATTTCATGGATCAGGATACTATGCATCCTGATAAAGTTCCCTTGACCTTTGGAATTAAAATAACCCCCCATCATCACATACCCTTCACCATACCTAGAAATAGGCATTGGGAACTTTCCATAAGATCATCTCTCAGTGCAAATCAAACCAGCTATTAAGGTAACTGAAATAACACCAGGCCAATCTCTAGGTATGGTGAAGAGTATGTGATGATGGGGGGTTAGTTTAATTCCAAAGGCCAAGGGAACTTTATCAGGATGCATAGTATCCTGATCCATGAAATAACTGGCCTTTAAAAATTTAACATAGGAGTGTGTATACTCATGCCCCCTGTATTATAAGGAAGAACATTTATTTATTTATTCATTACAAAGAAAATTGGTGTCCTTAAAGGTTGGATTTTTCCTCATTTTTAATTATAATTATATGTCACAATATGTAGAATTCAAATACTCACCATCAACAACTCTACTAAATACCCATATTTTGTACATTGTTTTTTCCCCCAAAATATTAGGGATTGTAATATTCTACAATACCCACTGATAGCTTTACAGTGCCAATATATGACAGTCCATTACTGTGTTACTCTGTAGCCATGGCCAAAGAGACACAGCGCAGATCCTGCTCTCTCGTGGTGCCAAATACCTCGCTGACAAGAATGGAATCACTCCTCTGGATCTTTGTGTGCAGGTGAGTTTAAAAAAAAAAAAAAATATATATATATATATATATATATATATATATATATATATATATATATATATATATATATATATATATATATATATATATATATATATATATTTATTTTGGGGGGCTTTTTCCCTTTATTCCAGAGTGACTGACAGACAGGAAAGGTGGGAGAGAGATGGGGGATGACTTGCAGCACAGGGCTGCAGGCTGCCCCAAGTTTTTCTAAACTCATGTACTTTACAAAGACTCAAAGACTCTGATGGAAAAACAAGGAAGGGATAGAGGGACCCCGCCCGGAAGAAGCCCGGGGCCCCCGTCTGGAGCCAGGCCCAGACGGTGGGCTCGTGAGCGAGCATCTGATGGCCGGGTTTGCCACGGAGCCCGGTCGGGCACAGCCCGAAAAAGCAACGTGGCACTTCTCCCTCATGCCCATGGGCCCACCACCTGTGGGAGGATCCAAAGGGGTTGGGCGCGCTGCTATATGGGAAGAGAGGGGCAGAGCTGTCAACTGATCACCATCTGGTGGTGAGTTGGGTCAGGGGGTGGGGGAAGACCAAACGGGTAGTGCGGGTAAACTGGGAACGTCTGGAGGAGGCCCCTGTCCGACGGACTTTCAACTCACACCTCCGGCGGAGCTTTTCGGGCATCCCTGTGGAGGCTGGGGGCATTGAACCTGAGTGGACAATGTTCAAAGTTTCCATTGCTAAAGCTGCGGCGGCGAGCTGTGGTCTTAGGGTTTTAGGTGCCTCAAGGGGCGGTAACCCGCGAACACCCTGGTGGACACCGGTGGTCAGGGAAGCCGTCCGACTGAAGAAGGAGTCTTTCCGGGATATGTTGTCTCGGAGGACTCCGGAGGCAGTTGCAGGATACCGACGGGCCCGAAGGGCTGCAGCCTCGGCCGTGACGGAGACAAAGCAGCGGGTGTGGGAGAAGTTCGGAGAAGACATGGAGAAGGACTTTCGGTCGGCACCAAGGTGCTTCTGGAAAACCGTTCGCCACCTCAGGAGGGGGAAGCGAGGAATCATCCAAGCTGTATACAGTAAGGATGGGACGTTGTTGACCTCAACTGGGGAGGTAATAGAGCGGTGGAAGGAGCACTTTGAGGAACTCCTAAATCCAGCTGACACGCCCTCTGTGGTAGAGGCAGAGCTGGAAGATGATGGGGGATTGTAGTCAATTTCCCTGGTGGAAGTCGCTGAGGTAGTCAAACAACTCCACAGCGGCAAAACCCCAGGGATTGATGAGATCCGTCCACAAATGCTGAAAGCTCTGGGTGTGGAGGGGATGTCTTGGTTGACACGCCTCTTCAACATTGCGTGGAAGTCTGGGACGGTGCCTAAGGAGTGGCAGACCAGGGTGGTGGTTCCCCTCTTCAAAAAGGGGGACCAGAGGGTGTGTGCCAATTATAGGGGTATCACACTTCTCAACCTCCCTGGTAAAGTCTACTCCAAGGTGCTGGAAAGGAGGGTTCGGCCGATAGTCGAACCTCGGATTGAAGAGGAACAATGCGGATTCCGTCCTGGCCGTGGAACAACGGACCAGATCTTCACTCTCGCAAGGATCTTGGAGGGGGCCTGGGAGTATGCCCAACCAGTCTACATGTGTTTTGTGGATCTGGAGAAGGCGTATGACCGGGTCCCCCGGGAGAAATTGTGGGAGGTGCTGCGGGAGTATGGGGTGAGGGGGTCCCTTCTCAGGGCCATCCAATCTCTGTATGACCAAAGCGAGAGCTGTGTCCGGATTCTCGGCAGTAAGTCGGACTCGTTCCAGGTGAGGGTTGGCCTCCGCCAGGGCTGCGCTTTGTCACCAATCCTGTTTGTAATATTTATGGACAGGATATCGAGGCGTAGTCGTGGCGGGGAGGGGTTGCAGTTCGGTGGGCTCGGGATCTCATCGCTGCTTTTTGCAGATGATGTGGTCCTGGTGGCATCATCGGTCTGTGACCTTCAGCACTCACTGGATTGGTTCGCCGCCGAGTGTGAAGCGGCTGGGATGAGGATCAGTACCTCTAAATCTGAGGCCATGGTTCTCAGCAGGAAACCGATGGAGTGCTTTCTTCAGGTGGGGAGTGAGTCCTTACCCCAAGTGAAGGAGTTTAAGTACCTTGGGGTCTTGTTCGCGAGTGAGGGGACCATGGAGCGTGAGATTGGTCGGAGAATCGGAGCAGCCGGTGCGGTATTACATTCCGTGTATCGCACCGTTGTGACGAAAAGAGAGCTGAGCCAGAAGGCAAAACTTTCAATCTACCGGGCAATTTTCGTTCCTACCCTCACCTATGGTCATGAAGGCTGGGTCATGACCGAAAAAACGAGATCCAGGGTACAAGAGGCCGAAATGGGTTTCCTCAGGAGGGTGGCTGGCGTCTCCTTTAGAGATAGGGTGAGAAGCTCAGTCATCCGAGAGGAGATCGGAGTAGAGCCGCTGCTCCTTCACGTCGAAAGGAGCCAGTTGAGGTGGTTTGGGCATCTGGTAAGGATTCCTCCTGGGCGCCTCCCTAGGGAGGTGTTCCAGGCACGTCCAGCTGGGAGGGGGCCTTGGGGAAGACCCAGGACTAGGTGGAGAGATTATATCTCCAACCTGGCCTGGGAACGCCTCGGGATCCCCCAGTCGGAGCTGGTTGATCGGGAAAGGGAAGTTTGGGGTCCCTTATTGGAGCTGCTGCCCCCGCGACCCGACTCCGGATAAGCGGATGAAGATGGATGGATGGATGGATGTACTTTACACTTCTTCCTCACAGTGTTGTTGTTCAATTCATGTGGTTACTCTTTCTCCATGTGTGTGCTCAGGGTGGATATGGGGAGACCTGTGAGATCCTTATCCAGCACCACAGCAGACTTTTCCAGACCCTCATCCAGATGACACAAAATGATGAAATGAAAGAGAACATGGTATGACCAATTTGTCTCTACATTCATTGATAAGCCCTGTGTATACACTTCTATTGACCATGTGTCTATGTGTCTGTGTGTCTGTCTGTGTGTCTGTAGCTCAGGCAGGTTCTGGAGCATGTCTCTCAGCAGAGAGACAGTCATTACCAGAGGATCTTGACCAGTCTTGCTGAAGTAGCTACCACCAATGGACACAAGCTTCTCAGGTATAATTGTTGATTTTCCCTCTTTATATATCCCTTAGGGGTTGTCTTTATGTTAGACCAGTGATTCCCAGCCAGGGGTATGTGTGCCCCGGGGGGCACACCTGCTGTTGCCAGGGGGTACTTGAAAAGATTGTAAAGCAGCTCTACTAATTTGCCAAAATAAAAAGCGGCGATTTGCCCATTCAAACCCTTTCTTGGCCAACAGAAGGTTGTAGTTCTAGTAGTTTCTGTTGTTTCTAGCCTTAAAAATGACTCCAAGCGATTTTACATATTACAGGCACCATTCACACACATTCATACACTGTAGCCTAGGCTGCCATATAAGGTGCCACCTGCTTGTCACATAAACATACACACATTTACACACCGATGGCACATTGAGCTGCATTTGTGTGAGAATTTTAAAGTCTATTGGACTTATGGTATGGCCTTTCCAAAATATTATATTTTAATCAATAATTATAGCGCCACCATGTGGCCAATTGGGCTCATTTTTGGGCTTTTGGTTGAGTTTTACTACTTTTTTTTTCTCCTTAGCATTTCTGTGTAGCACTTTTTTTCTATATAGAAAGTGTGTTACAAATAAAATGTATTATTAGTATTATTATATTTCTTGGGAACCAAATGCACATTGTTTCCAGTCATTGGACAAACTTGGTGTTTCTGGCTCATTCCAGCTTACTGGAATTTAAGCGGCGGAAGATGACAAATAATAATAATAAACCGGAGAAAAAAAAATAGAGTTCTACCCCTTCAGTGTGTGTGATGCACAGTGGCATTAATAGTCACGACAAAGATAATGGAACTATGTACTAGAAATAGTAGCTGTAGTAGTTCATGACGTAGCAGGGCACAGTAAGGTGTAGCAGGACATAGCAGGGCTTCCTCTCAATTCAGACTGCACTTTGATTGGCTGATTCACGAAGCATCTCAGTGCATTTTGGAACGCATTCAATTGTGCTGTCTTCATAGAAAACTTTAATTTTTCCAAATGTTCTGTTTTATCTAAACATGTATTCAGCAGCTTTTAGGTCATTTTATGATATTTAAAAGTTGCAGGACCACGGCAACAGCTGCAGCCATTATTTAGGTGCCACGCTAATCCAAGGAAAACTGCAAGGCGAAAAAACATAAGGACTCCGGGGAATAAGCTCCCCAGAGCTAAGTTAGTAACAAGCATTTCTGGGACATGGATGCACACAGATGGAAATAGAGAGGAGCTCGGTGTGTCAAAGGAAGTCCCCCGGCAGACTAAAACTAAAACCGCATAACTAAGAGCTGGCCCAAGGCAAACCTGAGCCAGTTCTATAAGGATTGGGCGATGAATCTGACGACTATGAAGAGACAAACATTTTATCTAGTACATGCCTCCCTACATTGCACGTGTCTTATCTCTGTCAGTGTGCCGGATTTTGTCTAGCTGCATTACAAATGGATGTTTGACAGTTGCTCATTTTATCTCTGTCCATCCTCAGCCTGTCCAGCAGTTATGAAGCTCAGATGAAGAGTCTGCTGAGAATTGTTCGTATTTTCTGCCACGTGTTTCGCCTGGGGCCTTCTTCACCCAACAATGGCAACGACATGGGCTACAATGGCAACAAGACGCCTCGCAGCCAGGTCTTTAAGGTTAGTAGGAGCTGAATTTACACTACATTTTGATCTCTAGGTGTTGTAAGAACCGCAGAGTAGGCCGCTGGTATGGAAGTAGTGAATGCTCTGTGTTATTTGCAAAAGTGTGAGATTAAAATGGCAACAAAAAGTGTTTTTCGTTACTTAATTATACCAAAACTGATAATCACCAATTCTACTTTTAAATGATACATTGGTTAATGCTTACTTCTGGGATATTTAATGAAAGTATGCACATCAAAAAAACACAAAACATCATGTCAATTATTTTAACCCTGTCCTTGGGTCAAATTTGACCTGTTCTAAAAATTCTATAAGAGAAACCTGGGTTTCTTTTTAACCAAATTAAAAAGCAAAACATTAAGTACATTTACAAATACTTAATCACTACTTTCATTGAATTTTGGGTATTCAATTTTATATCATTTGAAAAAATTGAAATGGGTTTAAAACCTGACAAAACTCTTTAACCGGAAGACAACACAAGGGTTAAATATAATCTTCATACTTTATTTTGCTTCCACAATATCTTTAATTGATTAATGTGGTGCAATGTTTAATTTGGTCTATGATCTCCACCAAGCATAGCACCAACATTGTGTGTGTGTGTGTGTGTGTGTGTGTGTGTGTGTGTGTGTGTGTGTGTGTGTGTGTGTGTGTGTGTGTGTGTGTGTGTGTGTGTGTGTGTGTGTGTGTGTGTGTGTGTGTGTGTGTGTGTGTGTGTGTGTGTGTGTGTGTGTGTGTGTGTGTGTGTGTGTGTGTGTGTGTGTGTGTGTGTGTGTGTGTGTGTGTGTGTGTGTGTGTGTGTGTCTGTGTGTGTGTCTGTGTGTGTGTGTGTGTCACACACTGTCTCAAAACTATGACATTAAGCAACAAGTGCAAATTCTTAATGTCTATTAAGGGAACAATAGAGTAATCATCATTCACAGGTGACAACAATTGAGAAGTAAAACAATATGAAAAACGAAAAATCCAGAGGCTATTAACTTTAATACAGCTTAACATAATTGTTCTTCAGACAAATATATTGGAGGAGACATGAATAATCTTATTGAGGGGAGAGAGAGACATCTTTATTAGCTTACTAGCTTACTATAAATTATGAAGGATCAGCATGCAGTATATGTTGGCTAACAATTAACAGGAAATGTCCCTGTAGAAATATCAAAGAAATGAGTTAATTTAGAAACAATGTCTCCAATGCATAGTTTGTCCACCAGAGAGCACTAACGTGTTAATTTTTACACTGTAGTATGTCCTGCTCACTACCTTAGTCACTCATCTTTAAGAACCACATTTATGTGACCAATGTCAAAAATGTAAATGGAAAAAAAAAATAATAATGCAGTCAATTTTATTTAAACTCTCAAATATCAATATTGACCTCTGCCAGGCTATGCTCAATCTTTTGGAGCATAGGAATTTGAAATAAAACAATCATTCAGTGGTTTAAGTACTGACTTTTAGCTTTTGAGTTTACTGAGAGCGGTGTCTCCATGAGTGACTACTTTCATAGAACACACAACACAACAGTCACCTGAGCGTGTGTTTATATAAAAATATATTTATTTTTTTTGCCATTTCTGTGTCTTTAGCAATTGGGGGGGGGGCAAGGTGGAGGTTGGGGTGTGGCCTTGACAACTACTACTTTGTTCGTATGAGAGCCATGATGTCTCTCTCTCATGGGTGGGCCACCTATAACCATTTCTGGGCACCATAGGCAGGCCGGGGGAACTCATATTAATGTTAGAAAACCTCATAAAGTGACATTTTCATGCCATGGGACCTTAAAAAATGTCCAGCTTTGGCAAGTCCTGGTGGTAGTATCAAAAACAGCACTGGGGCAATAGTGGAACTTTTTCTAGTTAATTGCTTCTTTTATTGGAAGATAGTTGGTAAAACTGGCACATGATCATACTGTCTTGACTGTATATCCTTTCAACTAAAACAGCAGCAATAAGAATTGACTCCATTGGTTGCAGATGTGTGCGAGACAGATGGCTGTGGAGACGGTACAAAAAGATGAATGTTCCTGGACAGGTTCTGCTGTCTTTGATGTGAGCCATGGACATTTTTATAATTTTCAGCAGACATGTTGAACTTTGGGAAATCTCTGGAACCCTGCAGTCTTATAATCTTACTTACCATCACAATTGGTAGCTGGGTGTTTTTAATGATTTAATGTTGAAAGATTATTGGCATTTGTGTGTGTGTGTGGACAGGGTTAGGGTTGGGCAATATGTATAAAATCTGCTTTCATACTACATGCCATTTTAGAGTTTGAGATGCATGTCATTACATTGTCATCTATAATAATGTATTTATATAAGAATTTATATCTATCACAGTGCTTTCAATCCTGTAATTCTAATATTGTCATAAAGCATAATCCCTGCTCAATGGTTTGGAACACTGCCTGCAATCACATGACACAACAAAAAATGGTAAAGCCCAATACTAAATAGAGTTTTCATCCTTTTGGGATTAGAATTGTGTGATTGTTGGATTTGCATTAACATTCTGTTCAATTTAACTTCTAAAATTCTTTTTAACACACAGAGAGGAAGAATTTGCTACTGTAGTGTTTGGGCTTTCTATCTATAGAAAAGAAAGCAAACCAGAATAAAATCACTCTTTTACTGCTGATGTGGAACATGTAATGATTCTATAAATAACCTTTCCAAAATATATTGTTGTAGGACTTTCTCAGATTCTTCTCTGGCATAAACCTAAAAACCTTCTATTCACGCACCCAATGGTTTGTTCACCCAAGTAACAAAAACACATATAGCCATGCAGATAGTTCTGGTTTTATTTAGTTTTGAGACACCTGTCTTTCAGATTTCTGCCTCTCCCCAAATACAGGGACTACAATGAAGTACAGACCACAGAATGTGAGAAACAAGGACACTGCTTCTAGAATGAGATGTTGCTGTTGCCATTGTATCAATGGGGAGGCAAAAATAGTCTGAGACAAGTATCTCAAAACCTGGTCAAATAAAACAACTCTCTGTCTCTAGATAGCACAAGAGGTAAGCAAGGAAATATGTATTTTTGTAATTTGGATGAACCGACCCATCAAAAGCAAACTTCTATGCTGGTGCACCTGACATGGGATCTTCAGGGCCTTGAAAATCCTGATAATGTTCAGTCAGAACTTACCTGGCTTGTTCTTAGTTGGACGAAGGTCAATTTCCGGACATTACTCTTAACTCAGTCCCAGACAACATGAAAAATGTGCTAAAGCCTGAATGAAGCTTTAAAAAAACAAAACCTGCAGACCACCTGAAGGCCAGTGTCACTCCTCTCTTGTCATGTTTTTGTGGATCACTCCCTTTGTTTTTTCCCCTGTGATCCTGTGTGCCTCTCACCTCTGTTGGTCTCTTTGCAGCCAATGGAGCTGCTGTGGCACTCCCTGGACGAGTGGCTGGTGCTTATCTCCACAGAGCTGGACAGGAACAGGAAGAACCCTTCTTCCCCCTCCTCCAGTAGCAGCGAAATAGCCTCGCTGCTTCTCAAACAGCGGGAGGTCGACCACTCCGTTTCAACACCGAAACTGCCCTCCTTGCTGGACGCTCAGACGGCCATGGAAACAGAGGTGTACGCCGATGGGGAGGACGTCATCTCCATGACGGCCAGTCGGCTCAGTGCTGTGATCCAGGCCTTCTATATGTGCTGCTCCTGTCAGATGCCACAAGGGTCTGTGTTCAACTTTCATCTGTCAGCATTAATATCTAATCAATATACAGAAAAAGGGTGACTTTCCTCTGTGGCGCCAGCTGACGGAGCTCGGAGCTGAAATCTGACATAGCGCGTCATGTTTCAGACCTCCGTAATGAGTTTTGCATCATCTGGCAGTTCTTGGCCGACCTCGGCTGCTCTGAGCTCCGTGCTCCGATGCCATGGAGGGAAGCTACACACCATTCATCTAAACAGTGCCCACACATAGATGACACAGAGCTGAATTGAAATCGGCAAAGTATCTTTTTAATAGGGTTAGAACAATATGATTTTGTCCTGATTCAATTCTTTCATGATACACGGGTGCCAATTCAAATTGTATTGCGGTTTTTTAATTTATATGAGTTATTAAGTATTGTGATTCTTTAGTATTGAGTATTGGGATTTTGTTTTCCTTCTGTAACAAAAACAAAAGTTGAATAATACACACCTAGATACAATATACTGTACTGTATAAATGTATCATTAACATTTCTAAAAACTCTTTGTTTTTTAAAAGGAATGCACATCACAAGTCAGTCAGTCTGACATTAATTTAATTCCTAAAGAAGCATATAGCATGTATGTACTGTTTTCTGTTTGTTTGTTTGTTTTTTCTGGAAACGGATATGATGAAGTCGTACACCTGCACAGCACCAGCTTCAGTTCAGTCCTGTATCAGCTTCACACCAGATATGTTCAGCCACAGCACTGCCATTGTCTAACATGCGTTTTGGCAGTGCTCACGGTTCAGAGACGCATTCACTGTATTTAGGATGGAAGAAAATAGACTTTAAGCCAAAAAAGACAGATCAGGTAGCTGTCACATGCTGCAGTGCAAGTGAAACTGTCACGCAGCAGGTGTAAACAACTGTATTGACTAAAATACAAGCGTATCTGTTCTGTCAGACGCATGTGAGGCAGACAAACGCAGCTGACATGTGTCCTCTGTAGACAGCGTAAGTTCCCTTGGTGGGCTGTCACTCTTTAAGGAATCTCTGCTGTGCTGAGCTGCAGGGAGTGACAAGGACAGATACATGCCTGGGATGTATGCGTGTTCTCTACAGATGGTCTGCATTCATGTTGCAAATTATTACTAATGGCACACTGATCGCTACTGCTACTACTAATCAGGGTTTACCTCAGGGCATTAAAATGTACCTTTTTATGAGTTTTTTAACGTTAAAATGCGTTCCCCCAGCCTGCCCCAGTGGCTAGAAATGGTGATAGGTGTAAACCAAGCCCTGGGTATCCTGCTCTGCCTTTGAGAAAATGAAAACTCAGATGGGCCGATCTGGAATCTTGCCCCTTATGATAAGGGGCAAAAGTAGAATATATCTTTATATTAAAATACTGACATAAAGAACCAATACCGCAAAACTTTACTTATAAATGTACTTACCACCTTTCCCAATGTGGGTAAATGTCTAAAAGGGTAAAAGTGTACGCTAGGTTACCTCCCCTTTCTCTGCTTTGCCCACTCAGAGAATTTGGCCCACCCATGAGAGACAGACATCATGGCTTTCAAATGAGCAAAGTGGCAGTTGGTCCAGACCACATCCCCAGCCTCCACCTACGTCTACTACCTACTACTTGCCATAGACAACTAGTGTAGTTTGTCTCAATGCTGCAGTAATAGTGTTATCTAGATCAGGGGTCTTCAACATTTCTTTTTAGGCCTGGGACCCCTAAGCTGAAAGAGAGACTGAGTAGGTACCCCCTACTGCTAATATTGTATACAGTTGAGTTTCATTTTAAACTGGGCCGATTATATGTCATTGATACATTGTGTTTTAATGTTAAACAACATGTGGAAGGCACAGTGACTTTTTTGTTTTTTACAAATAGGCCAATGTATCTTTGCTATTAAAATGCTGGATTCATATAAATGTGTATTTAACTTTCAAAAATAATTTTGAGGACCCCCCTTGGGATCACGGACCCCCTGTTGAAGATCTCTGTTTCAGAGGAAATAGTAAAGGCTGTACACAAACTTTTATATATCAGGATATTCCAGTTTTCTCTTTTAGTTTTCAAAAACTTGAGACAACGCTGCTTTATCTACCTGCTGTTTGCTCTTACATTGTTCTCTTTATTTTTTATTTTTTAACCCTTCTCCTGGTCAAATATTATACACAGTTAGATCATTAAGTACGCTTAATTAACCGCCAATAGAGGATGCTATTGACATCCCTGCTGAAATGAACCATCTCTCTTTCTGTTTTTGTTGCTCTCTTGCTTCTTTTTACCCTGCTTTCCATCAGCAATGATAATAATAATAATAATGATCCAACATCATGTTTTCAGTGTAGGAGATTTTGCTGTTTTAGATAGTAATGCAAAAGAAATGCTGTTGATGAGAAAGCTGTTTGTCTCTTTTTTCCTTTTTTCACTTTGTCTTTGTCACTCTTCACCTCCCTCTTTTTTTCCCTCACCTAGAATGACGTCCCCTCGCTTTATTGAGTTTGTCTGCAAGCATGACGAGGTGCTCAAGTGTTTTGTAACCAGGTGAGTCAAAGCCACCCCCCGCAAATCTTTTCCTTTTAACACTTTTATCTCTTTGTTCTCTCACTTCCCCTGTTTCGACCTTGTGTCTCCTTGTGTGTTATTTTTTCTTCCAGAAATCCAAAGATCATCTTTAACCACTTTCATTTCCTCCTGGAGTGTCCAGAGTTGATGTCACGCTTCATGCACATTATTAAAGGCCAGGTAAGACATGATTAATTATTTTATCAAATGTTTGGTGGTACTTAATATGGAAGCACAAGTTTGGAAGCTAAATTGAATCTGCTAGAAACATTATCTTTTCTTTTTTTGAGCAACACTCTGTTATTTTTGGAGAAAGAAGTAACAGAATATGAATATTATTCTAAGCCTTTCAATTGCAAAATGAGCACTTTTGTGGTAAGGTAAATACAAGCTGGACTATTAACTTACATTGTAGCTTGTTTTTGCTGCTGCTGACTGCAGCGATCTCGCTTAATACTAGACCAGTGTCAAAGATTGTTGTTCCCTTCAGTTAAATATGGCGCTTACCCACTGCTAGTACCAGCTCTACTCGGCAGCCAAACTGCCGTGACCTCATGCAAGACACACACACACACACACACACACACACACACACACACCGAAGGTGTGTTGTTTTTGATTCTCTGCATGTGGCTATTGCCACAGCCAGAAGACAAATTTCATTTCAAAAGAAGCTGGAGGAAGCAAAAAACAACCACAGCTGGCTAAACTATTTTAAAATGGCGGGTTTGTTCAGGACACCCCCAATGGCGTTAGCAATGATGACACAGGCATTAGTGACGATTCTCTCCAACCAATCAGTAGTCTGCAAGTTTTTCACATCACCTTTTGGTATCGCCTCAGCTCACTTGGAATTACAAAAAGTACCTATTAGCTAGTACCAGGGACTTTTTTTCATAATGGAAAACCCAAAAAGTTGAGGCGAGTCGAGCAGGTACCATGCAGTGGAAAAACGCCATTTGAAAAAAAAAAAAACAGTAGTTACCCTAAAGTATGTAACACCCAACTCCCACAAACCTTTACTTTAATTTATATATACTCTGTGTGTGTGTGTGTGTGTGTGTGTGTATGTATGTATATGTGTATGTATGTATGTATGTATGTATATATATATATATATATATATATATAATATACACACACACACAGTATACTAATATATATATACTGTGTGTGTGAATATATATGTATTAATTTATTAATACAATAGTAGTTAATTTAAATGTTTTGTTCTTATAGATTCACTGGCCCATTACTGCTGCTACACAATGAAATATAAGTGTACATATGAAAACAGTACCTAAATGTTTTCATGATGAATAGTTCACCCAATCTGGAACCCCTATGTTAGCTGAAACCTTATTTAAGTTTGTAGGACTACTAGATACAGTAAGTTAGCCATACGTTTCCCACTGTACGTTTTAGCCCATTTTTGACATTTACCAAATATTCCACAGTAGTAATACATCTAATGGCTGATATTTGTTTTATCACCTACTGTATTAATCTGTCAATCATTTTTTGATAACTTACCTCAAATATATCTTTTGACATTTCTTTACTCCAATTTCTTGTTACTCATTAGTCGACACTGATGCATCTGTGATAAACTAATCAAAATATATAGGCTCTGTAGGCATACATACACTTCTCCAGTTTTATCCATCAGGCTCAACCCTTCTCTTTGCATGGTGACCCTTATTTTTTAGACTTAGACAGACTTTATTGTCATTCAACTGCACATTAACATATACAGTTGAGTGAGATTTTGTTGCAAGGCTCCGAGAAAAGAAAAGAAACAGAAAACAAGTAAAAAGAGAAACAGTATAAATATAAGTGTGCAGTATAAAAATTAAAAATGTATTATTATAAGACTATTATGACTAGTGCAAATATCAATAGCAGCAGGATGTATTGAAGTGAAATGAATAATATAAATGTAAAGGTATATTAGTGCAAATAGGGTTCACAGTGTCCATGTAAAGTGACTAGTGTCATGTGTATGGGAGGGGGGGGATTTTACTATTATTATTTATTAAAGGTTCTCACCTAGGTGTTCCCTGTCAGGACCTTGCGATATCAGCCATCAGTTATTAGGGGTGGGGGGAATAATCGATTGCAATATTTTCAGTGGCAATACTGTATCGATACACAGGCGCCAAGTATGGATTTTTTATTATAGATGTGTTGGTCAGTTTGTCTACTTGACAATCCCGTTTTTCAGCAATAAAATGAAGTGATATGAACAAACAGAGAAATGTTTCTTTTTATATACAACAGACATTGACAAAGTTTCCTTTTGGGAATTCATTTGAAATTGTGAAAAATTGAAGTTGGAAAAAGGTTATAAATTGCAATATATCCCAGAATATTGCAATATGTGTAAAATTGCAATAATATCGTGATGATATCGTATCGGGAGGCGTCTGGTGATTCCCACCCTGTTCAGCTATTAGCTCCCAAACTTAGTAAAATACATAAAAAATGTCTCCCATCAACTTACGCTGCTGGATTTGTCTTTCTTGTATGCAAATACATTGTGGCTCCAAAAGCACGTACCTTATTCTTCATTCTCTACTTTGATAACTTATAGTCCCTCGGTGTCTTTGTTTGTGTCTTCTGGGATTTTATAGAAAGTGACTTTGAAAGTCCCCTGTCTTCACTTCAGGATCATTTAACAGCGTTACAACCATGGCAATAACACTTGTCTTAAGTTCCATTTATACGGCTTCATAAATTTTAAGAGCTGCTGTGTTGTGTGCTCTTTCCTCACTCTTCAGTATTCATATTTGAGCTGTAGCGTTCGAGCCTCGTTACCCATGGATTATGGCTCGCCTGGGAGTAGGCCCTTGTTTTAATTACAGACTTTAACCTGGTGAATTTGATTTCATCTCCTGATTCTTCTCGCTGTACGCCCCACAGCCCCAGTGGGAAAAGCCTTTTTTCCTCTCTTCCATGCTCATCCTTCACTCTACCTCCAACGCTTAGAGAACAAAGGCATATATTATGCAAATTGACCCACAGCCTCATCTCTGTATTACAGACAAGTTTTTCAGCACTGAAGGCTTTCCGAGCCGTCGGTGGAGACGGAATAATCCACAGTCTGAGAGTTGAAAGCACAGCGAAGTGGTAATTAGTTAAGGAAAGTGCCGCGCAGTGTGGGATGAAGTCTTGTTTTCTCTCTCAGCCCTTCAAAGATCGCTGCGAGTGGTTCTATGAGCATCTGCTGGCCGGCCAGCCGGACTCAGACATGGTTCATCGTCCGGTCAACGAGAACGACATCCTGCTCATCCACAGAGGTACAAAAGGTCTTCTTTATACATAAACAGGGGGGAGTCTTCTGCATCAAAAGCATTACGTTACTATATGTATGCATCATTTACTGTGAAAACCATATGTGTGGGTACACCATCTGAATAACACACAGGGAAGGCGGACTCTGCCACAAACAATGAAGACTACTGAATAGAAAGGCAATTACAGAATGTAAAGACATTTAAGGGCTATTGCTGAAAAATGCAAAAATGTCTTTTCTCTGTAATTAATGTGTAGTGGATTGTAACTAAGACACAATGCCTTGGGATCCTTAGATATCATTCATTAACATTTCAACATTAATTTTTTTCAGATTTATTTTTTAACTTTAAAAACTAGTGTGTCTGCTGTTCCTACTAATGATTTCCAACAACATTTGCTGATGGTGTTTGTGACTGGTACGATCCAGCTGCAAAAGTACAGATGCTGCTTGGTGCAAAATTGTGTGTGATAATGTGAGAAAATATCAAGTTCTACAGATTGTGAATTTACGCCAATGAGCAATAAATTGCCAGCTTCTAATTGGAGTTTGTCCAGAAACAGAAAGCATGTAGCGCCAACCCTGACCGACATATTTTCCATCTGTTCTCCACATCTTTTTCTCCTTGATGTTTTGTTCTCAGTGCACCGATACGATTTTGCTTCTCACTAACAGATTCCATATTCAGGAGTAGCTGTGAGATGGTTTCTAAGTCCACCAATGAGAAACTCAAACAGGGCATCGCTGTTCGCTTCCATGGCGAGGAGGGGATGGTGGGTTTCTAAATTCATGTTGCACTGCTTGAGTTCTTTGTAATCAAACACTTTTTTCTGTTGGCCTGTTTCAGGTGTCAGCTAATCAGCAGTACTGCAGTCAGGAGCTGGGCGATAGGGAAACAAAATCCAATATCACCACATTCTTGAGCAAATACAGTGCCTTGCGAAAGTATTCGGCCCCCTTGAAGTTTTCAACCTTTTGACACATTTCAGGCTTCAAACATAAAGATATAAAATTTTTATTTTTGTGAAGAATCACCAACAAGTGGGACACAATTGTGAAGTGGAACGAAATCTATTGGATATTTTAAACTTTTTTAAGCAAATAAAAACTGAAAAGTGGTGCGTGCAAAATTATTGGGCCCCCTTGCGTTAATACTTTGTAGAGCCACCTTTTGCTGCGATTACAGCTGCAAGTCGCTTGGGGTATGTATCAGTTTTGCACATTGAGAGACTGAAATTCTTGCCCATTCTTCCTTGCAAAACAGCTCGAGCTCATTGAGGTTGGATGGAGAGCGTTTGTGAACAGCAGTTTTCAGCTCTTTCCACAGATTCTCGATTGGATTCAGGTCTGGACTTTGACTTGGCCATTCTAACACCTGGATACATTTATTTGTGAACCATTCCTTTGTGGATTTTGCTGTATGTTTGGGATCATTGTCTTGTTGGAAGATAAATCTCCGTCCCAGTTTCAGGTCTTTTGCAGACTCCAACAGGTTTTCATCCAGAATGGTCCTGTATTTGGCTGCATCCATCTTCCCCTCAATTTTAACCATCTTCCCTGTCCCTGCTGAAGAAAAGCAGGCCCAAACCATGATGCTGCCACCACCATGTTTGGCAGTGGGGATGGTGTGTTGAGGGTGATGAGCTGTGTTGCTTTTACGCCAAACATATCGTTTTGCATTGTGGCCAAAAAGTTCGATTTTGGTTTCATCTGACCAGAGCACCTTCTTCCACATGTTTGGTGTGTCTCCCAGGTGGCTTGTGGCAAACTTTAGACGAGACTTTTTATGGATATCTTTGAGAAATGGCTTTCTTCTTGCCACTCTTCCATAAAGGCCAGATTTGTGCAGTGTATGACTGATTGTTGTCCTATGGACAGCCTCTCCCACCTCAGCTGTAGTTCTCTGCAGTTCATCCAGAGTGATCATGGGCCTCTTGGCTGAATCTCTGATCAGTCTTCTCCTTGTCTGAGCTGAAAGTTTAGAGGGACGGCCAGGTCTTGGTAGATTTGCAGTGGTCTGATACTCCTTCCATTTCAAAATGATCGCTTGCACAGTGGTCCTTGGGATGTTTAAAGCTTTTTGTATCTAAATCCGGCTTTTAAACTTCTCCACAACAGTATTACGGACCTGCCTGGTGTGTTCCTTGGTCTTCATGATGCTCTCTGCGCTTTCAACAGAACCCTGAGACTATCACAGAGCAGGTGCATTTATACAGAGACTTGATCACACACAGGTGGATTCTATTTATCACCATCAGTCATTTAGGACAACATTGGATCATTCAGAGATCCTCGCTGAACTTCTGGAGTGAGTTTGCTGCACTGAAAGTAAAGGGGCCGAATAATTTTGCACGCACCACTTTTCAGTTTTTTATTTGCTAAAAAAGTTTAAAATATCCAATAGATTTCGTTCCACTTCACAATTGTGTCCCACTTGTTGGTGATTCTTCACAAAAAATAAATTTTTTTATATCTTTATGTTTGAAGCCTGAAATGTGTCAAAAGGTTGAAAAGTTCAAGGGGGCCGAATACTTTTGCAAGGCACTGTACATTAGTGTTGGTATTGCAGAGATATTGTAGTGTGGACTATTGGTGCTTTTACAAAATATTCACACAATAATGTGTAACAGTAATGTGGATATAATGACTAAGTGGTTAAAGGCAAATAATAAAACAGCTAGCAGGTTTGTAAAGTTTATAAAATGACATCACTTTAATGTAATGCAGCCTTTAAACCAGGAAAAGACAACTCTTATATCCATAATTTAAGACGATATCTAGCCTCATATATTGATATCGATATAATATCGATATACTGCCCATCCCTACTCCAGTCCCATGTGTCATTGGACCCACAGCTGTGAGTTGTGATGCATTTTTCTGTGTTTTTACAGGGCCAGGGTGTGGTTCGGGAGTGGTTTGACATCCTGTCCAATGAGATCATCAACCCAGACTATGCTCTGTTCACTCAATCAGCTGATGGTAGATGACGCTTTCCTTACTTGCTTTTCCCTCTCAGCGTGACAAGCAGAACCTTATCATGTACAATGAAGGCGTGTGTTTGTGTGCGTGTGATCTACAGGTACCACTTTTCAGCCGAACAGTAACTCCTCGGTGAACCCTGACCATCTGAACTACTTCCAGTTTGCAGGTCAGATCCTGGGTCTGGCTCTGTACCACCGACAGCTGGTCAACATCTATTTCACACGCTCCTTCTACAAACACATTCTGGGTAAAAGAACACAGGCATCTGTGTAGATAAGAGTCAGATTAGTGTGTTGGTTAATAACATATAATATACGTATGGGTTAATCTAAAAAAGCTAAAAAAAGTCAAACTGGAATAAATGTAAATGTGCTGTATTTATATAGCTCTTTTCTAGTCTGAACGACTACTCAAAGCGCTTTTACATAGTACAGGAACCATTCACCATTCACACACATTCATACACTGTGGCCGAGGCTGCCGTACAAGGTGCCACCTGCTCATCAGATAAACATGCACACACATTCACACTCCGATGACACAGCATCGGGGGCAACTCGGGGTTCAGTGTCTTGCCCATTGAACCACCAACCTTCCAATTGGCAGGCAACCGCTCTACCGCTGAGCCACAGCCGCCCCTGTACACATGCATCATACACAGACTGCTGATTGCATGTCTAGGGTTTCAAGCGCTCAGTGTTCTTCTTGGATCACTCTAGTGATGTTTTCATCAGATTCCAGAAAAGTACAGTACTAGTCATAACAGTGTTAAAATTATTGTAATGTTACATTTTTTGTAATTTATATTTTTTTGTAATACCATTTATGCCTTGATTATTATGTTTTAGATTGCAAAGTGGGAGATAGTGCCATACATTTGGAACATTAACCCTATGAAGTTGTTGTCCCTTAGGGTCACAATTGAAGAAAAATGTAACACCTTTGTCAAGTTTTTTTGTTTTTTTAATTCATAATTTATGACATTATAGCGCATTTTAAGTTTAAAAAAAGAGCAGAAATTACTAATTATTTGGACTAATAGTTAAGATCAGAGGATGTTTATGTTAGGATGCTGTTTTAAAACCATTTAAACATTTGTTTTAAATGCTATGAAATAATAATAAATAAAAAAATAAAACGCCCAAATTTCCAAGAAAGTAATCATTCGTTTTACCTGCCTAAATGGATACAATGTTCACCCGTGCATCCATGTTATTTTTGGGCAATTTGGTTGAAAGAAACCCAAATTTATGACATAAAAAAACAGGTCAAATTTGAAATCAGGACAAGACAAGGGTTAAGGAAATCTGGGAGTTGAGCTGTAGTGAATATCAAAGTTAACATTTTGTGTTAATTACTAAGATAGGGGGAAAAAATCCTATACTTTCCATATTATAACTAATGTGTGAGTCTTTGGCATTCTGTGGACAGCACGGGAAGCATTTCATTGTACAGGAAAACATATTTCCTTAATGGGCATATGACAACAAAACCTGTAATTTGAAAATTGTGTGTTTCCCAGGTATCCCAGTGAACTACCAGGACGTGTCGTCCATCGATCCAGAGTATGCCAAGAACCTGCAGTGGATCCTGGACAACGACATCAGCGATCTGGGTCTGGAGCTCACCTTCTCTGTAGAGACTGACGTGTTCGGAGCAATGGAGGAAATGCCGCTCAAACCCGGAGGGACCAGCATCCTGGTCACCCAGGACAACAAGGTCAGTTGCCACAAACGGTCAGAGGCATTAATGTCACCCGGTGTCAACATAACTCAAGAACATGTTTGGTCAAAGGGCAATGTTCAGTGATAGGTGGTTACCTTGGGCTTGGGTAACCCAGAAGGGGTTGTACGTTGTTTATTATTGCTACACAAAGTTGTGTACATGTTTCAGACTTTACTCTTAAAATGTCCTTTAATTTCTTTGCATGATTGTGATTGCGTTGAAGAAACATCAAGTTGACATTGTGCTTGTCTAAATAAGTCGTTTTCCATAAATTAACATTTGACTATTCGGAAAATATGTAGACATATTTGTGCAGTAAGACATAATTACAATCATTTAATGTGAGCTGTAAGAATGGCCGGGATCCAATTGACAAAATGAATTATGCATGTAATATTTATTACCATGGCCTTTCTATGCATCGACGAGATAACAGATTGTACAGAATAAGATGGTACGTCACATGTATCCACTGGTTGCCTGGCAATCTCCCATTAACCCTTTTTGTTTTAACGGATTAATTTACCATATTATTAAGAGAGGAATAGAGGTGTCACAGTAGGTGGATTTAGATTTTTGTCTTTATGCTAAGCTACGCTAACAGGCTTATAGATCCAACTTCATATTTACCTGACATGAGAGGTATCACAAAATCTGCAGATTTCTTTTGTTATATCTGGTTGTTTTGATTTAAATGTGTGGCAGCCACAATTTTAAACTGTTTACAAGATGATGTGACATACTCAGAATATCTTAGAGCTTTTAGGGCGTTTTCACACCTACCTCATTTGGTCCAGACTTTTGGATTTTTCAGTTTGGTCCGAACTAAAATTGCAAGTGAGAAAGGCGCCTCGGACCACGGTCTGGATCAAAAGACCAAATTTTGGTCCGAACAAAAGAGGTGGTCTCGGTCCGGATCAAGCTGAACCATGGTCCAATTTGTTTATAGTGTGACAGTGGTGATAGTGGGACATTCGGACCAAATACAAGAAGCTCTGGCAGCTTCTCCTTGTGTTACAGGCCGGGGAAGCTCCTTTATGGTTTAGCTCAGTGCTTAGTGTGTAGGCTACATGAGTGAGTGACAGTGGATGCGTTCAGAGCAGACAGCTGTCGGCTATCAGAGCAGAGAATACATCAGCAGTTT
Source organism: Etheostoma perlongum (assembly GCA_026937815.1). Taxonomy (NCBI): domain Eukaryota; kingdom Metazoa; phylum Chordata; class Actinopteri; order Perciformes; family Percidae; genus Etheostoma; species Etheostoma perlongum. The sequence continues at coordinate 24,990,635 of CM049376.1, forward strand.
ACTTGTTAAGTGGTAGCAAATGTACAGTGTAGGTTTCCGCTTGTCTCCAGAAAGAAAGTTCCTATGTCTCGCTTGTCAACAATGTAACAAAACAAAAAGAGCGGCGGCAGGAGGGCAGAGCAGCAGTCAGTTGAAAAAACTCTGACACAGAGAGAGGATACAAACCAATCAATTATAAGTATCTGGAGACGCAGCCCTCCTATGTGATGACAGCAGGACGTAGTTTTGTCACGTATAAATCTTTAGTGCATAACTGCAGTGTGAAAACTTACCGGATCAAATGTATACAATGTAACAAAAACATGAACCTTTGATCAGACGTTCAGGTGTGAAAACGCCCTTAAAGATTTCTGCTTTCTCTTTTTGGTTTGACTATTTTGACAGGTGTCTCACATGTACAGTATGTTGTTTTTGACAGAATCAAGTCAGATCAATAATCAATGACCGGCTGAAGTTCCCCTCTAGTATATTTATCCATTGTTGGTCTCTTATGAGCAATTGATCTCTCTCCTCCGGCTAATTGGGAGGAAGAATCCCAATTAGAGAGTGCAGTAGCGCACTGTTCCTGCAGATGGCACTGTCTCATAAAGCAGAGAACAGGAGCCCAAATAATAACTATGTATGAGCTATGTCTCTTTCTTGGGGACTTTGATCTGTGTGTGTGTGTGTGCGTGTGTGTTCTGTGTGTGTCCCCGTGTGTCCGTGCCCTCTCCCAGGCCGAGTATGTCCAGCTGGTGACGGAGCTGAGGATGACGCGAGCCATCCAGCCTCAGATAAATGCCTTCCTGCAAGGATTCCACACCTTCATCCCCCCCTCGCTCATCCAGCTTTTCGACGAATACGAATTGGTTAGTCATACTCCTTCAACCTCCCTGTCCTCTCAGAATCAGAAAAGGGTTTATTGCCACAATAACTTAACACTTGCATGGAATTTGCCTTGATGAATGGTGCACACATGAACAAAAAAAAAATCATACATTGTGATTTTTTTATTTTTTTCTTTCGATTATGTCTCTCACAGTGGACATGCACCTACAATGGCAATTTCAGACCCCTCCATGATTTCTAAGTGGGAGAACTTGCAAAATAGCAGGGTGTTCAAATACTTATTGTCCTCACTGTGTGTGTGTGTGTATATATATATATATATTTATTTCCTGTTTTTCCTCTTCCTCTCATCCATCATCTTTTATTGTTGGCATTCTCCTTGTTTTCCTCCGTCTGCTCGGCTCTGATGGCAGGGATTGATTTGCTATGTCTGGATGTAGCGGGGTTGTAGCGGAGGGGTTGGGTGTGTGAGGGTGTGAGGGGTGCTACTACGGTGACCTTGAAGCCCAACCCTCTTCTCCAAGTCCATTTTTTTCTGTGTGTGTCGGCAGATTTCATGTCCTCACTCGTGCAATGATCAATAGTGTCGCATGATAATTATCCCACCTTGGATTTGTTGGACATGCCTCGGCCATGCTGTCATTGCAAGGCAACTGTCAACTGGACGGCCTGTTTTGTGCCTGTTTTACTCTCACTTCCATCAGTGTACGGGTACCTAGAGTTTAAAGGATAAGAATGACAAGATTATATTATATTATATTACAATGACCGTATCCTACTAACAAGAATAGTGGGTGTATCCATGACATATCTTATTCCTCTCTGCCATGGAGCTTCATTGTTCTCTGAAGAGTATTAAAAGACATCAGTGCACTCTTGCACTGGGTGACATGTTCCGTCATTACAACACACACACACACACACACACACACACACTGTGTCCTACAGCCCCATATAATCACTAAACCACCAAATGTGGATGAATCTGTAGCCAACATTTTTAATCTCCTCTTGTTTGCTAAAAACCACACTGTCCTACTGTTTTAGGAAGTTAGTGATTCATTTTTTGTGCTTGTGTACGTGCAGGAGCTCCTGCTGTCAGGAATGCCAGAGATTGATGTGCAGGATTGGTACAGGAACACGGAGTACACCAGTGGCTACGACCCTCAGGAGCCAGTCGTCCAGGTGGGCTTTTTTTTTTTTTTTTTTTTTGCGAGCTTGACATGGATCGAATCTTCTAAGACTAGACAATTAGGTTTCACTTGAATAATCTGGGTGACGATGATGTTTACCAGTTTGGTTGTCCAAACCTTAAGCCTGAATGTTAACTCATTTATGGATTTGTTTGAAAAGAATTTGAGGAAAGCAATGCGGTAGTAACATCTTTTTTTTATTGATGATGTTGACACGTGAGCAGACTTCCTGACAATGTGACATCAGCTTTAAGCTGTTAGTCTGGGTAGGGCATGGGTAGCTCACCTGGTAGAGTGGGCGCCCATAAGCTAGAGTGGGCGCCCATATGCAAAGGCTCAGTCCTCAACGCAGCAGCTCAAGGTTTGAGTCCGAGCTGCAGCCATTTGCTACATGTCTTCCCCCTCTCTCTCCCCTCCATTCCTGTCTACAGCTGTCCTGTCTATTAAAGGCTAAAATGTCTCTAAACAACCTCTAAGTGTATGTTTCTAATTTCCTGTAAAGTGCATGTTTCCAGAGTCTGACAGCAGGTCAAACATACTCAGTCTTTACCTCAGCATTTAGTTTTAAGAGCCAGATGTGCCGACACGTTGCATTTTTGCTTTGCATTTTTAAAACTGTTAATTTTAAAATGCGGAGGGGGTGGGAACCTGGATATACTGTAACCCTAGCAGGTGCCTATTGAAGCTCCAATTCCAGGAATGGAGTGAATACATTATTTCAGCACCAGCACTTTGAACACTTATGCATCATTTTATATTTTGAATCTAAAATGACCAAACATGAGGGCACGTCCTGTGTTCAGTGATGTGATCATTCCCCAACAATACAGGATTTCCGCGGGGTCTTAAAAAAGTCTAAAATTGCAAAAGCAAAAAAAAGTTCTTAAATAATTTTAAACAGATCTTAATTTCCCTACCTATAATGCTCATTAAAAAGTTCCTGCAGCGCTGTACAATTTTCTTTTTTAATTCTTTGGTGTTGTAGTTCTTTCTGTCGCTAGTCCAGTTATAATTTGCTGTATTATGACTACAAAAGAAATTAAACATGCAACTTAAATTGCAGCCAATCTAGACACCAGTCCTATAATGCCAATGAAGAAATCTGGGAATTGTTTTAGACATTCTTGCCACACTCTGGACATCTGGAATTTTTACGGTGCAATATAGGTCTTAAATTTCATCCATAATGTACTTAAAAAAAACTATTAAAAAGTCTTTAAATTTGACTTTGTGAAACCTGCCGACCCCTGACTCAATACCAGGACCTGTTTTGTTCTAGCACCGCTCAGGCAGAACTATATTCATGTCACATTGCAACAATTTCTTTTTGGACAAACAGAACCACCTCGCCTCCTCCTGTTTGTTTCTCTTTCTGTTTGCCGTCAGCTGATCAGTGCATTTGTTTTGCAGTGGTTCTGGGAGGTGGTGAACAGCCTGACCCAGGAGGAACGGGTTCTTCTGCTTCAGTTTGTTACTGGAAGGTGCGTCTGCTGTGTTTTAACTTTAGGTCTTGTTATAGAAAATGCAAGAATGTCTATTTATTAGTAATGAACATGGAAATAAATGGATAGAAAGCTAACTAACACCGGCTGGCCGGCTTGCTGGTTCCGCTATGCTCACTTCCTGCAACTCCAAGATCGTCTCCCGAGCTGCGTCGGACGCATCTCCTCCCCACTGACTGACGCGCAACAACATTCGCTATTTTGTTGTGTACCAATCAAAGGACCATGAGAAACAATGGCCTTTCCATCCATTTTAATTCTATGCTAATGATTCTATGGTTTCCTTCTCTACCAGTTCCAGGGTTCCGCATGGTGGCTTTGCCTACCTGATGGGTGGCAGTGGTTTACAGAAGTTCACCGTTGCTGCAGTGCCATACACCTCTAACCTACTGCCTACCTCTAGTACCTGGTAATGACTCCATGTCTTCGTCAGTCTCTTATTACTGACTTTGTTCTATTTAGAGGTAGTCCGATACTGTTTTTTTGCTTCCCGATACCGATGTGATACATGAACTTGCCTATTGGCCGATAACCTGTAAACTACTATCCCTGTATGGATGTGATATGATTTCTATCTTTCTAACTTTCTTTTATCATCCAGTTTGACAGTGTGTCATAACAGGAAACAAGGAGAAAAATAACAACTTTAAAGTAGTTTTTCATTGGGTCTAAATTACGTGGTATTGGATCGGTGCATAAACTCCAGGACTTTCCGATATCTTTACCAGCATTTTAGGCAGTATCGGAGGCTTTTCCGACACTGGTGTCATCATCTTCTCTCGTACTATTCTTCTATTCAAGCATTTGTAGCATGTGAGTAGGATTGGGCATCGAGAACCAGTTCCAAATTGGAATCGTTTAAAAATTTAAGATTTCAATGTAATTGTCTGGAATCGTTTCGAATCCGATCATTGGTTCCAAATTGAACCCTCGCAAGTTTAGGTCTCCGTAGCGGCCACCGTACCTCCAGGCGCTTGTTGTGTTGCAGCTATGGAGGAAACGGCGCTCTAACGTGTGGCTTTATTTCACGTAGAAAAAGCCTGGTAAAACTGTAAATCCCCATTGACTCAAATTAAAATCTCCCTCTTATCTGTGAAATAAGCATGTGACCCGTTACCACTCCGCCCCTCATAGAATCAATAATGCCCAACACTGCTTGTGAGTCTCTTTATTCTATTATCCTTGACTTGTCATGGTCTCGTGGGTGTGACTCAGTATTATTTCAGTCTTGGGCCACTGGTATCACTCGCTACAGTTGTTGTCCTCAAACAAGTCCAGTTGGCCTTTTGCCTTTTCCTGCCCACCATCACCCTGGTGACAGGCTGGAGTGGCTGCTCTGCTGTCAGTCAGTCATTGGTTCCTCATAGAGACCTTAAATGTTGTAATATCTTTATAGAGTGGTGGTACTTTGTGTACAGGCACTTTGTTATTTTTTTGTCTTTGCCATGAATTTTTTGCAATAATAATTTCCTTAGTATTTTTCTGAAAATAACCATCTAATGTGGTATTATTTATTTCAAATGAGTTAGCTGATGTTATATGCAGTTGTTCATTTCCAGAAGAAGTTCTTTACAGACAGAAAAAAATAGATCCATTTAATCCAAGTAGATATATATATTATTCTTATATGTGAATATTTTCTAGTTTCTTCACCTTTCTATGACAGTAAACTGCAACTCTAAAATATTTCTTTGAGTTGTGGACCAAATGAGACATTTTGGGACATCATCTTGAGCTTTAGAAAAACTGATCAACATTTTCTGTCATTTTATAGACCAGTTAACCAAGAGAATAATTGACAATGGAAAAAAAACCTTAGCTGTAGCCTTAATTTTATTCCTTTTGTATTAGTCATGACTGGTTCTCAAAAGTGCTCCCAGTTGGACTTGTCTCAGACTCTATGTCAATGGTCAAACAGCCCCGGTTCAGTGCCATCTGCCATCTTATTGTGTTGGCAAAGATGCTGTGGTTTATTTCTTTCTGCCCTCAACACTCTTAAAGATTAAGAAATAAAGAAACAGACATACAGTCCCAGTGCAAGTCCTTCTACAAGCCAGAACAGAGGGACAATTGACAATTATTACTAAGCACTAGAGGGCAGTGTGTCTCTTTAGTGTTGCTGGCACTGGGCGACTAGTGGGCGACTGGGCGTCCTCGCACACTGATGGAAACAGGGAGAGGTCTCTGCATGCTTGAGCACGCAACAGATAAGACAGACAATTCAATTACATTTATTTATAGTATCAAATCATAAGCGCCTCAAGACACTTTAAAGATAGAGCAGGTCTAGACTACACTCTATAATTTACAAGGACCCACCAATTTCCCAGAAGCATTTGTTGCAACAGTGGTGAGGAAAAACTTCACTAAAGTATTCTGATTCTGAACAGAGACACTTATAGTAACAATAAAGATAGTGGAACTATGATTAGAAATAATAGTTGTAGCATAGCAGGGTGTTGCAGGGTGTAGCAGGGCGTTGGGGGATGTAGTAGGGCGTAGCGGAGTGTATCAGAGCGTTGTGGGGCTTAGCAGGGTGTAGCAGTTTGTTAGGGGATGTAGTAGGGTGTAGAAGGGCATTGTGGGGTGTAGCAGGGCATGGGGGGGGCTTAAAAGGGAGTTGCAAGGTGTGTTAGGGCTATGCGGAGTGTAGAAGGGCGTTGCGGGGTGTAGTAGGGCGTAGCAGGGTGATCCGGGGTGTAGTAGGGCATAGCACGGCGATGTGGGCATAGAAGGGCATTGCGGGGTATAATAGGGGGCGTAGAAGGGCGTTGCGAGGTGTAGTAGGGCATGGGGGGGCGTAGCGGGACATAGTAGCACAGCAGGGCGCGAGCAAGACCACAGCGGCAACTGCAACTAGGAAGTAAGTTTCACAGAACATAAAAAACAAATGATATTGAATTGTGTGTGTTCCCCCCTTCCTCCTCTCCACAGTATCAACATGCTAAAACTCCCAGAATACCCGAGCCAGGAAGTCCTGAGAGACCGGCTGCTGGTTGCGCTGCATTGTGGGAGCTACGGTTACACCATGGCGTGAACACCCTATCAGTTCCTGCTGCTATGAGGTTCTGCAGACTCCTGCAACACTCCCTCCTCCTCCACAGACACTCTTTTTTTGTAGTCAGGCGCTGCTTTTGCTGGACAAAAAAAAAAAAAAAAAGAAGGGAAATCCAGATTCTTATTAATGAGCTGCTGGCGAGGCACAACAGACTGAATAGAGACCACAGTTTCTGGATCTCTCCCTGTGCCAGAACTTCTATTTTTTTTATTGATGCTGGTATCTGGTAATTTATGCAAATAATTTAATATATTCTAAATTTGACTATTTTCATGCATTTATTTAAGAAGAAAAAAAACGCATTTATACCATGAATTCTCTACGTAAAACAATATCATAACAATCACAATACAACTTATTGATGCATGCTTACTGAATGCCAAATATGGATTTGTCCGTTGCAGAATTGATCAGTTTCAAACATCAATCAAACTGCATTATATCTACTGTATGTCCCAGCTTCACAGTGCATATTCCTTTATAGAAAACTGGTATAATAGAACAAAATGTACATTTTCGTTTTATTCTCATTTTCAGATTTAAGACGATTATTTTTTTAGTAAATGTTTTGTCTATCTCTATTTTAAAACTATAGTGCGTAGTTTCTGTTGCCCCCATGAGGAATTCTAAGTAATGACAACAACACAGTCGGCGCGTCCACAGGATACAAGCCTTCCGCGACTGTAAAATGACTACAGTTTTCCCCACTCAGCCTATCTCTTTCTATCAGAGAGAGAGAGAGAGCAGAGAAGACAAAGATGGCTTAATGACCGCTTAGAAACATAGAAATAAGGGTCCGGTGTGAATGGCCAGGCGCGGGATCAGGCACATATCTATGCTACGCAACACTCACGCGCCTGGTGTGTTCCAGCTGTCGGTCGGCTTTCCAGTACATCCCAAAGGTTTTGGTGGGTGGGTTCTGTGCAGGCTGGTCAAATTCTTCAACATAAAACCATTTACTGAACGAGGAACGGACCAAACACCAACTGTTGACACCAAATTGGGAAGAATTATGTTGTGTATCATTGTATTAACATTTAAAATCATTGGAACAAAGAAGAAACAGAGCTAGACCAATAGTACATTCAAATATGTAGACGGTAGTGTTTGCATACTTTTGTATGTAAATCTGCAAATGATTATGCTCATTATTATTTTTATAATTATTATTGATAATATTTAAATTTGGCTACTACCGACCAGAATGTTCGTCCTGTGTGTGGTGAAGGGTTAACAAAAGCATTTAGACCTTCATGTGTTGAGTGAGTTGTAGTAATGAAATTGTAAGAAAAGAAGAAAAATACAAAATAATGCCCACTGGCAAATAGCAATACAGTGGGTGCTATTATTGCAGGAAAAAAGTTAGAAAAAAAAGAAGGAAATTATTATTTTTTAATTTTTTACCACATATTAAGATGATCGCCAGAGATAAATATTTATTGATTTATTTTCTGTTTTGATGTGATTTGGAGTTTAATGTATCTAAGACTGGACTTATCCAGCTGTGATAGGACATTTGTTTGTAAATGAAACTCATATTGTAGGTATTGGACATACCGTATGGCTCAGGTGTTTACCGTTTGTCTCCATACCTGCATGAACTCTCCATCCTGTGGCATAAAATGCATGTCGACTGGGTGAAACTGTTTTAGTTTGGAAGCGAGCATTTTGCTGTCATCTGTATTTGTACTTAATAATGAATAGCAATTCTTCTGTTTGTAGTTGTCCTTGTTTAGTTTCACAGGGAACCATTCAATATATCTACATGATAAATGTATCAAATAAAAGCGGAAATCATTTTAAATACCTTTCGTTAATTTGTATTGTTGCCTATACACAAACATGCTGAACATGTTTTTTTTATTCTGAGAGCAATGGGGATTATGCTATGAAGTTGTTCTTATTTCCATTTGTAAGGGGGAGTGTACATGTTGATTTAATATTTCATATTATCAATGAGTATTGTTTTGAAGGCCTTGTCTGAAATGCTTTTGTAAACTGCTGTTAATGTTTATTGAAAATGGAGCGTTTATAAATATTTCTGTAAAGTCTTAAGTATCAAATGTATTTTACCATACATGTATGTTGTGGTTTGAAATTTTAAACCAATAAAACTTGTTTTGACAATCCAGGGTGATTTGGTAGTGTTTATAGCGAGCTGCAACATGTCTCATGTGTCGCAGGGGATAGAAGGAAAACAAAGGAGGTATTGACAGGAGAAGGTAGAAGGACCCTCGTGTGTGTGTGTGTGTGTGTGTGTGTGTGTGTGTGTGTGTGTGTGTGTGTGTGTGTGTGTGTGTGTGTGTGTGTGTGTGTGTGTGTGTGTGTGTGTGTGTGTGTGTGTGTGTGTGTGTGTGTGTGTGTGTGTGTGTGTGTGTGTGTGTGTGTGTGTGTGTGTGTGTGTGTGTGTGTGTGTGTGTGTGTGCGTGCACGAAACTGTATGTTTGCCTGGATAGCCATATGTGGCCACAGCGGGGGTGCTGTGTTGGGTCACCAGTTTGGAGCAGCAGGTCCACTGGTGCTAAACTGCCCCTAACCAGCATTCAGTGAGTCCAACATCTGCTGCAGCATGTTGTAGAGGAAGAGCAGTGGAGCTTTAAGAAGCCCAGCATTTATAACCGCACGGTAAACAACACCAACCACAAGCCTAACAACGCCTTGTAATAGACATGACTGCGTGATTTATGGTTCTGCGTTAACTCGGCGCCATGGCTACGTATGTAGGTACATGGAGACATGGACCTACATCGTAGCCTAAATTGGACCTCTCAAAAAAAAGTCACGGCAACGCATGTTGCTCAGCCGCCGCTTGGTAGTGTTGCATTACCCCCCCCGACTCATTTATGGCTTCTTCTCCGTTAACAACATGAAATCAAGGAGAGGGTAAACTTCTCTTGCTACAGATTTCCCACCGTGGTCAGAAAGCACAGGGGAGACACTTTCTTTCACGTTTCTCTGACTATGACTTCACCGTCACTCTACCAAACACACACACACACACACGGTTAGCTTAGCATAAAGACTGAAAACAAGCGGAAATTATCTTTTTCTAATGGTGCATTTAGTATAAACTTCAGGCCATTTACGTAGGTTACGAAAGCTCTGCGTCGAGCCTCTTAAGAAGCATACACAGACAGGAATGCATAACATAAATACTCACAATAAAGCTCCAATGTAATAAAAAAATAAACAAAATATAAAATATCTCATTAGCAACCGAATACCATAATCTGAAAAAACACTGCTGAATACTTAATGTTGAAATGTTAATACCATTAAAATATATATATATTTTTTTTCACCAGCGGAAGTCATGCGGCTGGATTTCCTCTCTTTGAAATGTGGTATTGTTTACAGATTGAAATATTCAACATCAACATTTGAACAACATAGGTTGTTTAAAGCCAGTTTGTCAGTTCCTGATTTGAAAATGTAAGTCTGGTAAAAACTGAACTTGAACTTTCAGGCTACCAATGGTACGTCTCACTCTTATATTTCGTTAAAATAAACTGTTGAATCACATGAATGACAGACTGTAACCTCATAAGACAAACTGATGTTTTGACTTAACTTGATTTTTAATAAGTCTAGATGATTTTACAAGTTTTTTCAACCTTTTTCAACCAAGGATTTTTCAACCTGGACCCTATTTTCCCATGCATTAGTGTATTAAGTGACTAATGTGAACAAAAATCTTTGAAATTGGTCCAGTATCGAGCAAGAACACTAAGTGGCAACTACACACCGGGCTGCAATGTAATGCTATAGGGTGCATCGTCAATTTCCATACACTTAAAGTGCTGTTTTTGACACTGAGGCCCAGATTGCTATTCTTTTTGGCATTTATGTGAGAGGACAGCGTAGACATTAAAGGGAAAAGGTAAGGGGAATGACATACAGCAAAGGGCCGCAGGTTGGCAGGCCGCTGCAGCAAAGGCTAAGCCTCTGTACATGGTACGCACGCTCTACCAGGTGAGATACCCAGGCGCCAAGGGATCCTCTCCATCATGTTGGAACCAAACCCAGAGTGGTGATTGTTGGAAAATTGGAAAAAAACCAAGATGGCTTCAGTTTCAGTCGACTTTGAATGAAGTATGTTTTCCAGAAAGAAATTACTGTTCATTAAAATGGAGTCTGGTGGGTTTGGCGATAACGATTTCGGGGCTGTTTCATAAACAAAAATTATCTCACTCTTTAACAAAAGGGTCGACTTCTGTAAAGTTGAGCAATTGCTCATTAACATTAGCCTACACTGTAGCAGCAATTGTAGAAATTACCCTCTAAGGGTAAAACACCAACTATTGCAACTATCATTGTTTTCCAAGTACTCATTCAGCAGCTCTAGCATGGTTAACTCTATTATTAAGCCTGGTGATGTTGTTAGTATAGTTGTTATCACTGTATCATGTATTTATGCTAAAAAATCTAAGATTATGGGGCACCCGGGAACCTCACCTGGTTAAATGTGTCCCCCATGTACTAACTCTCAGTCCATACTGCAGTGGCCTCAGGTTCAATTCTGCCCTTCACTGCATATTCTCCCTATATCCCGTGTCCTGTCTAATAAATGCCCCAAAATAATCCTAAATATCTAAAACAAACAAGGCTTAATATAGTAGAAATCAATTGCGCCATGTTGAGCCTTGTTTGAACAGAACCCAAGCGCTGCATTGAAAGCTGAAGGTGTGTGATCCGGCCTAAAGGAGACCGGTTTTCACTGGTGGCAGGATGCAATCCAAGGTTTAGACTCGCAAAGAGACCAGGACACACACGAATCACTATGGGCCACGCCAAACCAATGCTATTTGATTTCTAATTAAAGGCTGCTCTGCTGGCATACCCATATGTCTGTCTAACCTTATTCTTCACCACAGTACCTGGTCCCCATAGCAACCCCTCCCCCTCACCAATAATGGACTGCACTCTTCTTTAAACACAGGATGCTTGCCATAGCAACAAGTTCCTCACAACATTAGTGTGGTATTGTCATGGTCCCAGCTTTTCTAGTGCGACTTGTTTCCTGCTGGCAGGCCAGGCTTTCACTGAGGTCTGACATTTCCTACTGGCTTTGTGGCTGTGTCACAGTGTCACAGCCAGCATAGTGCACCCTCACTTTGATAGATCTACACCATACCCACTAGCTGTCTGTCTATCTGCTGCATGGTGTTCTGTAGTGTTCAGCACAGTGCAATTTTATGTAGCAGTATAACATTACTTTCTAAATGACTTCCCTTCTTGTTTGTCTTCTTGTTTCCACTTTGCAGCCCTTTAACTCGTCTCTCGTCAAAACATCTCTGTCTGACTATAGCAATGGGTATGCAGCACAGTCTTCCACAACAAAATGGTGCAGGGAATTTGATAAAAAAAAAAAAAGTCTCAGTGTCTTTGGCCACATAAAGTATAGACTGAATCACTGAGATGTCGCGCTAACACAAAAATGACTTCTGGGTAGACATTTTGCCGTTATTTTCTGTTGTTATTTATAGCCGTAACTGTAACGCTTTAAGATATATAGTTAAAAATATAGTTACAACCTATCTGAGGTTTCTGCAGTGACCATGACCATAAGCAGCTTCTTATTTACATTCAACATAGTACGGCCACCGAACGCCACTGAACCTGTTGATGCCGCTGTTGCTTCTACATCACCCGGATCGTTCATCATTGGGTGCTTGATAGACTTGAGAGACATCTATCTATCTATCTATCTATCTATCTATCTATCTATCTATCTATTGTTGGTCTGATTGGTTGAAGGACTATCCAGTTGCGTACAGAGTCATTTGAACTATGCCCATGGGTCACGCTTCTGACTGTACAGAGCAGACTCCCCAGACCAACGCTCAGTCTCAAATCTATTGAGCTCGGCTTGGTTTGGTGATAGCCAGGCTAGTGTTCTAGATCATTCCCATTTAACCACATACCTTTTGATAATATTTAGCCCACATTCAAGTCATATTGGACACACATTGCATCTCTGCCTCCTCTGCCTCCACACACGTGCACTTTGTGATTAATGACTGACAAAAGAACCACACCATGGCCACACAATACAAAGATAATAGGACATATGTCTTAAAACAAAGTAATATGTCTGTCTGTCTGTCTGTCTGTCTGTCTGTCTGTGTCTTTCTCTCTCTCTCTCTGTGTTTCTGTTTCTCTCTCTCACCCCCAACCGGTCAAGGCAGATGACCCCCCACCCTGAGCCATGGTTCTGCCTGAGATTTCTGCCTCTTAAAGGAAGTTTTATCTTCCCTCTGTCGCCTAGTGCTTGCTCTTGGTGGGAACTGTTGGGTTTCTGTAAATAACATCCCAGAGTACGGTCTAGACCTGCTCTTTTATGGAAAGCGCAATGAGATAACTGTTGTTGTGATTTATCGCTATATAAATAAAATAAAATTTAATTGAATTGAATATACAAGTGTACTGTTTAGAAGGACAACTACCCCAGCCAACATGCCCATGTGTTAGGACTGATTGGCTTGACGTCCATGCTTTTGGTGTTTTTTTGTTTTTTTTAAACCTGAGCTGGTTTAATAATGTTTTACAATTATTCTTGGTATTCATGGTCAACAAACCTCATTTATATCAAATTATACATACGTTTTTTAGTTAAAAAGGCAGAAATTATGAATTATTTTGACTATTAGTTAAGATGTGAAGATGTTGAGTGGATCACAGATGGGTATAGGGCCAAAGTTTAGTCCGGATAATATTTCTAATTCAATGAAAGTAACCATTAATTTTACCTGAAGAACGTTGTATGGAATCATCCATGTTATTTTTGGGCAATTTGGTTGAAGGAAACCCATATTTCTGATATAAAAATCTTTGAAACGGGTCGGTTTGACCCAAGGACACACAAGGGTTTAACTGAGCCCTGAGGCCATTTTTACAGTTCATTTTCCGTCTGGATTTATTTTATATAAAAGCCAATAAAACATCAACCCTGTTGTCTACAGTGAAGATATGAACATCATTTTTTTTCAGGACAAACTGGGTTAGTAGAATATTTGGGTTGCAATGAGGTCACTTGAATGTTAAAAATGGTTGTAGGACCTTAAAGACAAATAAATAAAGAAAACGGAACATGACTCTTCCAGATATGTATTGATATCACAGACATATAGGTAAAACCTAAGCCATTTTACTCTCTAAAACACTTCTCATATGTCTTGGGAGTCACACTGTGAAGAAATAATCATTATGACTTTTACAGATGACAAAATACAGACATTTTTTCAAAAAAAGTCCAGACGCTTTTGCCCTCATGACATTTACCTATGCCAATAATAACATAATAATGTCATATTTATTGATATTACACCCACAACAATGCTACACAAGCATTTGTGTGTCTAAAACAGTTCTTCTATATGCAAAAATAAACATAATAAACATTATAACTCATATAAAGCACATACTATTTACATTTCTTCAAAAAAGGCCCAAATATATAATATATAATGCAAATATATGCCATATCTCAAACCAATGAGGCCATTTCCGCTATAAAATGGTAGATATCTATCTTGTTCCGCTCTAGCAGCTTTGATTGCATGCTAGAGACGTTGACAGGAAGTGTTGGCAGAGTAGGAAGTGCAAGGAGGGCTGTAATCTTTCAGCCTCCATAGCCTTTGACTGATGTCTCCCAAATATGGGCATACCGGTCCCTGTACTTCCTGTAAACACAGACGAGAGAGAGAGCAGAGCGGGAGCGGCCGAAGCGAGCGAAAACGCGATGAATTATGGACATAAAGTGGATTAATCTGGGATTTAAAGGTATGGATTTAAAGCCCAACAACCCCTAAAGAGGCTGGAAGTTTCAGGATGGATAGAAAATCACCTGTAGAGGCTAAAAGGACACGGAAAAGACCGCCGGAAAGGCTAATTCGTCAGGATTCAGGAGCCATTTTGGGTGAGTCGCTGCGTTGTATTGTTTAAAAGTTATTAAACTATGAATCAGAGGTGATTTTTTGATCGTGGGCGAGCCTCTCGGTCTCACAGGAAAGCCTTTTAGCCAAACTTCACCTCAACCACAGAAAAATGCACAAGGGCTCGGTACAGACCGTCCATGTGGTGTTGACAGGGGGGATGGACTCTTGTCACAGAGAAGAAAGAAAAATAAAACATACATTTAGATTGTGTCATATTTTGGACAGATTTCTCTTGCTACATTTTTTAAAGAACGCACAGTCTAATAATGTGAATGTCCATCTCATCCCACATCCCACACAGGTGATCTATTCCCTGTGCCTGAACTCTAGACTCTTGCTTCTTTATCTACTGGCTGAGGTTTTTCCTGATTGCTCCATGTCTTCATGACAAAGATAGATTCACTTCTCCAGCTTTCCCCCTATGGAGTTATTACCTTTGCATCCACACACGCTGATTGTATCTGTTCAAACCCAACGCCCTCACACACAGGAACACACTCAGGCTGCTACTCTCCTCGACAACACCCTGTTATATTCCGCAAAACACCTTGTCCTGCCTCTTTCACCACAGTCCTGTATCTTCTGACTTTCTCTTTTCTCCGCCACCTCTCCTCAATTTACAGCTCACACACACATACACATGCTCAATATTCAGTACACATGCTCCAAGTCTTACATCCACCAGATATTCATTTTACACATATGTCCCCTCTGCTAGGAACAGTACAAGGCAATGAGGCTGAAAATGTGGTTGTGTTGTTGTAACTCCCTCATCTGAGTGCCAAGACTTGTATTCCAAAGGCAATGACCTAACAGCAGGAGAGTCAGGCAAGCACACATACAGAGCACTTTAACTCGGGCCGTGGCTTTAAGACTGGAACTAAATAACTATGTTTATCTGCAGAGATAATATTTTTGTAATATTATATTCACTGATGTATTATAGATATTATACATAACATATTTCCTATGTGTTGTTTTCTTAAAATATTCAGTATTTTGCCCCAAATGTTATTTATGTGGCTTCCACTTGGGTTTATCTTACAGTTTTTTCTCGGTTGCTAAGACACATTTCTTAAACCCTCACCCATTTTCTTAAAACTGTAAACAAAACACCCAATTCTGAAACTATATTAACAAAACACCTGACTCTGCTGGCAAAATCAAATCATACACACAGCCCGTCCATACCTAAACACTACAGAGCATTCATTACCTCAACAATTCGAGAACACAGTGTCCAAGACACACAGAATTACTAAAAGTATATCACAAAAAGTATATCAGAACTTGTACAGGGAAGATCTTGTACACTGTAGTAGGGAAGTAGTGCAAGTAATACAATATTACAGTTGTTCTGAATTGCCAAATCACCACCACCAAATGCTCAGTGGCCTAAACCCATTGGTCCAATCAATCGCTCTTTTGGCAAAACACTTGTGGTGTGGTGTACTGCAAAATTTGGTATGGATCCGATACCAAGTAAATACAAGGCCAGTGTCGCACCGATACTTTTTAATAATTAAGGTGGATGCATCATCAAATTGCTAAATCTGAATGCAGTTTCATGACGCTTAAGTGGTTTTGTGATTTTTCCTTTGGATGATCACAGTTTTTGCCGATTGCTTACACACGGAAATCAAAAGTATTACAATTATCATTATTATATTTAGGGCCCGAGCGCCAACAGTTGCGAAGGCCCTATTGAAACTGAAGGAATCATATTATTAATTATTATTAAGGCAAATTAATTGCCTTTTTGAGAGGCTTAACATATTCAAAAACTCACCAAAATTGGCGTCCCTTTGGAGCCGTACCCTAAACCCAACAGGAAGCTTGCCATTTTGAATGGGAAGATCTAAATAAGTGCAATTTTGGCCATTTCCACATGTCGTACTTTAACTGTTTAATGAACTTATTGTATATTTGCACCTTCTCTGTGTACTTCATTTACAGTACTCTAATCACTGAGAAGTAGAATTGCTAAAAGTGTTTTAGGTTAGCAACAGCAGTGTGTAACTGGTTCAAACAGAAATTAGTCATACAAAACGTATGTTTCACATGGTAACAAAATGTTTTTTTTAAATTAGTGTATATTTTTTGTGTTTCATTTTGCAAAGGGTCTAAGGTGTTCTGCTGATTGGGTGTAGTGTTCTGAAAAACTTAGTGCTTAAGCAATTGAAAAGAACTGTAATAAGTTAAAACCCAGGGCAGAATTTTAAATTTTCATCTTGCCGTTGTTTCATTTTTGATTCACAAGAGGGAGGAGGAGCAAAGTGTGCCTGCTCTGTGGCTTGAAAGCAGCGACACTTACACAGACACACACAGCCATGTCACTGCTTTGATAAACCGCAGCGGTGGAGAGAAACTAAAACTAAAGTATTGATTATTACACTAGTATTGATCAATATCAATACCTACGTTGGTATCGATATGATCAATATTTGGATTGATCTGCCGACCCCTACTAAACACATTCTCACTACCTAAAACCCATTTCACACTGTGATGCACTTGTTTTGAAAAATGGTTAACACGGGCAGAAAAAGTTAAACACAACTACACATTTGTCAATAACACACACACACACACACACACACACACAAACAACTACTCAAAATTGTACACAAACATTTTTAATGAGTTGATCAAACCAATTGTAGGGCATTTTGCCAGCAGTCAGGTGTTTTGTTCCAGTTTTTTAGGGGTCCAAGCCCGAAGCTGCGTGTACCGCGTGTAACGCGGTTCACACAGCAGGGCTGTGGAACCCTATTGTTTTCCTAGGGTTTCTTCTTCATTATTTTCTTCTCCGCATAAAAGTGCCGCTGCAGCCTAAACCGTACATGGTGGCAACGCGCCATTTTCAGGACTGGTCCATAACTCCGCAAAGACCTCATACAAAAAAATTTACCCACGTCCACCACTAGGTGGCGCTATAGCAGAAAAAACGCGTTTGGCCCTATAACTCCCAAACCGTACTTCGGATATTTAAAAACCACGATTTATCGAAAACCAACTTTTTCGAACTCCTCCTATCATCACACATTAAAAATCTTGATGTCCACGTGTTCACTACATCAAGCTGAGTCATACGATATAGGCCACGCCCATTTCCGTTAAAAATTATTTTCGCAATATTGCGACAAGTGCGAAGCCAACTTTTTCAAACTCGTCCTAGGCCGTGCGACAGATCTGCACGAAACTTGGTGTATAGCATCTGCAGATAGCCCTGACAAAAAGTTGCATAAAGAATTTTGCTACGTAATTGTGTGCGCATTTGACGACCAAGCAAAGTTTCTGTAGTAAGCTACCAAACACATATCATATCATATCTCGACCAAATTAAAAGGTATCAACATATCACTTGTGAGTCGTTGTTGATCATGCCTTTCCGATGCTCTGTACCAAATTTGGTAAAGATCAGCCATTAGGGGGCGCTATAATCAACATTTATTGGTTTCGTCAAATCACTCAATGATTTAAATGGGAAATTTGCAATTGCAATATCTCTGCCACAATAAATGCTATCGACACCAGACTTGTAAGGATTGTTTGGCATGCCGCCCAGAAGCTCTGTACCAAATTTGGTAAAGATCAGCCATTAGGGGGCGCTATAATCAACATGTATTGGTTTCATCAAAACACTCAATGCATTTAAATGAGATATTTGCAATCGCAATATCTCTGCCACAATAAATGCTATCGACACCAAACCTGTGACGATTGTTTGGTATGCCGCCCAGAGGCTCTGTACCAAATTTGGTAAAGATAGGTCATTAGAGGGCGCTATGATCAACGTAGACAATTTTGGGCCATTTTATCAAGGTTTTACATCCAGCCTAGGAGACCAGAGTTTTTCTGGGTCATTGCGCTATTAATCCGTACCGTTACGTGCGCCTCTCGATGTTTCCCGACGTTTGCCCTTCCGCTTTTGCTTTGGGTTCCACTTTCGTGCGCTTTCCGGGTCGCCGGGGTCAACAGGCGAGGGGAGGCTTGGACCCCGTTGTAACTGCGTGCAGTTCTAGTTATGATTGCTATGACAATTTTTTTCAGTACTTTTAATAGTTTTCCTAAACTCTTAACGCACCAACACACCTACAACACACAACTAGCAAAATGGTTAACTTTATGCACAAAATCACACATTGTAAACTAAACTCCAACACTAATTTTCAAAATACAATAATACACTAACACAATACACTGTAACACTGCAAACATGTCTCAAAGTCGCAAAATTCTTCCAAAACACCAACATATGGGGTTACAACATTTAGTCATAAATGTCATAATAGTATATTGTATTGACCATAGATTGTGTTTTACACTGCAGTTTCTTTTGAAGCCTCTATACATTTTTGTTTTGTTGGGTTTAGTAAATGCTGCATTTTGGTTCTTTATATTGTTGGGTTTAGTAAATGCTGCATTTTGGTTCTTTTGCTGCAGAAATTCAATACAAAAATGAATGAGCCATCTCAGAGTAGCTTAATGAAAAAAGGGAAACAGAGACATAATTGTCCTGGTACTCGTCTTCCTCTACTTTGTGTTGATCTTTACTGTTTTGTTACTTTTCCCCACAAAATCAGGCCAAATAGGTCCTTGTTTACTGTATGTACTACTGTAACATATTAGTAACGTGGAGAAAAACTGTAACTGTTTACAGTATTAGGCACTTGTCATGGTTTGGCTTGCTGCCTCTCCTGTCTGTTTCCCTCTCTGTTTTTTTTAAGTTTTGCCTTCTTTCCTGTGCTGAGTGGGTGTGTCGCTCCTGGCTCTCTCTCCCTCCTTGTCAGGACACCTGTGGCTGCCTACACACCTGAAGCAGACCCAGTAATCACCACTCCTGTCTTAAAACACGGCTTTCCAACCAGACTGTCCGTTCACCCACTGTGGTAAAACACGCTACGGCCAACCCCCTTGTGTTTTTGCAATTTTGCATCTTCCTCTAGAGTCCCAGATTAAGCTTCTTTGACTTTGTATGTTTTTTTTTTATTTTTGCTCCTGCTTCAGCCCTGAAAGCCCAGTCTGTCGGCGTTAGTCTATTGCTGTTTAATTTGGACCTGCCTCCCACCTGTCTGCCCGCTCTCAATCCCAGAGGGTTTCTTGTAGAACAATACAGTAGTCCAACTGCAAAAGGCCAAAGAACAAAGAAAATGAAATGAAAAGCACTTCAATCAGGAGAGACAGATATGCAAATAAGATTTATTGTACAGCTCAATTTAAATGTACAAAGTCTTTGGACTCCAACGCTATACAACTCTTTTGTACATCTACTGTGTATAGGGTAAAGAACCATAAGACCCCCAAAACATGACTGCAATTAGGGATTAGAGTTGTGAACGTAGTAAGAAGAATGTAACTGTAACTATATATATATATATATATATATATATATATATATATATATATATATATATATATATATATATATATATATATATATATATATATATATATATAAAGCAGTGATCTGTCCCCCAAAACAGCATGCCTTACGTAGGTTCCACATTCCGACACATGCCGGCAACAACAACACGGGCCGGCACCTCAGCCAGCACAGTCTAGCCAGTGCTAGACCATACAGCTTTGTACATCATTTTTAATTTTTTTATCCCAGATATACAGGAAGCCAACACAGAGAAGTTAATACAGCAGAAGCACGATCTCCATTCTTAGGTCTTGTCAGAACCTGCGCTACGGCATTCTGGATCAGCTGGAGAGTCTTTAACCTGATAGTACTGAATTACCGTAGTCCAGCCTAACGCAACGAACGCATGACTAGTTTTCAGCGTCATTTCGAGACAGGATAGTCCCAATTTTGCAATGTCATGAAGAAGAAATAGCTGGTCTTGAGATTGTTTCAGAAGGGCGTGAACGGATATATCCTGATCAGAATATCTCCCAGATTCCAGACAGTAGCGCTGTGCCAGTGCAAACAACCATGGCAGCCATATCTTAAGATAACAAATTTCGGCAGTGGTAAGGCCTCCAGCTCAATACTTTAGGTTGGTTGGGGATAACATCGGAATTTGTATGACAGCCAGGATTCACATCCGTAATGCAAGCTTGAAGTTTAGCTAACTGACTGACTTTGCAGGGCTCGAATGGGTGTCAGCCTCCAACAGTGCGAGGTAACAGTTACCTATGATGTAAGGCCTGCAACAGAACACAATATTAGTACCTGAAAAAGAAAGACAAGCAGTTAAAACAGTATACAAATCAAATGCAAGAAAATGTTAAACACAATTAGATAACATTACGAACACCCATGAGAAGAATAATGTCTGCAAAATAGGACAGCGAAATCTCAGGCCGGGACACTTTAATGCTCGCACCATAAAGACCAAAGAAATTCTGGCATCTCAGGCCGGGGTAAGTAAACTCTGCAAAGCAAATCAAGGCACCCACCTGGAGGCGAGTAAAGCTGGCAAATCTCAGCCTTGGAGCATTTCCACGTAAAATATTCAATTAAGCGAAGTTCAGTTATCTAGACAATTACCAAGACGTGGAGTGAATCAGTCATACATTTAGTTATTCAAGTACCCTTTAGTATTTATGTAACCTTTTATTAATTCACTGTTTAAAACCCTGCACGACACTTTGAAGACATGAGAAGACAAACCGACCGGGAAGGGCACACCAACATCAGTTATCTGCATGTTTATGAGAAGTCGACGCTATTTAATGCAAAATGTCAGTTGAAGTTCCTGCCCGAGGTCCGGGCTCCTCAAATCAGCATTCTCGAAATTAGCAATAGAGCCTAGGTATGATGATGGAACTACCGTCAGTACGGTACAAACTGGGCTGCCTAACCCAGCAACAAGCGAAAGAGTATTAAAATCCTTACATGAAGGTTATATTGTCAGGACATGCGATGAGGAGACACAGGAAAGTCAGTGGCTGACTGCCAGACAGACAAACCAGAGAAAGAGCTTAAACACGGGACCTGTTCCTCTTGCAAAATGGTGCCATTTAATACTCTCGCAATGAAACCCCCATGCGGATGCATATCCTGTATAGGTTAGCATATAAATTTGGTTAACTAGTCCATCACGCAGGTTGCCTGTGAACGTTAATGTGCACGGAGAAGAAAATCCCTGCAACGGCAGCCTATTGTCAAAGGGAGAAACAATTATTTACAGCAGGGTTGTGACTCTGTGATTGGCCATTGTGTAACGATTCTGATTGGTTTAGCAGGAAGGTGAACGCCTCCAACAGCTGATTTGAGTTAGGTATAGCATTGATTAAGTGTAGGGTCTTCCTGAAAGGATTTACGCTGAGATACATTTCTATCAGGAGATACTAGTTGCAGATATGCGGCAGTTGTACACGCATGATAAAACAGATATTTATTAGGATAACAGCTGAATTGATTTAGGAGTACATCGATTAATAGTAGGTCTTCCTGAAAGAATTTATGCTGAGCTACATATGACAGTACACTAAAAAAATACTGTGAAACTGCAAAATCGTTGTTAAGTTGTGTGTGAACGATGACAACTGTGTTGTGGTTCTGTTTATCTTTTGTGGCTGTGTTAACCATTGTTTAACACAAGTGCATTACAATTTGAAATGTGTTTCAAGTGAGGATGTGCGAAGAGTGAGTGATTCAATAAACCGGTTTAGACCACTGAGCATTTAGTCCGGGGAATGGGGTTTAGTGTTTTAGCATTTCAGAAAAACTGTTATGTATTCATAACATTTTAGGTGGGCATTACTGGATGATATGTAATGGTTTTCATGGTCAAGTTAAGTCAAGTATATTTATGTAGCCCATAATCCCAAATCACAACCTTTTCTCAAAATGCTTTAAAGTACTAGACCTTGGATTTGGTTATGGACTAACTCTGTGAACTGGGGAAAATGTAAGAAACCTCAAAGAGCAACAGAGGTTCCTATTCCTAGCAATTTTCCTCTCTAAAAACACTCCTCATATAAGAAATATATATATAAGAAATAAACATAACTTATACAGTTGACAAAATACATACATTTAAAAAAAAAAGTCCAGACGTTTTTGCCCTCATGACATTTACTTATGCCAATAATCAACATAATGTCATATTTATTGATATTACAACCACTGCAATGCTACACAAGCATTTGTTGTCAAACAGTTCTCCTATATGCAAAAATAAACATAATAAACATAACTCATATAGCACATACTATTTACATTTCTTCAAAAAATGCTCAAATATATGCCAAATCTCAAACCAGTGACGCCATTCTCCTTTGTAAACTGGTAGATATCTATCTTGTCCGCTATAACATCTTTGATAGCATCCTAGACTAGTTTGATTGGAAGGATCTATCTTTCCCACTGAACTCTTTGGTCACGTTGTCGCCCATATGTGGGCATACTGCTTGCGTTCACTTCCGACACACAGAGAGGTGACACGGAGCTAACGGCAGAAATGAGCAAAAACGTCATGGATGTAACAGTTTGGATTTAATGCTCAACGACCCTGAAAAAGGCACAAGTTCCAGGCTGGATAGAAAATCACCTGTAGAGGCTAGAAAGACCCCGAAGACACCTCCGTTACCGCTAACTCGTTAGCTTTTAGCCGCAACAATCGATAAGTTTCTATCTTAATGGTTATTAAATGATTAAACTATGAATCCGTGGTGCTGTTTGCTCATGGGAGGGTCTCTCTGGTCCACAGAGTTAAGTGTAGGCACCCATATGTGAGGGTGAAACGGCCATCGGTGTAACGACAACCGGTCACTGTTACATTACTGTTGTGACAGTTAAGTTTAGGTATGTGCCTAAAGTAGGGTCAGGGTTAAGGTTATGATTATGTCTTGTTTTTGTTTTGTTTTTTATTATTTTTGGGGGCTTCTTCCCCTATTTTTTAATGACAGTGGATAGACATGAAAGGGGGAGAAAGATGGGGGGGGGAACGACACGAAGCAAAGGGCCGCAGGTCGGACTCGCACCTAGGCAGCTGCAGGACCTAGCCAATTGGGGGCGAACGCTCCCACTGGGCGAGCCAGAAGCCACCCCAGCAAATGTATCGTTGACGAGCCATGGGATCTGGGCCCCGGAGCCAAATGTATGTCCTGCTCTACTAATGCCAGTATCCTCCTGTGACGAAGTGGGTTTGCTCACCACTTGTCCCATACAGGTCATTAGTTATAGTAAGGAGACACACAGTTATTGTTAGTTTAGTTCCATTTTATTAGGTTGCAAGTTTCAACATAGTTTAAAGTTTTCCCTGTGTTGATACTGAACAATTGTTTGTTCTTTTGTTCAGTTCCACCATGCAGGACAATTGTTTGGGGAGGGGCCGGCCTAAGCATTTCCTGTTTTATAGGAAAATGGTGGTCAGGGATGACATCACCGGGGCTAACCAAGTAGAGGGTTTTCTTTTGTCTAGGAATGTTTATTTTGGTTGTTGTTGGTTATTGTATAAAAAGGCATGCAAAATCCTGACCTGTTTGTAGTCAGTAGGAAAGGAGGGAACTGGTAACAAAGTTCCATAGGTTAAGAAATGGTTAAATATTAAGGTTATGGAGTAGATCAACCTGCCTTAGGATGGGATGGACTGAAGCAGTGGGGTGGTAATTGACAACCCTATATAAATGGTGAGATTTGTGCTCCTGGGGAAAAGGAGGAAAGTGAGGTTGTGCTGCCAGGAACATGTGCCTGTTATTGCTACTATTAGTTTAATGTACAACTGTCTTTAAGTTTGATGGGTTAATTATCTGTGTACTGCAGACCATGGAAATAAACTAATCACCTTTGAAAATGTACAATGTTTGAGTCTGCCTACCTGCCACCATCCTAGCCACTCTGGTCAACCTACCACATTTGGTGGCAGTGGTGGGATCCAGGCCAGTAGGAGGCAGTGAAGACAATAGGAAAAATGTCAAGCAGACAGAAGAAACAAGTAGTACAAGATGTCGCTGACCAAAAGGAGGATGAAAGAGGTCAATCGTCGGAACAAGAGAACATGGCTGAATTGTCGAACCTTCTGCAAGGCCTAATGCAACAGCAGGCTGACCGCGATCTCAGGACGGAGCAGGAGCATAAGCGACAGGAGGAAAGGTGGAAACACATCCAGCATCAGTTTTCTCAGCTCCAACATGAGGTACAACAGGACCGCCAGGATCGTCAGCAGCTGATGGAAGGTGCCGCAGCTACATCTGGCCACTCTGTTGAGCCTACAGCAGAGCCACCTCGCATCTTAACAAGCCAAGTCAGCCATGAGGCTAGTCCATTGCAGGTGGTTCTGGGAGAACAGCATTCCAGTCTGGTGAGGTTTCCTGGATGGAAGAGCCCTAAAATGCAGCCCTACAATGAAGGTGAGGACATTGAACATTATTTAATCACCTTTGAAAGAATTGCTTATGCTTGCCAGTGGCCTCAAGTAGAGTGGGCTCTTCATCTAGCGCCACTGTTAACTGGTAAAGCCCGTTCTGCATATGTAGATAGTGATGACACCATGGACTATGCAAAGATAAAAGATGCTGTTCTGCAGACGTTTGAAATCAGTGCAGAGACATATCGAGTGCGGTTCCGTTCCAGTGTGCCAGGAGAAGGGGAGACACCTAGAGAGCTGCAGGTACGCCTCAAGGATTTATATGGCAGATGGATGGCTCCCAATGCCAAGACCAAGGAACAAATTGGTGATACTATCATCATGGAGCAATTTCTTAAAGTCCTGAATCTGGAGCTTTGCACCTGGATTAGAGAGCGGAACCCAAAAACCTCCAAAGAAGCAGCAGAATTGGCTGAAGCTTTCTTGGCTGCCCGCCGTCCATCCCACAAATACCTTCCAGCCAAGCCCCGTCCACCCTCATCAGCTGGTATGCATGTTAGTGGGAATGAGGTTAAATTTTGTCCCTTCTAATTCAGCTAAACCTGAACCTAGAAACCGAGCCCTCTTAGCATGTTATACATGTGGTCAGACAGGTCATTTTAAAGGAGAGTGCCCTAAGGTCCCGGTTAGTAAAAACTACATGTGTTTTGCTCCCCAGTTATCAGTTAGTGAGCTGGACAGGGAGGAGGTCTCAGAAGGGCAAGGCGATGAGCTTACGGTGGGTGTGTTAGTTGGAGACAGACCCTGTGTAGCTCTTTTGGATTCAGGAAGTAATCTCACCCTAGTTAGACAGGATAGTCTCCCTAGAGAGGCTATTTTTGTGGAGGGACGGTAGATGTTTATTGTATTCATGGTGACAGGGTAGAGTACCCCATTGCTGAAGTAGATATCCAGGTTGAAGGGCAAAACTACTTGCTGTCAGTAGGAGTATTTCAACATCTGCCCTATCAGGTTGTATTAGGCAGTGATCTCCCAGTCCTTGCTGAATTGATAACCAAGCAGTCAAGTGAGACTAGGGCAAGCGGTGCCAGTTCTAGTTTGCTAGCTGTCACAAGGTCTAAAAGCAGGCAGGAACAGGATAGTTCAGTGGGGTGGGAGCAGTTACCTTTTGCAAATCAGGAGGTGACTGGTTTTGAGCACTCCAGACAGACTAAGAAAAAGAAAAGCAGGAGACAGAGGAGACAGGACAGAGTAAGGGGGACAAAAATAGCAGAGCATGTGTCTGAACCTTTAGAGTCTGACCTTTTTGCTATTGCTAGTGACATTGCTAAGCTGCAGAATGAGGACCTCACATTAGCAACTTTGTTTTCTAAATGTGTGCCTGAGTCAACCCAAGTAGTAGGTAGAGGTAGGGAGGCATTTGTGGTCAAGGGAGACAAGCTGTATCGCCGTAGCCAGAGTGGTGACCAGCTAGTTGTTCCCCAGAGTTTCAGACCCACAATCCTTAACCTGAGCCATTCTATCCCATGGGCAGGACATTTAGGGCAGGCAAAAACATTTGCAAGGATGGTTCCCCATTTCTATTGGCCCCAGCAGTATGCTGACACAGTAAAATATTGTCAGTCTTGTCCACAATGTCAGTTAACAGCGCCAGGCAGGAAAAGAGAGAGGGCTCCTCATTAGCATGACCATTATTGATACACCCTTTTCCTGCATTGCCATGGACATTGTAGGCCCACTAGAAAGGAGTAGTGCAGGCCACAAGTCCATCCTAGTGATCTGTGACTACGCCACAAGATATCCTGAGGCCTTTCCGTTGAAGATCAAGACCCGCCAGATTGTCAACTGTCTCATACAGATGTTTTCCAGAGTTGGCATCCCAAGGGAGATCATCACAGACCAAGGCACCAACTTCACTTCAAGTCTACTAAAAGAGGTGTACAGTATGCTGGGAATTCAAGGTGTGAAGACCAGTCCCTACCATCCACAAACAGATGGCCTTGTTGAGCGCTTTAACAAAACCCTCAAGTCCATGTTGAGGAAGTTTGTGAATGACTCGGGATCAGACTGGGACCAGTGGTTCCCATTCTTGTTATTTGCATACAGAGAAGTCCCACAAGCCTCAACTGGGTTTTCACCTTTTCAGCTGCTGTATAGACACTCAGTAAGGGGTCCTATGGATGTCTTAAAGGAGGCCTGGGAGGGTCCCATGCCACAACAGCAATGCAGTGAGCTCTCATATGTGTTGAAGATGAGAGACAAACTGGACCAGTTCCAAGAGCTTGCCAATAGTAATCTGGCCGAAGCACAACAGCAACAGAAGCAGAGTTATGACAAAGCTTCTAGGAGGAGAGTTTTCCAGGAGGGTCAGCAAGTTCTGCTACTGCTGCCAACATCTGCTAGTGGGCTCCTTGCCAAGTGGCAGGGGCCATACAAGATTAAAAAAAAGATGGGCCCAGTTACATACGAACTCATGTTGCCGGACCGCCGGAAAAAGCATCAGGTCTTCCATGTTAATCTGTTGAAGGAGTGGGTAGACCAACAAGAACAGTCTACATCCCTGTGGGCACACACAGTGATTGATGAGGAAGAGCTTCAAGAGCAGTATTTTCCCTCTTCAACTGGGGCTCCAGTTTTTCTGGATTTAAGCCATTTTACAGCAGTTAAATCCCAGGAGCTGAAAGTCCACATGGCAAAGGAGCTCTTCAGTCTGAAGCCAGGTTGTACCCATCTCATTAATAATCATATCCATCTGTATTCACCAGAACAGCCGCCCATCAGGGACACCACTTGCCGCATTCCAGCCAGACTTGTTCCTGAACTGAAGCAAGAAATGGAGGAGATGCTGGCTACAGGGATCATTGAGCCCTCTCGCAGTGAGTGGTGTAGCCCTGTGGTGTTGGTGCCAAAGAAAGACAATTCTAAACTGAGATTCTGTGTCAACTTTTCAAAGTTGAATACTGTGTCTGCATTTGATCCTTATCCAATGCCAAGGGTTGATGAACTGATTGAGCGCTTGAAAGCCAACTTCCTAACAACCCTGGACCTCTGCAAGGGGTACTGGCAAGTGCCCCTCACAGAATCTTCGAAGGATTTGACAACTTTCAAAGTTCCAAGTGGCCTTTTCAGATTCAGAGTGATGCCGTTTGGTTTGCATGGAGCACCTGCAACGTTTCGCGGCTGGTGGATGAAGTTTTGAGAGGATTGGAGGACTATGCAGCAGCCTACATTGATGACATTGTCATTTTCAGCAGGACCTGGGAGGAGCATTTGCAACATCTGGCCAATGTCTTTCAACGTATCCAGACTGCTGGTCTAGTCATCAATGCAAAGAAGTGTCACATTGCCAAGTCAGAGGTGCAGTACCTTGGCTATGTGATTGGAGGAGGAGGTATCTGTCCTACCTGTGGGAAAGGTAGAGGCAATTGCAGCTTCACCGCTGCCCAACACCAAGAAGAGGCTAAGGTCATTCTTGAGGTTAGTTGGCTGGTATCGCAGACTTATCCTTAACTTTTCATCAAGATCCGCAGTACTAACTGACATGACTGGCAAAGCCAGCCCTGTAAAGGTTAAATGGACTCTAGAAAGTGAGAATGCTTTCAAAGACTTGAAAAACTGTCTATGTCAAGAACCTGTTTTGCAATGCCCAGATTTCACTCTTCCCTTTACTGTGCAGACGGATGCTTCTGGAGTAGGTCTCGGAGCTGTGTGACTGCAAGGTGAAAAGGGAAACCAGTTGCCTGTTCAGTATATCAGCCGAAAACTCTTCCCAAGGGAAAAAAGGTACTCAACTGTTGAAAAGGAAGCTCTAGCTATTAAATGGGCTTTAGACACCTTGAAATATTACCTCATTGGCAAAGAGTTTTTTCTTGAGACAGACCATAGTGCTTTGCAATGGATCCACAAAATGAAGGACACTAATGCTAGAATTACTAGATGGTACTTGTCACTTCAGCCGTATTGTTTTCAGGTCCGATACAGACCAGGAAAGAAGAATCTCATTGCTGACTTTCTATCCCGTGACTCTGAGGAGTAACGGTTTTAAGGGGGAGGGTGTGTGACGAAGTGGGTTTGCTCACCACTTGTCCCATACAGGTCATTAGTTATAGTAAGGAGACACACAGTTATTGTTAGTTTAGTTCCATTTTATTAGGTTGCAAGTTTCAACATAGTTTAAAGTTTTCCCTGTGTTGATACTGAACAATTGTTTGTTCTTTTGTTCAGTTCCACCATGCAGGACAATTGTTTGGGGAGGGGCCGGCCTAAGCATTTCCTGTTTTTATAGGAAAATGGTGGTCAGGGATGACATCACCGGGCCAAACCAAGTAGAGGGTTTTCTTTTGTCTAGGAATGTTTATTTTGGTTGTTGGTTATTGTATAAAAAGGCATGCAAAATCCTGACCTGTTTGTAGTCAGTAGGAAAGGAGGGAACTGGTAACAAAGTTCCATAGGTTAAGAAATGGTTAAGTATTAAGGTTATGGAGTAGATCAACCTGCCTTAGGATGGGATGGACTGAAGCAGTGGGGTGGTAATTGACAACCCTATATAAATGGTGGGATTTGTGCTCCTGGGGAAAAGGAGGAAAGTGAGGCTGTGCTGCCAGGAACATGTGCCTGTTATTGCTACTATTAGTTTAATGTACAACTGTCTTTAAGTTTGATGGGTTAATTATCTGTGTACTGCAGACCATGGAAATAAACTAATCAGCTTTGAAAATGTACAATGTTTGAGTCTGCCACTCTGGTCAACCTACCACACCTCCCTTCACCCCAAATTACTTTTTTTTTGTTTTATAAACTATTTTGTTTGTTCCGCGTCGTCGGTTTAACCTAAGTGTATATACCTTTTTTTCATTTCTGTATAGGTCTAAGGAAAGGTGGGGATCAGAATTAAATATCACAATTGAAGACCAACTTTGGTCAGAGTTGGGTCAAGACTGCCACTATAATGCACAGTACATGCTTGTCTACTATACTTTCCTTCATCAGCTGTATTTGACTCCAGAGAAAATTCAATAAAAGTCTAACCCTGATTTATCTGATACATGTTTCCGATGTGCTTGGTTGTGTGTGAAGGTGAGAGATTTCTGGATTGACTTTTGTGACATCTTGACTAAGATTACTCAAGTTTCATTACCTGTTGACCCAGAATTTTGCTTGTTGGGGAACCTTATGAAAATTGATAAACCACTTAACAAATTCCAAATACAGTGAGGAAAAGAAGTATTTGAACACCCTGCTATTTTGCAAGTTCTCCCACAGAGAAATCATGGAGGGGTCTGAAATTGTCATCGTAGGTGCATGTCCACTGTGAGAGACATAATCTAAAAAAAAAATCCAGAAATCAAGATGTATGATTTTTTTTTAAACTATTTGTATGATACAGCTGCAAATAAGTATTTGAACACCTGTCTATCAGCTAGAATTCTGACCCTCAAAGACCTGTTAGTCTGCCTTCAAAATGTCCACCTCCACTCCATTTATTATCCTAAATTAGATGCTTTGTTTAAGGTCGTTAGCTGCAAAAAGATACCTGTCCATCCCATACAATCAGTAAGAATCCAACTACTAACATGGCCAAGACCAAAGAGCTGTCCAAAGATACTAGAGACAAAATTGTACACCTCCACAAGGTTGGAAAGGGCTACGGGGAAATTGCCAAGCAGCTTGGTGAAAAAAGGTCCACTGTTGGAGCAATCATTAGAAAATGGAAGAAGCTAAACATGACTGCCAATCTCCCTCAGACTGGGGCTCCATGCAAGATCTCACCTCGTGGGGTCTCAATGATCCTAAGAAAGGTGATAAATCAGCCCAGAACTACACAGGAGGAGCTGGTCAATGACCTGAAAAGAGCTGGGACCACCGTTTCCAGGTTACTGTTGGTAATACATTAAGACTTCATGTTTTGAAATCATGCATGGCACGGAAGGTTCCCCTGCTTAAACCAGCACATGTCAAGGCCCGTCTTAAGTTTGCCAATGACCATTTGGATGATCCCGAGGAGTCATGGGAGAAAGTCATGTGGTCAGATGAGACCAAAATAGAACTTTTTGGTCATAATTCCACTAACCGTGTTTGGAGGAAGAAGAATGATGAGTACCATTCCTACTGTGAAGCATGGGGGTGGTAGCATCATGCTTTGGGGGTGTTTTTCTGCACATGGGACAGGGTGACTGCACTGTATTAAGGAGAGGATGACCGGGGCCATGTATTGCGAGATTTTGGGGAACAACCTCCTTCCCTCAGTTAGAGCATTGAAGATGGGTCGAGGCTGGGTCTTCCAACATGACAATGACCCGAAGCACACAGAGAGGATAACCAAGGAGTGGCTCTGTAAGAAGCATATCAAGGTTCTGCCGTTGTCTAGCCAGTCTCCAGACCTAAACCCAATAAAGAATCTTTTGAGGGAGCTCAAACTCTGTGTTTCTCAGCGACAGCCCAGACTGATCTAGAGAAGATCTGTGTGAAGGAGTGGGCCAAAATCCCTTCTGCAGTGTGTGCAAACCTGGTGAAAAACTGCAGGAAACGTTTCACCTCTGGAATTGCAAACAAAGGCTACTGTACCAAATATTAACATTGATTTTCTCAGGTGTTCAAATACTTATTTGCAGCTGTATCATACAAATAAATAAATAGTTAAGGGGCGGCTGTGGCTCAGTGGTAGTGCGGTTGCCTGCCAATTGGAAGGTTGGTGGTTCCCCTGGAAAGTTGTTCCCCTGGCCCTGCAGTCCCATGTCGAAGTGTCCTTGGGCAAGACACTGAACATCGGAGTGTGAATGTGTGTGAGTGTTTATCTGATGAGCAGGTGGCACCTTGTACGGCAGCCTCGGCCACAGTGTATGAATGTGTGTGAATGGTGAATGCATCCTGTATGATGTAAAAGTGCTTTGAGTAGTCGTTAAGACTAGAAAAGCGCTATATAAATACAGCACATTTACATTTAAAAAAATCATACATTGTGAATTCTGGATTTTTGTCTTTTAGATTATGTCTCTCACAGTGGACATGCACCCACAATGACAATTTCAGACCCCTCCATGATTTCTAAGTGGGAGAACTTGCAAAATAGCAGGGTGTTCAAATACTTCTTTTCCTCACTGTACATTGTTTGGAAATAGCCCTGGCAGTGGCCAGAGAGTGTATTGCTGTCACATGGAAGTCGGATTCCCCTCTATCATAACTAAATGGTATTTAGAAATTAATAACTGTATGCCTTTTATTCTAAAGGCATACAGTTATTAATGTCTGTCTCAAATTTAACCAGATTTCTCAAACAAAATCCGGGGACATTTTCAGCTCAGAAGCGTATATCTCCAAACACGTCATGTTTTTAATTTTTGTAAAACTTAAAACGGGGACACTAGACCTAGAGCTGAGTATCGGATACAATATAAACTATTGAGGAAAGATTTTCCTTTGACATTGATGCAGTATGAAACGAGATCTCTACAGTCGGCATCAGAGAAACAAGCTACAATGGAAGTTAATAAGATAATTGTCCAGCTTGTATTTACGTTCCAAAAGTGCTCGTTTTGGCGCTGACAGGCTCAGATTAATATTCTAAGTGTCTGATAACATTATGGAAAGGATTTCTAAGGAGGCTGACCTTTCTGTTAAAGATTAAGATCATTTTTTAAAACATAAAAGTCCGCGAAATTGTGTTCGCTAAACCCACTAGACTCATGTAAATCAGTCATTTTAGCATCGTAAAATACGACTTTCTAAAACATCTCTGATCTCTGAGCAGCGCTGCTCGATCTGCTCCGTTTGGTCAGAGTTTTCTTTCTTTCATTCCAATTTTGGGTCTGTCAGTCACAGTGAAAACCGGCCGGTTCTGGTCACCAAAATCGGGGACTGTCCCCGGAAACTGGGGACGTCTGGTCACCCTACTTTAGAAAAAATAACATATAACCTTAGAAAGGGATACAACACTTGTCTTAAAATTTGGCAGCCCTATCTAGATTATGTGGATATTGTGATATTGGAATGTGACTGACCTCAAAACACTGTATACCTACTTTAAAATATTGGAGCATCCTTTTGGGGAAGGGGGGACGGACGGACGGAGGGTTGTTTGTGTTTGTTCTTGTAAACTGAAAAATGAGAATAGTCTTCCAAAAAAAAAAGAAATGCCACATGGAAATAATGTTTTATTAATACCTTTGGTTTGGTTGGGCCCTATAAAACATGGTGACACAATGAGAAGTTTCACTTTTTTAATCAGTAGGTTTTCAGCATAACTTTGGCCAGACTGCATGCACATTCAACCGAGCAGGTACGGAGGGAGACCGTATCTACAAGGCTAGATTCATGTTTCTGTTTCCCCTGTCGCAAATTTGTGGCATCTAATGACAAAGACATGGTGTTCAGCTGGCAAAGTGTGTATAATTGGAAAATTGCATTGGAAAAAGAAGAGGGATTTAGCGAGCTCCTGGACAGAGAAGGAGCTGCTGCTGTCAGGCACGGAGCTCTCAGCCTCCCGCCAAAGCTCTAGCTGCAGGTTAAAAGGTGGCAGCAAAGCAGATCTGGGTCTGTCCTAGGCAGACTGGAGTTTTATGGGTTTGGTGTTTTGTCTAATTTTGGTAGTCTGTTTTTTGTCTTTTGCTCCATTTCTTGTTTTATTTTGATGGTCTGTTTTTCTGTCTTGTCTTGTTTAACTTCCTGTCATTTGGTTTTTCCCGCTCTCGTGATTGCCTGATGTTTTCTACCTGTTACCCTCTGTTTTTAGTCTTTGTGTTGCCCTTGTCCTGTGTCCGATCATTGTTTTGTCTCCAGTTTGTAGTCCTGTGGGTTAGTCTTTCCTGTTAGTCTTAGTGTGCGTTTGTTTCTATTTTTTACTTGGAGTTTATTTTGGATTACCTTTTTGCCTACCTTTTCCAGGATTCCTTGGTTTTGTATATTTTTGTTTCATTAAATCATCAAACTATCCTCTGCTTCCTTCTCTGCATTCTGGGTCCTGTCTGATATTGTGGCATCAGTATTCAATTGAGACAGTTTTATAACCAGTTAAATATGTCTCATAGTTACAGTGTATAGCAGTCCACTGAGTTTTGGTACAGTTGGTTTTGACACCTCATGTGAACCATATGAACTGTACTTTAGACCACCTTTTCAAGTGCACATAGGCAGGATTCCTGTCCACAATAATCAAACAGGCTGGACTTTGGGGTCAAGTGTGCTGGGATCAGGACCCAGGTCCCTTACCACATTATGTTTTTTTATATTTTGAATTGTCACCTGTATTTTACTTCACAAAGTGTTTGACTCCCAGGCGGGGGAACCCATGATCTCCACTTTAATATGTTTCCCCCCTGCCCAAAGGCCCACGCTGAGACAGGAATAACCCTGAATTAACATTAGTTGTTGGTACCCAACGAACGTATCTTACTGCCCCTCTATTCAAACCAGTCTAGAACCCGGCCTGATCGGAGCACTGTAACAGAAACAGTTCATTGGTGAAAACTCTTAGGACCTTCTTTCCATACTTCACAGATCAGCAACCCAGGTAACAGCTGTGTTTGATAGTCTCAAACGACCACACTCTATCTGCCCCAATAATTATTACTACAGGCAGTCCCCACTGGGGAGGTAAGAAGGGTAATTAAGACTTACCTTGTCCTTTTGATACCTTCGATTGGATTACGTGTGAAAGACGCAGGGGTGTGTGCCTTCAAGGGAGCTTAGTAAGGATTTAGGAGGTTAAGATGTGCTGAGAAAGTCAGCAGGAAACTACTAGATGAGATACATTTGCATGCATTGATAATAATTGTAGGGTCATCCCACAACTGTAGTGGCCATGTGTATGAAGGGAAACGCTGAAAGAACAATGAAGAGCTAAATACCATGATTTTCTAGCATATATCGTTCGAAAAATGAAAGACAGAAAATGCAAAGAAGAAAAAGCAGGTGTCTGATGTGAATGACCTCCTTGATCTTTCTCCGGCTGTCCACTGCCTTCTGGTCCATGACCTTTGACCTGTAGCCAATCATGCTGTGACAGCAGATGTTGTTTGTTTCTGGTGTTCATTCATCCAGTCCAGGGTCCTTGCTGTGTCCCGCATGAAGTGATCCTCACAGCTTTCACATCTGATGTCATAATGATGTCAGTCCAGTCTTCCTGGATTTAGGGTGTACCAGCAGAGATCTCAAGGTGTTGAATGGTTTTGTGGGACGTGCTGAGTCCTAGTGAGTTACAGCGCTTGTGAGGGAGTGTCACTGGGACGCTTCTGGGGGTCACCATTGAATTTGTTTCGCATTGCCAGACCTTTCACCACAGTGCTGTGGAGGGTCAGGCTAGTCCACACAGAATTTATTTTTGGCATTTCTTTAAACCAATCACAATCGTCTTTGGCGGCGATAGGCTCCGCAGTGAGTAATGGCGCCTCTGCAAAATAGCTTAGGGAAGAAATTAGTTTGGGCAGAACATGTATGTTCAACTGTTGTTTTAGTCTTGCAACAGAAAACTCAGATTTATCCAACAGTCTGGTAGCTCCTGTTTTTACCCCTGTAATGGTAAAATTACATTCAAGCATGATTTCATATCTTTCTGTAATATTATTACATTAGTATGCTTTTCAGTTATGACTTAATTTAATTCATTTTATGTGTCCTCCCTGAAGAAGAGATCACAGCTGTTTGAATGTTGGTGCCATAAAGTCTGAAAAATACAGATGTCTAGAGCTATGTTTATGTATATGTAATAAAATTTACAGAAGACCGACCTTGGTTCCCTTGCACAGCTGTCTTTTGTTTTCAACAAAAGTCTCACTTCACAACTTCTCCTCACCCCACCGGGACCTTAGAACAGCATTAGTTTAGTTTATTTGCATATATTTAAGATATGAAGATATGAAATACATTCAATACATGTATTATAGAAAGAAATAGAAACAAGCAATTACAGTGCAGGAGAGGAAAGAAGCCTGAAAGGTGTATTCAGTGTCTTCCCCTTATACAAAAGACAAAAAATGACTACAACGTGATAATATCTCTACAAAAATAAAATGTGACAAACAATACAACCAACACTTGGTTTAAGATGAAATCAGAAACATCTTTCACTGTGACCTAAAGGTTAAAGCTAATTCAGTGACATGAATTCCACAGCTGTTCTGATTTTAAAAAAGCAACAACATGTACGATAAATAGGTAAATAAAAATAATATTTTTTCCGCCTAGCTTAATGTGAGTAAATATCTGGGACATCTTGCCTGCAATTCATAAACTTAAACAACATGAACATTTAAGCTATTCAGGAAGCAATAAATACTTCCTGAATAGAGGAGCAGATAGAGCTTTTCTACTAGAAAAAGCAGTTTGGTAAGAAAGGAAGGATATGTAGCAGCCCAAACAATACTACAGTAGTTGAAATAGGAAAATATTTGACCATAATAAATTAATATTAGAAAGATGTATCAAAGAATAAACCTTTCTCATTATACCAAGCATCTTCATAGACATCTTGCATACATGATGGTAGATAAGGTTTTTTTCAATTTAACCTTTCATCTACATTAATTGCTCAGAATTTAGTATGCGGTACCTGGAGAATTTCCGTTTAATTTTTTGACATTGAGAATAAGCTTATTCATCCGAAACCATTTGAAAACCGCAGATAATTCCTCAGTTACACACTCTGGGACCTACACTCACCGGCCACTTTATTAGGTACCCCATGCTAGTAACGGGTTGGACCCCCTTTTGCCTTCAGAACTGCCTCAACTCTTCGTGGCATAGATTCAACAAGGTGCTGGAAGCATTCCTCAGGGAGTTTGGTCCATATTGACATGATGGCATCACACAGTTGCCGCAGATTTGTCGGCTGCACATCCATGATGCGAATCTCCCGTTCCACCACATCCCAAAGATGCTCTATTGGATTGAGATCTGGTGACTGTGGAGGCCATTTGAGTACAGCGAACTC
The DNA here is from genome assembly GCA_026937815.1 of Etheostoma perlongum. Classification (NCBI taxonomy): domain Eukaryota; kingdom Metazoa; phylum Chordata; class Actinopteri; order Perciformes; family Percidae; genus Etheostoma; species Etheostoma perlongum. Next base: position 25,027,341 of record CM049376.1, read on the forward strand.
ATTGTCATGTTCAAGAAACCAGTCTGAGATGATTCCAGCTTTATGACATGGCGCATTATCCTGCTGAAAGTAGCCATCAGAAGTTGGGTACATTGTGGTCATAAAGGGATGGACATGGTCAGCAACAATACTCAGGTAGGCTGTGGCGTTGCAACGATGGTCAATTGGTACCAAGGGGCCCAAAGAGTGCCAAGAAAATATTCCCCACACCATGACACCACCACCACCAGCCTGAACCGTTGCTACAAGGCAGGATGGATCCATGCTTTCATGTTGTAGACGCCAAATTCTGACCCTACCATCCGAATGTCGCAGCAGAAATCGAGACTCATCAGACCAGGCAACGTTTTTCCAATCTTCTATTGTCCAATTTTGATGAGCTTGTGCAAATTGTAGCCTCAGTTTCCTGTTCTTAGCTGAAAGGAGTGGCACCCGGTGTGGTCTTCTGCTGCTGTAGCCCATCTGCCTCAAAGTTCGACGTACTGTGCGTTCAGAGATGCTCTTCTGCCCACCTTGGTTGTAACGGGTGGTAATTTGAGTCACTGTTGCCCTTCTATCAGCTCGAACCAGTCTGGCCATTCTCCTCTGACCTCTGGCATCAACAAGGCATTTCCGCCCACAGAACTGCCGCTCACTGGATGTTTTTTTCTTTTTCGGACCATTCTCTGTAAACCCTAGAGATGGTTGTGCGTGAAAATCCCAGTAGATTAGCAGTTTCTGAAATACTCAGACCAGCCCTTCTGGCACCAACAATCATGCCACGTTCAAAGTCACTCAAATCACCTTTCTTCCCCATACTGATGCTCGGTTTGAACTGCAGGAGATTGTCTTGACCATGTCTACATGCCTAAATGCACTGAGTTGCCGCCATGTGATTGGCTGCTTAGAAATTAAGTGTTAACGAGCAGTTGGACAGGTGTACCTAATAAAGTGGCCGGTGAGTGTATCTTTCACCAAGTTCCTTTGCTAGTTTAAGGCCGATGCAACTGTTTCATGTCCAGCACCGACGTCGTTTAAATAGCAAATGCACCTGGGCCCATCTGTGCGCTGGTCTAAAGTCAATAAGGCAGCATTGCATTGTTATTTTAACAGCACATTAGTAAAATGCGCGTGCACACTACGCTTCTGACACCCACACAGCAGCCAGGCAGCACACAAAATATTACATTGTAAAATATTACAATATTAATTAATGTGAAATAGTATTCTTGTGTATATCTATATATTTTATATTACATGTTAGTATGGTTACCGGTGCTTTTACTTCATGCACGAGCAGATCAATTTCTTCTCCTGAAAATCTCTCCTTCGTGCTTAGCAAATCCGCCATCATAAAAGCAATGTGCCAAGGTACAAACGCGCCTGGCTTTTAAAGGGAATGGAAGATGACACTGATTGGTTTATTGCATGTTACGGCCAAAACACACCTATGATTAATTATGACACTAAGTGCAACCCTTTTGAACCATGCGCCCGATGCACGGACACTTTTCGCTGCTGTTTGTACACGCCCACAATGCACCTGCTCCAGTCGTTTCACACACTTAAATCGTTAAAATTGGGTCCTATTAGTTTCCCAAAATCATTGTGTGAAGCTATAAGATTGGTATTATCTGCAAAAAATAGGAAAAATATTTGTACATGTCAAAGCCAAGTTGTTTTTCCTGTATGTACAGTGCCTTGCAAAAGTATTCGGCCCCCTTGAACTTTTCAACCTTTTGACACATTTCAGGCTTCAAACATAAAGATATACAATTTTTATTTTTTGTGAAGAATCACCAACAAGTGGGAATCAATTGTGAAGTGGAACGAAATCTATTGGCTATTTTAAACTTTTTTAGCAAATAAAAAACTGAAAAGTGGTGCGTGCAAAATTATTGGGTCCCCTTGCGTTAATACTTTGTAGAGCCACCTTTTGCTGCAAGTCGCTTGGGGTATGTCTCAATCAGTTTTGCACATCGAGAAACTAACATTCTTGCCCATTCTTCCTTGCAAAACAGCTCGAGCTCAGTGAGGTTGGATGAAGAGCGTTTGTGAACAGCAGTTTTCAGCTCTTTCCACAGATTCTCGATTGGATTCAGGTCTGGACTTTGACTTGGCCATTCTAACACCTGGATACGTTTATTTGTGAACCATTCCTTTGTGGATTTTGCTGTATGTTTGGGATCATTGTCTTGTTGGAAGATAAATCTCCGTCCCAGTTTCAGGTCTTTTGCAGACTCAAACAGGTTTTCATCCAGAATGGTCCTGTATTTGGCTCCATCCATCTTCCCCTCAATTTTAACCATCTTCCCTGTCCCTGCTGAAGAAAAGCAGGCCCAAACCATGATGCTGCCACCACCATGTTTGACAGTGGGGATGGTGTGTTGAGGGTGATGAGCTGTGTTGCTTTTACGCCAAACATATCGTTTTGCATTGTGGGCAAAAAGTTCGATTTTGGTTTCATCTGACCTTCTTCCACATGTTTGGTGTGTCTCCCAGGTGGCTTGTGGCAAACTTTAGACGAGACTTTTTATGGATATCTTTGAGAAATGGCTTTCTTCTTGCCACTCTTCCATAAAGGCCAGATTTGTGCAGTGTACGACTGATTGTTGTCCTATGGACAGACTCTCCCACCTCAGCTGTAGTTCTCTGCAGTTCATCCAGAGTGATCATGGGCCTCTTGGCTGCATCTCTGATCAGTCTTCTCCTTGTCTGAGCTGAAAGTTTAGAGGGACGGCCAGGTCTTGGTAGATTTGCAGTGGTCTGATACTCCTTCCATTTCAAAATGATCGCTTGCACAGTGCTCCTTGGGATGTTTAAAGCTTGGGAAATCTTTTTTTATCCAAATCCGGCTTTAAACCTCTCCACAACAGTATTACGGACCTGCCTGGTGTGTTCCTTGGTCTTCATGATGCTCTCTGCGCTTTCAACAGAACCCTGAGACTATCACAGAGCAGGTGCATTTATACAGAGACTTGATCACACACAGGTGGATTCTATTTATCACCATCAGTCATTTAGGACAACATTGGATCATTCAGAGATCCTCGCTGAACTTCTGGAGTGAGTTTGCTGCACTGAAAGTAAAGGGGCCGAATAATTTTGCACGCACCACTTTTCAGTTTTTTATTTGCTAAAAAAGTTTAAAATATCCAATAGATTTCGTTCCACTTCACAATTGTGTCCCACTTGTTGGTGATTCTTCACAAGGAATAAAAAATTTATATCTTTATGTTTGAAACCTGAAATGTGTCAAAAGGTTGAAAAGTCCAAGGGGGCCGAATACTTTCGCAAGGCACTGTATATCAGGAATAATAAAGGACCAAGGATAAGGCCCTGGGGACCTTTTTACATGTGCAGCTATTAGTAATAACAAATGTTCCCGGCCTTTTAAACAGTTGGTAAGCCATCTGAGAGCAACATCCTGCACACCGTATATGTTTAGTTGGTCATATGTAGAAAGAACCCAAGCACAATTTCATTGATCTGTAGAGCGTTTCTTCCGAAAGCCATTATGATGGTTGTAGAGGATGTTGTTCTCAACTAAAATTCCAGTATAAACAGAATCTTTGAAAAACACGGTAAAATAGGTGTTAGGTGCATTGCACATCAGGTACTGGATGTGCAATGCTCAAACCAGCCATTGTCATTTACATGTCCATAAACTTAACCTGAAAGTTGCCAATTCACACGTGTGTGTGTGTGTGTGTGTGTGTATATATTTATTTATATATGCTCAAACGTCTGCAATTCCAATCCCCCCAGAAGCATACAATGCTGTTTTGTTTACATTGGAAAATAATTCCTTCTGGTCCTAAGGTATTTTGGTAGTGTCAGGAGTGCAAATCTGCCTAAAAAAAAATTCTCAAATCTCTCAGAAATAATTAACTCAAGGTGTCTGGCTTCCAGAAAAACAAATTATACAAAGCAGCCGGTAAACAGAGAACAGCACAGCAGCTACACTCAGAGAACCAGGTACACATAAGGTTGTATAAAGCAGCGTTTAAAACAGCTGAAGTTAACTAGTTACCATAGGTTTGGGAGCAAAGCAGTGACTCAACCACACCTGTATACATCAGTCAAGCCTACTTATACGTGGTCAACCCATCCAGTTTTACTTGTCTCAGCTTTTTCTATGAGTCTGTTAACTTTGGTTACACAAAGCAATTAACTCACCATGGATCCCGAACTGCAGAGCAATCTGTCTGATTCAGATCTATTTCAAAGCAATTCTCATCAAGCAATTGTCAAAGCACATTCCCCCAGCAGTCAGACCACAGCCAATCTGCCTTACACAGCCGCTTGAGCTCTGTGATCCACATTCCTCGGACTCGTGGGCACCTCCACTCAAGCTGCTGCCTCCCTTAAGAGCAATTCCTGCCAATCCATCACTCTCAACTTCTCACATCTGCCCTCTCCACTTCATCCCTCCCTACTTCATCCCTCCCTTTCATCAGAGACTGGACAGTGGGTCTTCTCCAACGAATGGAAAAGGAATTCCCTTAAACCGCAGTCAGGGAGTTTCATCTTTACTCATCCTCTTTCAATATTCCAGCCACAATGGAAACAACAACCCAATGACCCAAGGGGCCCACCACTGGTTGATCAAGTTGACCCTTCTCAGTCGCCTCCATTTTCTTCTAGTCTAACCTTTTCCCCCTGCATTCTCAACCCCACCCCTCCCAAATGTTGTTTTAGTTTGTAATAATCATTACACACAAGCCAGAACTGCGCAAGCTTAATCAATATATCGCCCTACTCCCGTCTTTCACGCATAATGCCAGCAGATTACTTCTGGTAATTATGTAGATCTAGCTCAGCTCCTTTAGCTCCTCATTGGTATCACCCAGCCAAGCAAATTGCAGACTGACCTAGGTTTAGTGCAGCTGTGACATCATTACCTTTATGGTCAAATCTATAGAATTTGCTGTAGCATTCTCCCTTTACTGCTCAGCCTTCCCAGAATGTGTAGTGGGTTAGGTTGGACCCAGACACAAAAACAAACGCAGGCGCAGATGGAAAGGTAAAGAAAAGGTTTAATCCAACAAAACTCAGATGAGGTACAGGTGATGGTGGAGGTGTAGATAGGAGTTGCAACGGGTCTGGGGAGGATGCACAGGCTCACGGCGGAATACGAGAACTGTGACGAGACAAAGAAACAAAGTAAGTCAGCTAGTAAAGTTCCCACTTAGGGGTTTGTAACAAACTGGCGCTGAAGAGGTGGTCGGCCCCGGGTTTAAATACAGCGGTGGTGGTGATGATGATATGCAGCTGTGCAGATAGACGGATGGATAATGAGTGGCCACACCTCTAGACCCAGTTCCTCGTAGGACGCCCTCTTGTGGACGACAGACAACACACAGGGAAAAGGGAGAATGGAACACAAAAGGCAGCAGAACCACAACAGAGCCCCCCCCCCCCAAGGATGAACCGCGCGGTATCCATGTCCGTTCCTCTGGTCAAGAGCCCAAGAGCCGACGGACCATGTAGGCCGGATGGTTGTCGATCAGATGGACTGTTTTAGAGAACCTGTCCACGATTGTAAGAATAGTGTCATTACCTCCAGAACGGGGCAAGCCCGTAACAAAATCCAAGGCCACATGTGACCAGGGACAGCTGGGGACCGGGAGTGGCTGCAGCAGTCCAGCAGGCTGTTGGTGGGAGGCCTTACCCCGAGCGCAGACAGTGCAGGCTGCTACGTAGGCCCGGGACCAGGATCCGTCGTTTGAGCAGCCTTCACCAGGGCCTCGATCTCCCAGCGGCGATCACCCGGGAAGATGACAGCACTGACTCAGGCTCAGAGGATTCCTCGGTGTGGTCAAACAGACGAGATAGGGCATTGGGCTTGACCTGGCTTGCCGAGAGTTCAGTCTCTTAGTAGATTGGATGTAGGCCAAGTTCTTGTGGTCAGTTCACACCACGAACGGCTGCTCAGCACCCTCGAGCCAGTGGCCCATTCCTCCAGTGCCAGCTTCACCGCCAACAGCTCCCGGTTCCCCACGTCGTAATTCTGCTCAGCTGGGGACAGTTTTTTTAGACATATAGGCGCAAGGATGAAGCTTCTGGTAAGAGGTGGAGCTTTGGGACAGAACCGCCCCCACCCCAGAAGCAGAAGCATCCACCTCCACCACAAACGGGAGGGAACAGTCGGGGTGTTTGAGCACAGGAGGAGATGTAAACAGGCGTTTTAACTTCTCATGCAACACGGTCCCGCTGCCGGGACGTTTTCTCCATTTTTTTAGGAGAAAACGTTTCTTCAGTGATAAATTGCAAGCATTAAATCTTCATAAACACGCACATGCAGCACATCATTAGAAAGCTTAAAGTCTCACGATTCCATCAAGCCCACACACAAAGCACAAGGTGACTTACAGCGGTTATAATCATTGTATGAAGTAAAGGAACACAGAAAGATTCTGCGCCGTTTCTGTCTAAAGTCGCGCTGCATCCCTACCTGTTTTCTCGTGTCTTTCTTCACAGCGGTGAAAGATCGTCATAAACTTTTTTTTCATACTTTGCCAACAGTTCAAAGAATAAGTGCATCCAATCCTTTTAATCCAAAACCAGCTGGTCCCCTCACAATCTTGTAGATTCTGGCCGAGTTTCCTCATAAACAAAGCTGAACAGTCCATCACTTTTGGATTTTGATCGCTGCTGGCGTCTCCCCTCAAGCTGCCATATTGTATTGCTTTACACAGCTGAAAAGCCTCAAACCTAAGGAATTGAGTGACAGTTTTTTTCAGCCAATCCGTCGACGGTAATTTGAGTTATCACAAAATGGAGCAAATGAACTCGACGATTTACAGAGGGAGGGACTTGGGAAAGACAGACAGTATTGCCTACCAGTTAGAAGTAATGTTATGAAACCAGCCTCCCTGTGTAGCCAATAAGAAGACGAGTTGATTGATACCAAACATGACCAGAAAATGTTAACCCTGTGATGGCTCCAGCTGTGTCAAAGCAAAAATATGGCCTTCTCATGGCATTTCACCATTTCATCAAATTATAATAACTTATTTCTATAAATTTATCCATGTAGTTATTTCAGGTATATGTGAGAGTGATGTAGATGTGTTTTTTAATTTGAGAAGTTTTGTATTTAGCACTTTTTGGGCTTTTTTTCTGAAAGGAAATAAGAAAAACGCACAGACATATCTGTAGAAATAAATTCATATAAAATCCATTTTATAAGTCATTTTTTTAAGTTGAGACATGTGGCTAGGGTTCTATTTTTGTATGTAGCCCATGTAATATGCTTACAGTAGTGTTTTTTAATCATTTTACAGATGATTTACTTGGACGGAAATAGAAATTCTCTATTCTAACCTCTTTATATCTGTGTCAGTAAGGCCTAGTGTCACACTGACACTAGAAACAAAACATGGAGAGTGTTAACTTCCCAATGACTTCAGGGTCATCCCAGAGGGCCAAAGTATGTGGAAACTGCATCACTTTTTTTGGGGTAAAAATTTAGGCGAGGAAAGCATGTATTTTCAAGTGGTTTATATGAGGTTAATGCAGACATGGCACGCTCAGCAGCAGGAGACCAAAGGAAAGGGACTTTGGGGGACGTGAGCTTGGTCAGAGGGACCACCACCCGACTAAAATCCTGTATGAACCTACGATAAAAATTAGCAAACCCCAGAAAGCGCTGCAGTTGCTTACGTGTCGTAGGTGTGGGCCAGTCGGCGACAGCCTTGGTCTTCTCCGGGTCAGCCGCAACCTGTCCACCCTCGATAACGAATCCCAAGAACGGAACAGAGCGCTGGTGGAAGGAGCATTTCTCAGCCTTCACATAAAGCCGGTTCTCATAAGGCGTTGGAGGACCAGCTTGACATGGGAAACATGCTCGGAGAGAGAGAAGAGGAGAAAACAAGCATATCATCAAGATACACCACCACAACACGATTCAAAAAGTCCCTTAAGACGTCATTAACCAGAGCCTGGAAGACTGCTGGTGCGTTGGTGAATCCGAACGGCATGACAGTACTCGAAGTGCCCCAGAGATGTATTGAAGGCGGTCTTCCATCCGTCGCCCTCCCAAACACAAATGAGTTGGTTGGCATTCCTTAAATCCAGTTTAGAAAAAAACACTGCGCCCTGAAGCAGCTCAAAGGTGAAATTGATCAGAGGTAAGGGATATTTGTTTTTCACCGTGATCTTATTTAACCCTCGGTAGTCTCTACAAGGACGCAGAGACTTGTCCTTTTTCTCCACAAAGAAGAACCCCGCCCCAATGATAAAGCCTTGGCTTTACTAAAAACGTCCGCCAGACCCATGTAGTCGGGAGGGACCGTGGATAAGTCCGGTGGCGGCTCCGCCAAGGCATAGTCACATTCGGCCGGCGAAATAACAGAGCCCAAACACACGTAATGACAACTGTCACTCCAACTCAGGATGGAGAGACGCTGCCAATCAATTAGAGAATTATAGAGGGACAGCCACGGGAATTCGAGGATAAGCGAAGTAGTTGAAGCTGACATGATCTTAAAACAAATAGTCTCACGGTGGTTCCCCGAAAGGATCACCGTGACGGGCACAGTCTGGTGGGTTATATGGGCCAACGTGTGGCCATCAATAGCGGTGACCCGAAACGGGATGTCTATGGGCTCAGTAGTTAACCCGGCTTGTTTGGCTAGATAAAATGTCAATAAAATTGTCCTCAGCACCTGAGTCAATAAGGTGTAGGGTAGCTGGAATCTGGATACGGAGAGTTGTGGGCTCAGGAATAGGGACCAGGCTCGTCAGTATCCCCACTTTTACTGACGAGCCTTGTCTTTTGGCTAGAACAGAGATGTAGCCACACGGTGAGTGGAATCCCCACAATACAGGCACTCACCTGCCTGAAGGCGGCGGCTCCGCTCAGCTGGACACAGACGAGTACAACCCAGCTGCATTGCTTCCTCCGCTGATTCTCCGGGTGCATCGACCGGTGAGGAAGCAGGAAACAAGGGGGAGGACGGTCTGCGAAGCCTGGATGGAGCAGTAGTTCGTCTGGTGGAATCCGGCTGGCTGCCCCTCTCGCGTTTCCTCTCCAGTACCCTGTTATCAAGTTTAATTGCTAGAGAAATAAGGTTATCAAGGGTGTCGGGTTCATCCCAGACAGCTAGTTCATCCTTAATGCCGTCGCATAAGCCGTTAACAAAAACCCCACGGAGTGCCTCCTCATTCCACCCGGAATCAGAAGCCAGCGTCCGGAATCCCGAGTAGTCTGCCAACGCTGTCCACTCCTTGCCGAAGGTTAAGCAAACGCTTAGCCGCACACCCAACGTAATCTGGGTGGTCAAAAACAGTCTTAAAACCAGCGGCAAAGTTGTTAAAAGAGATCTCTGAGGTGAGACAGCTGGTACAAACAGCTTCTGCCCAAGCTAGAGTTCTGCCTCTGAGGAGTCTGAAGCGGAGGACAAGGGGCGTTGACGGAAAACGAGTCCACATTGCAGGAGAAAACCCCGGCACTTGTCCAATTCTCCCGAAAACTGCTCAGGAGAGCAGATGGGAAGCTCGCGGTGAGGAGCAGCAGCAGCCATAACTGCAGGAGCAGGCGGAGAGACAGACAGAGGTTGTGGAGGAGAAAGAGAGACAGTTTATCTACCTGCTTGGTAAGTCTGGTGAGTTGGGCAATGAGCTGCTGATTGTTCTCCAGCAGCGTGCGAATCAGCTGGTCATGCTGGCCGAGTAAGACACCCTGGGAGTGGATAGCCCGCTGGGCGCCGTCCTTGCTCGTAGCCCGTGGAGTTTCCACGGGGTCCATTTGGCCAGTTTGTTCTGTAGTGGGTTAGGTTGGACCCAGAAACAAAGGCTGTGTCTCAAATCGCGCACTTCTAAATACTAACTATTTGAGTACATAGTGTGTTCACACTGTCGAAGTGCGGTCAAACGCAGTGTACTTAAATACCCGGATGGTGCACTCAACACGCCCCGAAAAATGAGTGTACATCGATAGACACTTTCCACACTCAACGGTCGCCATCTTGGCTACGTAGCGGAAGGGGCGGGGCTAACAACCGTTAGACGCGATAGCGAGACCGACGGAGCAATACAAATGTAAGTTGAACGTGAGTGTTTTTGCTATACTTATAACATATAAGCCACCTGTATATGTATATTTGGTTAATTTTACAGTCGGTAATGATTTTTGTACCACGAATTATAACCTTTATTGGTACCGTAATTGGACGTGCTAGCAAGCCAACCTTAGCTAGCTAACAGCGGCAGTTTAACCAGATTGGCAAATACGTTCTAAGCTAACGTTACATGTGTTGTAGTATTTTGTTGTTTGTGTTAAACTATCGTTTCGCTGTAGAAGATTTTAGTGTTAAAAGTGTGATCTTAACAAGTTGTACATAATCCGATGTGAGCGTCAGCTCACCAAAATAGCGATCAGCTGATTGTCTGCCGGGAACGTAAACAGTAGCGCAATGTTAAAATGTATCCGCTGTTACTGCCTCCACCTGATGTATATAGTGCCTCCACCTGATGTATATCCTGTATAACCCATCTCTTCAGGGACAAACGAGGAATAGAGGGCCGTCATTTAGGGGCGACAATGGCCATCAGACCGTAGAAGGATCCCCTGGAGAGTCTGAAGTCCCCCCTCATGTCCCTATCCCCATCAGACTAGCTACGACCTGGGGGGAGCCTGCAGAACCACAAGCACATTTATAAAATAAAATTATATTAAAAGTATTAAACTTTGTTCTCTTTTGTATTACACGTTGCATGACTGTAGCAAGCATATAAAGGATATAAAGGAATGGGATCTTTTTAAATGTCAGGTCTGTTACCTCTGCTTTCACTAGTGTATTGTCACTGTATGAAGACCATTTAGAACAAAAATACAACTTATATAAAATATGTAATGATGTTTTGTCTATTAGGTAAGTTGTAATGGTAATGCTTCACTATAACAGTGTTATCTCTGGGCTACAAAGATTTCCTCATGAAACAGTTGAGCATTAAAATGAACAGTAACGTTATGAATGAATGAATATTAACTTATTTTTAGAGCAGAAACATAAGTATATACATATAAGAGGGGACTGCAAAGAATAGGTATAATTAATGAATTTAAAAGACTGCACTAACAAGAAGGAATATTATACAATACAGTTGTGTGTACTGTTTTCAGCTAATGGGGGGGTGACATGACGGCTGTGTTGCAGTCGTCATCCTGGAGCAAATAAAAACATCACATTTATTGTTGTTAAAATATCAAAAACAATGCAGGAATCATTTTTTGCGAAACACAATAGCAGACTGGAATGCTCTCCCTTGGTGAAATTCCCAATTTTGCAGAAGAAGAAGAGATGAAATGTGATCGTCATTTCCGGTAAGTGCACATGGCAGTGCGCGATTTGAGACAACACTCCTCTGTCAAAATTTACGCACTATGCAAGACAGTACGTAGTGCGCGAAGTGTACTTCTGTAAGTGCACTAAGTAAGTGCGCGATTTGAGACACAGCAAAACACAGGGGCAGATGAAAAGGTAAAGAAAAGGTTTAATCAAACAAAACTCAGATGAGGTACAGGTGATGGTGGAGGTGTAGATGGGAGTTGCAACGAAGCGGGTCTGGGGAGGCTGCACAGGCTCACGGCGGAACACGAGAACTGTGACGAGACAAAGAAACAAAGTAAGTCACATAAGGTTGTATAAAGCAGCGTTTAAAACAGCTGAAGTTAACTAGTTACTAGGGATGAGCGAGTACAGCATTATCTGTATCTGTATACCACATGAATTATCTGTATCCATATCGGTACTCGGACTGGGCGGGGCCTAACCCGGAAGTGGACAGAATTTAACCTGGAAGTGGGTGGGGTTGATCAGAAATTGTTATATGTATTGCTGATTAGAAAACTATTTACAAGATCAGTGGTGTTGTCATGGTAACAAACAATTTTGCAACAATACAATGCAGTTGCAATTATTAAGTAAAATACAATGAACAAGAGTTTTCATACTCAATATAACTTTATTTTTTTAACTTATTTTTCTATGATCACTGATTTTTTGTTTTTTTTGTTCTTTTTTTATTTTCGCACCAGGTATGTGTGAGTGTGTGTGTGTCTGTGAGTGAGTAAGAGTTACAGAGAGAGAGAGAGAGAAACAAAGGGAGAGAGGGGGGCGGGGGTGTTTGGAATGTGTGTGTGTGTGTATCTTAATTTGTAATATTATTTATTTATACCGCAACTGCCTTTTATTTGTTTTATAAAACACAGCAATAAAGTTTCAGACACTCAAAAAAACTGGTTAGAACCAGCAGGCAGTTTAAAAAAACAAACAAAAAAACTCAGAGACGCAGAGATGCAACGCGAGTTGCATTTTACCAAGCACTATACCCCACGGTTACCAGAAGTCTCCTGGTTACTATGTACTAGTTCGAACTGAAGTTAAAAACAAACCTGAAGCTGAAGAAACCCTAAACGTTAACGGAAAAGCCCCGCGGACCTGAGGGAGAGGGACAGAGCTGCTCACTTCTCCGTGTTCTGTGTGTGTGTGTGAGTAGAGCGGCACACAGCAACAGAAGGAATGTGTGTGTGTAGGGAGGGGCGCTGGGACTAGCCTATCACAGAATGCAGAGACGGTCAGCTGAGGAGTTGTATTCAATCCGAGCACAGATATTGACTCGCATTAATCGTATAATACTTGTACTCGGCAAAAGTGCTTTATCCGTACCGGATACTCGTTTCAGCCGAGTACTCGGCTCATCCCTACTAGTTACCATAGGTTTGGGAGCAAAGCAGTGCCTCAACCACACCTGTATACATCAGTCAAGCCTACTTATACGTGGTCAACCCATCCAGTTTTACTTGTCTCAGCTTTTTCTATGAGTCTGTTAACTTTGGTTACACAAAGCAATTAACTCACCATGGATCCCAAACTGCAGAGCAATCTGTCTGATTCAGATCTATTTCAAAGCACATTCCCCCAGCAGTCAGACCACAGCCAATCTGCCTTACACAGCCGCTTGAGCTCTGTGATCCACATTCCTCGGCCTCGTGGGCACCTCCACTAAAGCTGCTGCCTCCCTCAAGAGCAATTCCTGCCAATCCATCACTCACTCAACTTTTCACATCTGCCCTCTCCACTTCATCCCTCCCTTTCATCAGAGACTGGACAGTGGCTCTTCTCCAACGAATGGAAAAGGAATTCCCTTAAACCGCAGCAACATTATAGTCAGGGAGTTTCATCTTTAGTCATCCTCTTTCAATATTCCAGCCACAATGGAAACACAAACACCCAATGACCCAAGGGGCCCACCACTGGTTGATCAAGTTGACCCTTCTCAGTCGCCTCCATTTTCTTCTAGTCTAACCTTTTCCCCCTGCATTCTCAACCCCACCCCTCCCAGATGTTGTTTTAGTTTGTAATAATCATTACACACACTCAGTGACTATTTTTCAATTATGCTTGATTGTACATACAGTAAGGAAAATAAGTATTGGAAAACCCTGCTATTTTGCAAGTTCTCCCACTTAGAAATCATGGAGGGGTCTGAAATTGTCATCGTAGATGCATGTCCACTGTGAGAGACATAATCTAAAAAAAAAAAATCCAGAAATCACAATGTATGATTTTTTAACTATTTATTTGTATGATACAGCTGCAAATAAGTATTTGAACACCTGAGAAAATCAATGTTAATATTTGGTACTTTGTTTGCAATTCCAGAGGTCAAACGTTTCCTGTAGTTTTTCCCCAGGTGTGCACACACTGCAGAAGAGATTTTGGCCCACTCCTCCACACAGATCTTCTCTAGATCAGTCAGGTTTCTGGGCTGTCGCTGAGAAACACGGAGTTTGAGCTCCCTCCAAAGATTCTCTATTGGGTTTAGGTCTGGAGACTGGCTAGGCCACGCCACAACCTTGATATGCTTCTTCCAGAGCCACTCCTTGGTTATCCTGGCTGTGTGTTTCGGGTCATTGTCACGTTGGAAGACCCAGCCTCGACCCATATTCTATGCTCTGAGGGAAGGAGGTTGTTCCCCAAAATCTCGCAATACATGACCAAAAAGTTCTATTTTGGTCTCATCTGACCACATAACTTTCTCCCATGACTCCTCTGGATCATCCAAATGGTCATTGGCAAACTTAAGACGGGCCTTGACATGTGCTGGTTCAAGCAGGGGAACCTTCCGTGCCATGCATGATTTCAAACCATGACGTCTTAATGTATTACCAACAGTAACCTTGGAAACGGTGGTCCCAGCTCTTTTCAGGCCATTGACCAGCTCCTTCCGTGTAGTTCTGGGCTGATTTCTCACCTTTCTTAGAATCATTGAGACCCCACGAGGTGAGATCTTGCATGGAGCCCCAGTCCGAGGGACATTGACAGTCATTTTTAGCTTTTTCCATTTTAAAATGATTGCTCCAACAGTGGACCTTTTTTCACCAAGCTGCTTGGCAATGTCCCCGTAGCCCTTTCCAGACAGCTCTTTGGTATTGGCCATGTTAGAAGTTGGATTCTTACTGATTGTATGGGGTAGACAGGTGTCTTTATGCAGCTAACGACCTCAAACAGGTGCATTTAATTTAGGATAATAAATGGAGTGGAAGTGGACATTTTGAAGGCAGACTAACAGGTCTTTGAGGGTCAGAATTCTAGCTGATAGACAGGTGTTCAAATACTTATTTTGCAGCTGTATCATACAAATAAATAGTTAAAAAATCATACATTGTGATTTCTGGATATTTCTTTTTAGATTACGTCTCTCACAGTGGACATGCACCTACGATGACAATTTCAGACCCCTCCACGATTTCTAAGTGGGAGAACTTGCAAAATAGCAGGGTGTTCAAATACTTATTTTCCTCACTGTAGCTTTACGTTTCAGAGGGACAGGCTTTTACATCTACTGTGTTCTCTTTCCTATCCAGGCAGCAGGGAGACTGCACATGTTTCACCAGAGAACATACTTGGGCACCCTCAATTTGGAACTTTACTAACGCATTTTCTAAGCCCATACATTTCTAATTTTGCAAACTATGCGCGGCCCCCTCTCACCTTGCCACAGCACGCCCAGTCATCCCTCCCGCACCCTGCTCATGTTCCTCTTTCTCAAGCAACCCCCCCAAGTGTTTATAGCTTGCTGCAAATGCTCCTCCCATCATCCCTAAACCCGTCGACATATTGCTTTTATTTAACTTTCCATTCCAAAAGGCAGCCAGACTGAGCATCTCAGATCAAACCAGGCATATATTGGCCATCAGGAGTACCGGAACATTTCCAAGGGTATATGTGTGGGCTGCATGTGCTGCACGTTGGTAGAAAGCTTTTTCTTTGTTTTTTGATCGGCCCATACAGAAAGCGATCATGTGACTAGCCCAGTTGCGTGTCTTTCATGTGATCACTGGCCATTCCCATCCTTGGTCTTTGGCTGACCAGCCTTTAGAGAGGAGAGAGATCACATGATTGGCTCACTGGTTTGTCTCTCATCTGAACACTGGCCAATCACATCCTACTATTGCCCACCTATATCCTACCATTGAGACAGTCCTAGCCCAAATGATTATTTTAGCACCCTTTGTCTACTAGAGAGGACATGTAAGCTAATGTTAGTTATGTATTCTTAGCAAACTAAGGCACTTGCAAACATAGTACTATAACTTTCTGATTTATCTACATTCCAATATACAAAAATTGCATTCTATGTACAAAATGCAGCTTCATGTCATCATGATGACACCCATGATCCACCTTCAACCATCAAGAGCCAACATTTTTGACTCTGTGAGTACATTATCATACTATCTTACCTACCACTCAGCTGAGTGACAGTATTAGGGACTCAATATATTGCCATTGTTTTTTGGCTGGTGAGTGAAGTAAATCTACCAGCCAATCCCAGATTTTAGCAGCATTGGGCTGGTAGATGGTGCTAATATTGAACCCTGCTGGTATGTACATGTGTTGAAGGGGTTGGTGGTGATGTCTGGCTGATTGTGGTGGGCTGGTCTGGGTCTCAAAAGTCCAGGGCTAATTTTTTTTAAATTTAATTTACATTTAAATCGCTAGCACAGGAACTTTGGACCAGGAGCAGGCAAGAAAACCGGGTACAGCAGCCACAACCAACATTATGACAGAGGCAAAAGAGACCAACGTTGATGGATGAAGTGAAGACAAAAACTATTTTAGAACCGCTTTGAGTCGTTGGCACGAGCTTTGTGAAATAAAAGCCTACAAGCTGGCCATGCTGTTGGACTAGTAAGTAATATAGCTGTTTTTTGTTGTTACACTAGCTTGATGTGATGTGTGGCTGTGTTAGCAAAGTTGTTGACTCCCTATTTGGGATCATGACTAATGTAATCATAACAAATGCCAAAAAAAACATAATATGCAATGTTTTTTTAATTATACATTTTATGTATTTGGTCTCCCTTGAAAATTATATCTCAAACAATGGGTATTAGCCTTGTTTTTCTCAAACTCAATGGGTATTAACCTTGTTTTCACGTTACTATATGACTTGTTTACAAGTCATATTTCTTCCAGAGGTCCTTACTCTTCAGTAAATGAAGTGTTTAGCTTTGCTCCGGGCGTAAAGATCAAGCCTTTGGTGCTCCACTGAACCCTTTGTTAAGATTGTACTTTGCACACAGGGGGTGTTTGCAGCAGATGCAGGTATCAGCTTTATCTCCTTCAAACTCCCCTTCCTCCCCCTCCCATCTTCCTTTCCAGCTCCCCCAATCTGAGTGCTCCTCATTGAAGCAGACTGCAGCCTTCACCGCCACTTACAAGGATTGGGCTGCAGCCGTAACATGCTCTGGCATCCTCGCTACAGGAGCTGCTTTCACTCATTAATTCACTCAGAGCTGTGCCAGCCGTGCCTCAGAGATAGAGCCGGTGGTGGTGGAGGGGGGCTGAGTCACCGCCCTCCAAGGTAACGAGAGGAACAGGCATTGTCAGTCCTGCTGAATATTCCGAATGTGTCAGCTTGTCTGAATAGCACTTGTCACTCTCACTCAAAAGGGATTCTCCAGTTGGTACACAGGATCCCAAACCCACGTTTTAATACTCACACACTCCCTTCATTTGCTCCCCACTCTTCCTGTTGAGTCAATGTCATTCCCATGCAGAAAAGACCTGAATGGCTTTGCTTCATGCTTCAGCAAAACGGTAAACGTCTAAGTGGAAAAGTATAATTGCAATTTGAAGCTAGGATGCTCTGGTGCTGTGTGTGCAGAGATTGTAAAGAATCTTACTGGTACGTAATAGGCCAAACTTAGTTTTACTAGTTTAAATGGAGGATTAGTCCACTCAACAACGTATTAACTGGCTAATTCTTTACCTCGGCTACCATTTTCCTATTTTTACTATATATTTTCCTATTGTCTATCAGCATACATCTCACTTTTGGCTTGTCCAAGTCCTCATCCTGCAAGCAGAAATTTACTGTAATACTGCCTCCGAGGCCAGAGGGTGGAGAACACTAACTGGTATTTGACATTTTGGTAAGAACTGCCGTTGCAATGTATATATTCTTTTCCCACATGGCCACAAAGCGCAATAATGAGTTCATTCGACACTCAATAACACGTTGAAAAGTGATACGGTTTATGCATTAATGTAAGTGTTTCAAACTGCAATTTTTCAGTTTTATAAGAGAAAATTAGGTTGGTTTGGCAAATGTACGTTGATTAACCTTCAAAGCCTAAGATAAGAGCAGCACACAATCGCTTCCCTAAGCATCTCCCACGCAGTATTAAGCCAGTCAGCCCACTCTCTAGGTGGCAGCCTTGACTAAAAGCATCTTGGGTCGACAATGAAAGGCAAAGAAGGAGAGCAAACGCCTCAAGTTGTTCTTTTATGCATGGATCTTCCTCTTTTTCTGCCTCTGGTCTCAAAGCAGAGGTCAGGGTTATAATCAGGGTCATTCTCCTTGTGTTTTTTTCCTGCCTCACAGCACTATGAAAGGGTCAACACATCAAAGCGCAGATTACCTACTCTATAATGTATGTGTGTGTGTGTGTGTGTGTGTGTGTGTGTGTGTGTAAATTCTCCCACACCCTGGCCTTGCCTCTTTGCTTGGCAGTCATGAATACACATTAGTGCCGGAGAGCCTTCGACGGGTCGGCGGTTCAAAACAGTAATCGTGTTTCTGTGTTTGCACTTTCGCCACCTCTGTTTGACATTGGCTCTCATGTTGCCACTCGTGGAGCGAGAGCTGGGTTGCAGTTTGGTGTTGCCCGCTAACCCTTATTTGCCTCAGGGTGTCTTCGTCAAGCCTGCCGGCCACCGACGTACCATATTAATTTCGCAGCGCCCTTCATCCAGCTTCATGTCAAGCAATCACATACTGCATAGATCATTTGAGGCCAATCGTCCTTTCTGTCATGTGATTGGCAGAGGCCCAGCTTAAGGATGATTACTGCTTGCTAGTCATTTTACTTTCATCATTCTCTCTTCAGCATGTTGATTTCATTCTTTTCTTAGTGATTTTTTTTTATGAAACTTCCACAACGTCTATGTCCCTTGAGGTATGAAAGAACTGAGCCTTTGCGCTAAAAAGAAAGATAAAAGATAGAAGCCTTTGATACTTGTTTCCAAGCATCCAAAAAATATGTATGGATCTCTTTCCTTACTTGTTTTTTAGAGAGAAACAAGCTCACTCCTGGACAGCAAGGGAGACGTATTGTCCCGTGCACAGTGGCAATATCTGGCGGAGTGCTTTTGATCCATTGAGATTGTTACAAAACTCTGATAAATGTCCCTTCTGGCCGGCGTCCTTGGCTGTGATGAAAACTCTGGATTAAAACATAGCTACTCTTCCTTGCCAAGGTGATGAGTGGATGGAGGATGTAATTGGGCTTTAGACACGAGCGATACCCGCTCTTGCAGCCACACTTTTCCTCCCGCTCATCAGGACTTCGGCTAAGATAAAAACAAAATGGATGGCTGCAATAGTAATGAAACAACTGGCTAAACAAAAGATGTAGATGGACTCAGGATGGATGTGAGAGCAAATGAGTGACAAAATAAGTTAATTTTGTTAAGTTACATCACCTCTGGTTTGTCTTATTTTCGGTTTCTCAGAGGGGTTTTATTAGTGTATTTATGTTCATTACCTTATCACTTTCACTGAGAGGAAAAGTAAAATATGCTGATGACTTCTATGTGGGCAGGGAAGTTTTTGTCAGTCTCAGGAGTTTTGTGCCAACCATGTGAAGTGATTATACAGCAACTGGCCCTTTTGTTATCTTGGTGAGGCAGTCTGTTGTAAATAGCTCCTAAGTTATCTGTGCAGCACAGTCACTGGGAAAGGAGTAATTGGATAATTAATTTAGTCCTGGACAGGTCAAACGGATTTTCCACTCGTTTGCCTTTCTGTGGCTCGCAAGGTCCCATAGACACATGATTGATGTGTGCCACAGGATAATTAAAAAGCCTCATCTACCCCTCAGCCTCCACACAAAGCATAGCGGGCAATGAGTGCACATGAGAGTTGACTAGGGTTAGTCCAATATACATACTAAACATGTATAAGGAGGATGTTCACCTCTGATAGGTCTATTATGATGCAGCTTCATTGATTATGTGCTTATTGCAGAATTGATCAGCATTTCAGTAGTTGTCTTTAGTAAAGACTTCACTTGATGAAGTGTTTCCACACGAGCAGTATTATTATTGTCATTAGTAGTAGTATTTATAAGGGTCATACCGTTTATTTGGAGAGATTCCAGTAAGCAGTTCAAGTGAACGCCATTTATATAGCGCTCTTTTCTCGTCTTAATGGCCACTCAAACCAAGGACACTTTGACATGTAGACTGCAGGGGCCAGAGATCAAACCATCTATCTTGTGATTGGTTGTAGTGCTGTGCGATACTGTAATATTCGGTATCAATCAGATACCGAGTGATCACAGGGCCAGTATCGCCAATACCGATACAATACTTAAACTTCTCTTTATTGATCCTTTTGGGATGACTCCCACAAGGAAATAGAATTTCCAGCAGCTTACAAGACATTTGAATAGAGAATAAGGAGGTGTAATACCTATACAGTATAGAAAAAACAGTATAAAAAATAGCAATAACAAACTTTCAGCTATAAAAAGATCTTTAGCATAAATAAAACCGTTAAGAGCAGTTTGTGTCTAGGTACAGATACCGATACTTTTTAATAAATAATCATCATCAAATTACTAAATTGGAATGTGTTTTCATGACCTTTACTTGTTTTTGTGATTTTACCTTTGGATTTTTAATTAGTTAAAACCCTTCTCTTCCTCTCTGCCATTCTTCTGCTCTGTCTCTGTCCTGCACAGATGGCAAAAGTACAGAGATGTACTCTGGTAAAAGTAGAAGCACTAATTTAACTTCTTTACTCAAGTAAAAGTAACAAAGTACAGACTTGGAAATTTACTTAAAGTATAAAAGTAAAAGTGGCCTTGTGAATGACATCCACCACAAACTTCAGTGGACTCTTATATGCCGTTGGCTACATTTTAAATGGACGTCTGCCTATAGGCCTGAAACATTATTGTGACAAAGACTGGGACTCCAGATTAATAAGATTATGACTTAGCAGCAACATATGAATTAAATTGTGATTCTGTTAGAATTCACAGATCCAGTTTCTCTTTTTTAATCTTTCCCTTAACATTTAAAGGAATCTATCGTACATGTATGTGTGTGTGCTCAAATATGGCTTCTGGAAAGAATATATGCTATCAAATAATAACAATAAGCCCACTATTAATTACATTATTTTAATGCAGTGTAACTGTAACATGTAAGCCTAAACTAACATAAACTTAAAATACAAACATGAGCAAGGACGTTCAACAATTGCCATTATATTGCATCAACAGCCAGGTGCAACCTAGCTAACAGGTGACAAACAACTATACCACTAGCTTACTTAAATGGGACTGGTGCGCCGTAACAGGAGCGGAACTTGAAAGCAGCGGCCTTTGATTGAACCACTGCAGTGCATACTGTAGAGAAACTGAAACTAAGCTATTATTACACTGGTATTGATCAAAATTAATACCAACGTTAATATCAATATTATATATATTTGGATCGATCCGCCCTACCTCCTGAACCACAAAGGGTTTCTTGTTGGTGCCTTTCAAAATCATTAAAAAAAAAATAATGATGACCCATATGATCCTTCTGATTTGCCACTGTAATTTTTGTTTGGTTAGGCACAAAAACTTGGTCAATATTTTGGTTTGGCTTACAAAAACTATTTGGAAAGGTTACGGAAATCATTGTGGTTTGGGTTAACAAGACTTTGTTTAACCCTCATGTTGTCCTCTGCTCAAATTTACCCGTTTTCCTATATCAATGTTCTTTTTAATTACCCAAAATAACAGGATTGATTCCACACAGCGCTCTTTGGCAAATACAGATCTCTACTTTCATTAATTTTTGGAGTGCCTTCTTCAATTTTATAGCGTTTGAAAAAATAAATGTGTAAAATGGTTTTTGAAATAGTATTGAGTAAAAGTTTACATATTCCAGTCTGTGATTATCCATACATTCCTTTAATTTCAGTCTAAATAATTACTAATTTCTGCTTTTATAATGCAAACATCAGTAGTTTATGTAGGTTTTGGATCAGGGCCGTGCCTCAACCACACCTCTAATCACCTGTCAAGCCTACTTTTATTTCCCATCTTGTCCCCGTTTCGGTTCCTACATCATTTCTCTCTCTGACCATCACTATTAACATCCATTCATCCTCTTGTCCCTCCTTTGATCCACTCCTGTTCAATTATATGCATCTACTTTTTTCTTTTTTTTAGGTAATCTGTCCATAATCTGTCGGGAAAACGCCTAATACGAATCCTCCACACGGAGTCTCCTTCTCCCTGGCCTTCATTATAACCATCAAAGACCAGCCTAAACCAATTACTTCCACCTTCCATGTTCATACCCATCCTCAACATCCAGTACTTTCACTCATTTCATCAAACCTATAATCCACATGCTTTTGTGGTGTGGATTTTGCTAATGAAACCTTGTAAACTACCGTGTCTAAGTCACATGCTTTGTTGACCAATCCATCCATCCCAAGAATACGTCAAGCAACCTTTGCGTTTCTGAAGTTAACATGCCATAAATGTATGTACTAGATTATACTGCAATCTATCCAAAGGTTAAGACATTTCAAATAAAACTAAACATCATGGTGATGCTAAAGGAAAATTCCAGGGCACACCAAAGTCAATAGTATTTATCCTCTGGGTACTATGAATGATTGTACAAAATGTAATGGCAATAGTTGCTGAAATATTTACAATGGACATAAAGCAATGAATAGAACTAAAATCTTTAGAAGACAACAAAAGGGAAGGTTTACCATTGGTAGGATATGGGAAATGAACAGTGATCTTCTGTGTTTAAGTCATTTTCTTTAACTATCTATCTGCTCTTACTACTTCCCAATAAGGTAAAATAGTTCTATAACAATGTCACGCTACTTCTAGTCTCGCTTTGCCGGACCAGGGACAGAATTCTGGCATAGGAGGCAAACATGCTCTGGTTTATTGGCATTTCTTCAAACCAATCACAATCACCTTGGGCGGTGCTTAGCATTAGGATAAGCCGTGGCAAAATAGCCTCCCGGAAGGATTCCTCAGCAATCGACCGGATTTTAAAATGCCAACGCAAAGGAAGCCCAAGGCAATGAATATCCAGCCTAAATGAGTGAAATCCTGGAACTCGAACATCAAGGATATAGACTGCAATACTTCCAACGTTGCTTCTCACAGACAAAAGTTGTTCAGTTTGCCACTAGAGGTAAGTTACACACATAAAAACATATCATAGTATTTAGGAATTTGAACCAATAATTGATGCTGTCATTTATTTTGCAGAACAGTCTCCACATTCCAATCGGTACTGATTATACTCACACTGGACAAGGTTTTTCTGGTTTTTTTTTTTAGGAATTGACCTCTTCTTTCTGTGTGTTATCTGGTACATTTACAAAAAAAAGTTGAGAGGCGCTCTGAGTTTCTCTCCATGGTAACAAGGTTAAGCCTTCTGAATTGGCACCAAAATGCTCTCAACACTCACATAAAATATTCCCAATGCTGTCTTTATAATTCTTACTGAGATGCCACACTAAGGTGACATTCCTTGAATGATGGTTTTTAAAGGTTCAATCTGTGAAATGTGTTTTAAGTCCTCTGGTGTCACATTTTATGTAATTTTCAATATCTGAAAAGCAATAGACTACAGTGTAGGGACTAACTTTAAAAAAAATAATAATTTAGAAGCAGAGAAATGTGCTGTTTCAACAAGGTCTTTCATGTGATTGTAGGCCTTCCAGAAGCTTTTTAATCCAGCCTGGAACTACAGTGTCTTTATACAATAAATCCTTCATTTTGAATCAGTAAATCAAGTTACGTAAGTTTCAATATCTCTGCATCGCTTTAAGGTAGCACATTGTGTTTGTTTAGCATTATAGCTAATACATGGGCCTTCCAAAGAGGCCAACTGGAAGCTGTAGCTGTCCCTGGAAATGTCCTAATGACCAAGTAAAGTGAAAGTCGGGAAAGACTATGGAACCGAGTAGACATTAAACGCGTCATGCTGGTTTGGCCAACAGAGAGGCCTGCTAAGTAGTAGACAATAGATGACAGACATGATGCCAGACGATCGATGTAGCTTGAGCCCCTCTGATCTCTCCCCTCTCCCCCCATTCACTCTTCTTCTTACTGACCATCAACAAATGCTACTGAGTCCAACTTTATTAAAACATTGTAGTTGATCATTTTCATTATTAAGTGTTCCATAGTTTATCACAGCTACAGTGGGGCTCGAATGTTTGGGCACCCCAGGTAAAAATTTGTAATAATGTGCATAAAGAAGCCAAGAAAAGATGGAAAAATCTCCAAAAGGCATGAAATGACAGATTAGACATTTGTATAATATTTCACAAAAAGTTAGTTTTTATTTCCATCATTTACACTTTCAAAATAACAGAAAACAAAAAAATGGTATCTGCAAAAGTTTGGGCACCCTGCAGAGTTTAATACCTTGTACTGCCACCTTTGGCAAGTATCACAGCCTGTAAACACTTCTTGTAGCCAGCCAAGAGTCTTTCTATACTTGTTTGAGGTATCTTTGCCCATTCCATATCTTCCAAAAGACTTCTAGTTCTATGAGATTTCTGGGCTGTCTGTCACACACTGCTCTTTAAGGTCTATTCATAGATTTTCAATTATGTTGAGGTCAGGAGATTGTGAAGGCCATGGCTTCAGTTTACGCCTCTTGATGTAATCCACCGTGGATTTTGAGGTGTGTTTAGTATCATTATCCATTTGTAGAAGCCATCCTCTCTTTAACTTCAGCTTTTTCACAGATGCCATCAAGTTAGCGTAAAAAATTTGCTGAAATTTTATTGAGTCCATTTTTCCTTCTACTTGTGAAATGTTCCCTGTGCCATTGGCTGCAATACAACCCCAAAGCATGATTGATCCACCCCAATGCCAAAAAGTTCTATTCACAATGCATCAGGCTACCTGTTGAGCCACTTGTGATTGACTAGTTCTGCTTTCAGAGACTGTGAGGGGGTTCAGGAGCGCTCCCTGTCTGTGGAAGTTTTGAAATGCCGCAAACTGAGAACACTTTTTCACGATCCATCCCAGGTGCAGTTCCCCGGCTTCAGGTATGAGCTCTGAGTATCACAGACCCGTCCGTCACTTCGTGTCCACTCTCTCTGTAAAGATAGAGGTGAGCAGCGTGACTGGTAGTGTAGCAACTTCAGTTCATTTTAGTGGACTTGCTCTGCTGTGGACAGTGACGCGCAGGGGCGGATTAAGTCATTTTGAGGCCTAAGGCAAACACAGGCATGGGGCCCTCCACAACCCGTGTTCTCCCCCTTTTCAGTCCTTATTTATCTGAGAAAGACGTGCTCTCTGTCTGACAGCTGATTGGCCAGAGTACTGGATCATCTTCAATCATAACACATTGATTAGGGTGACTGCTACTCACGGGGTCTAGCTGCTGAGTATTATGTGTGTCACTATCTTCGTCATTGCCATAGTCATCATCATGGACAGTGAAAGCAGCAGTTCCGTAACCATCTCCATTCGAAGGATCCTGTAAGGTTGTCTTGTATGTAGCCCCCGCTAGAGCTAGAGCAACCTGGGCTGACACTACTCTTCATCAGTGTTAGCATCGCTAGAGCAACCTGGGCTGACACTACTCTTCATCAGTGTTAGCATTGCTAGATCAACCTGGGCTGACACTACTCTTCATCAGTGTTAGCATTGCTAGAGCAACTTGGGCTGACACTACTCTTCATCAGTGTTAGCATTGCTAGAGCAACCTGGGCTGACACTACTCTTCATCAGTGTTAGCATTGCTAGAGCAACCTGGGCTGACACTACTCTTCATCAGTGTTAGCATTACTAGCGCAACCTGGGCTGACACTACTCTTCATCAGTGTTAGCATTGCTAGTGCAACCTGGACTGACACTACTCTTCATGAGTGTTAGCATGAGGCTCGTTCGAGATGAGCCAGGTCTGCGCAGAATCGACCACCGGCGATCGGCGCCCGTTGCATGCCGTCATAATTAGATTTGTGTCCGACTTGATCCCGACTTGCTCTGACGTCATGCACACGTGGGCAACGGAAATCTCACGTGAGCAAGGCGGCCGCAGTTCTGAGACCAGGGGGCGCAGGTCTGAGACGCAGGCGGCACAGTTGGTTTTCACCGACTGCAAGACCCAGGCGGACCCAGAGCATGCTGGGAAACGCCGGCTTCTCAGCTGATTTAACACCTGATTGGTTTCCAACATGATGACGTTTTATATAAACTTTTTATTGTTTTTGAATCAGAGGGATTTTAATTGCTATTTGTCTGATTTAAAGACTTATTCTGTACAGAACACACGTTGGCTGATAGTGACGTTTAGAAGTCAGAGAGACTAAATCCGTTCAGATCACCGATCATCTCCAGTCTGTTGTTAATTAAAATCAGCAACAGATTGCATGTAGAACATTCTGAGAGCTACTCTGTCATAATTAAAACACTTGGAGACTGTGTACCTGCTGATATGAGGGTCTGATTATATTTTATTAAATCGGAATCACACCACAGTGTTTTTGTCACTTCATGTCCAGCCTGAAGGCGGCTGGAATCGGCTGGAAACTGTCCGACTTTACCGCAGCTTTTTGTCCCCGCCCCCGGCTGCTGCCGCCTGCTCTCGTCCACTTTACAGGCGAGGCACAGTTCATCTCGAACGAGCCTATTGCTAGCGCAACCTGGGCTGACGCTGCCGGTGGGTAGCTCTTCATCTGTGTTAGCATTACTAGCGCAAGCAACGGCTTCTTGCTGCTCTTTAGTAACGTTAATGTTAGTGTTGTCAGTAGCCATCGTGAAAAAGGTTGTTATCTTTGGAAGTTTTGCTAAAAACGTTCTGCTTTCTTCCCGCGCTTCTTCCTTTTTTCAGAACCACTTCGGTAGCTTCGCTTAATTTTTCAACCGTCTGTAGTCTACAGTTTAGCGCATGCTGAGCCGTTTGTTTACAAACACACGCAGATGCGCAGTAGGATAATGGAATAGTCCAATGTAGTGGGGACTGGGGGGGAGTTTCTCATCATGAATTAAACAATCGGATAGCACTTTAGCGTATCAATGTTTAGAGATATAATTAATTGGTGAAAAGTAAGACAACAAATCGTAGACATAAGTTTATGAGGTGTTTTAGGGGGCCCTTGGTAGCTTGGGGCCCAAGGCAATTGCCTACCTTTGCCTAATGGTAAGTCCGCCTCTGGTGACGCGTTGCATCCGTGTAGTCCTCCGATGAAGAGCAGCGTACAGCCACGTCTAAACTTTGTCAGAGACCCAAATGGGCCTCTGTGTCTGTCAGACGGTCTGAGTGAGATCCACCATATCAACGGAGCAATGACATGAACAGCAGACTATATTACAACTCTCCAAATCTCGGATAACAGAGATGGGAGGAGTTATATTTAGAATGTGCACAAAGTTGTAAACATGAGCAGAAATCTGATGAAACACATCTGAGCTATATGAAGTCCAGGGGTTTATAAATTCATTCAAATTAATTAATGTATGATGGGGGGCAAATTCTGGGCCACTATTGTGCTTCTCTAACCTCTGTGCATCTTTAAATTTAACTGTAAATAATTCAATGTTTCATAAAATGAACAAAGTGTTTATTTTCTTAAAAACGTAAATACAGTAGGGGGGCACAGCGGATGAGGACCAAACATTACTGATAAAGGCTGTGATATAACACATGCACAACATGAGCTATGCTGTGTCTTTTGTCTTATTTTTCAGTCTATTTTCTGCTGGACCTTGTGGGGGGGAAAGGCCTTGATTGAAGAATACTGCCTAATCTAAAGAGGTTTGGCCACCAGTCCCCCTGGTGTCCAAAAAATGGTTATTTCTATTTATTTAGTTTTAAAGGATTAGAATTTATGTAAATCGGTGGTTCTCATTCTTTAGAATTTCAGTGGTCTTAGTTGATCCCTCTGGTAAACCAACATTAATTTAACTTTGGGTCCCTGGTCCCTACTCTAAGAACTGTGTGTGTGGTTGGGGGTGAGTGTGGTAGTCAAGAGAGAGAAAGGGAGAAGTAAATTTGTGTGAGTTGGACCTGTTCACCACAGACCCAAATCGTCTCAGCTGTTGCTACTGACATATGCTACTGTCTCTTCATGTGGCTCATAATGTTTGGCACATTGTCTGGGTCAGTTTCACAAGAACGTAATAAAACGTGCAATCAAGTGATGACTGATTAACATTAATGTAAATGCTAAATGCCCTAATACCTGTTAACACTACAACAATGCAAAGGCTCTTAACCCTACATTTTTGCACATATCATGTAAGACTTGATTTCTCAATTTCTTTCCACAAAACTCTCCAGAAAGTGCCATTTAATGGTTTATTTTTTTAAAAAAAATCCTGGGGGGGCATACACCCAGACCCCTCTAGGAAGAGCCCCCCATCCCCCCACACATGACAAATCCCAATTTAAACCCTGAAGGATAATGATGCTGAAAGAGCCACAGAAATTGCTTTGTACGCAGCAAAATATGGGGCGGCCCCACCAAATCTCACTCCAAGGTTTTGGGAAAAGTTGGGAGCTCTGTATTGATTGATTTTCAGTGTTGGGAATGAAGAGGAAAAGTGCTTTGGTGCCTACACTAAAGGTGCTGGTTGACAAGTAGCTAATGCTAGGTCTATAACGTTAGCTAATTCTTGGTGGGTAACGACATCGTCCAACACGCTCAGTTATTTTTAGTATGATTTTTCTGACCACGGTTCACAACTCTGGGCTAACCCACAAATTCATTAGTAACATTAACTGTATAGATAGATGACTAATCTAATGATAATTTAGCTAACTAGTACACCTCTGTCTTCTACCTCATTCTCCTGGTGCTGCAAGGCTTCAGTCGGGAAGAGTGCTGACAACAGCCCCCCGGGGACACATCCACAGCCAGCTACCTTCGTTAGCATTACCTGTAGCTTTTACAGTTAGCTAAACTTAGCAGGCACCAAAAAGACTACTACTAATAGTAATTTAAAGATGTGGTAGCATTGGATCTTTATGGGAAGGATAATTCTGGAAGTTGGAAGGGGTGTGTTGCAATTCTGCCTTCTCACTCCGCGAGTTGAGTGTCACGATTTTGGTTTCATATTGCACATCGTTACAGCCCTACTGGATGTAACTCATCCAATGATTATAAATACTAAAAACACTGAGATGGCATGTTGCACTCTGTGTAGGTCAGACCAATTGTGGCTGTTGAGCTTAGCCAGCAAATACACAATGAATGCACAAGATCCTAGATACAAACTGGCATTGAGCAGCAGAACTTGCTAACGCCTGATCATTTTATATACTTAGAACCAGTAAAAGAGTTTGGAGTAATAGTTCAGATGTGAGTTCTCCAGCACACTGGTATCATTAAACTCTTTTGGCATGTCTGGGTTTCATCCCCCTCTCATCTCATTAGGCAGAATAAAAATGGACCACACAGGAAGTCGTGAGGCTCCCTGGTGCTCTGTGGCGTGGCTTGCAAAGAGGCATCATTAAAGTGATTATTCTGATTAGTCTCTGAATGCATCCTGGAGTGAAAATCTCTAATCATCACACACTCACCCCACACAATCCTGATTGACATCTAACCCTCAAAGTTTACACAGAAATAATACCTACATCGATGTTAAATTTGGGAAATTAGCCAAGGGAACTGGTCATTAAATCCCTCTATTGAAGGATATACTATGAAGAGGCTCTAAAGGTCCAGTGGATCAAAGGAGAGCTGTCACACCACCTTATTAGCCATGTTGAATTAATGAACGCTCGTGAGGAAGAGCCAAAGGTATGTCTTATGCTGCAGGAGTGTGAATCCTTTTCTCAAACATGCATTTGGTGCCTTTATATGGCGCTATAACAGCAACTAAGTTTTGGCATTGGAAATAAAAGTTGTCAATGACAAAGGAAACATTGTACTAACAAAACTTCAACTGAGAATAAAACACAGACAATAAAACTGATTTTATTCAGAAATCTTTGGTATATCAATCTTACTACTAAAGAACTAAAAATAAAATAAAGGAAGACGACGGCATTAACTTTGGGCAAAAACAATTATTCAGGTATGATCCCAGTGTTTCAGCTCTTCAGTCCTTTTAAATAATTTGTTTTATCAATATTGTCATATTAATTAATTAGGTTGACCAAGTTATTTCATTCAATTCAATTTTATTTATATAGTGCCAAATCAAAACAACAGTTATCTCACAGCGCTTTTCATAAAAATCAACAGTTATGGCTTTGTTGCACTTGTTGCGCTTAGCTATGTGCCTTTTTCTTGCTCTACGTCATACTTCCTTCTCTCTGCAGTAGTATATGTAGAGGCCTGACAGATGGGCTCCATCCTTTACTCTGTGTATGCACAACGTACTTTAACCCTGGGCCTTGTTCCTGCCGTACTTATGCTGCTACACTGCCTTCTGTCAACTGCCCCGTACTTCACATCCTTCCTGCTGAACATCTCTACACCACTTTGCTCTCTGGACTGTAAAGTGTACTTTACCGTCTGGATGGCGGACCACATAGAAATGTTCGTATGGTCTTCGGTAGGGATGAGCCGGATACTCGGCTGAAACAAGCTCTCTCCCTCTCCCACAGTCACTCATGTTTTCCGTTAACATTTAGGGTTTCTTCAAGCTTCAGGTTTGTTTTTTACTTTGGTTCAAACTAGTACTTAGTAACCAGAGGCCTGTTGCACGAAAGTAGAATAAAGATATCCAGGATAAGTGAAAAAGCGCAGCTTGACTTAGTGTGATCTGCTCATCGCGGCTTAATCGGTTGCACGTTTGCCGAGCCAGGATGAACAGGTGAAGCTATGTCAAGCCAGGTGTAGATAGCTGGGACAAGTGCATGTTCACGGCTTTCTCAAATAGACCACGGTATCGATCACAGATTTACTGATGCAGAATTGAGAAGACGCATGCGCCATATGTTTCACCCAATGAGCAACAGCTTCTAATGGAAAGTAACAAGGAGGTGAAGAATATGCAAAAAGGGAACTACGGCTCAAACGGAGAGAATAAGCCCAACATAGCGGACCCTTGCTTTAAATATACTAGTTTCATGTTTCTGTTTATATGTGATAAATGTGCTGGTTTTACTGTAAAGTGTCTTTGACTAGCCTACCATGTAAATCACTATATAAATAAAATGTATTATTATTTAGCCTTTGCCTTAAAATTGAGCAGAGGGAAATGGACCCATATGACTAGGCTTAATTTCAAACCCTTATTCACAACGCGAGGACATGTTTTACAACCATATGCACAAATCTCTATAAGCTATATCTAATTCTTTGTACAATTAATGTTCATACAGAACAATCAGAAAGGGACAACAACTAGAAAAAGAAGTCAGTGACTTCAATACACGCTGTGAGCATTTGTAAATAATATATTATTCATGGTTTATTCTTCTGACAAGTGACCGCACCAAAATAAAAAGATTAACAACCATTGTGGTGTTCCTGGTGTGATGAATGTAAACTACACTACATATGTACTGTATATAGGCCACGTTATTGGTCCAGGGATGTGCGACTAATTGGGAACGTTATGAAACCAATGTAAGCTATAATAAAAAAAACATTTGGCCTACATATTAAGGAGTAACACAAACTATCCTTTATTAGAGAAGGATAAGCAACAAGAAAATGAAATCATGAATGTATTCGTCTCTGACCAGTCTGCCATTATTATCATCTGGGAATATCGCAACATTAATATCGTCACACTTAATCTTTGGAGCGCGTCCTGTATAAACCTGAAGCCGAGACCACGGACGCTGCGCTGCACTGTGTGCCAGTGTAACCATTTCTAACCATCTAAACAACTGTAGTAGGGTTTAAATCAAACTCGCGACAACAATAGTGACAAGTAGGCTAATGCATGTTAATAAAAATAAAGCAGAACACATGCAGAAGACAACGGAATAACTGTTAAACACGTTTATTTCGGATCAGACGGCAGCTGATATGACACATGAGACTCCAGGATTAATCTTAGCCTGGCTTCTCTGGACCAGGCTAGCCGCAAAGAATAAATCTCCATGGTTACTTTGCTGGTTTTAATTCAATCTGGTTTCGTGCAACCGAGTCAAAGCTAAATTCATCCAGGATAACTTGAATATCCCGGCTTAATCCCTTATCCTAGTTTTGTGCAACAGGCCCCAGGAAACTTCTGGTAAACGTGGGGTTTGTTCAGACATGGTGCATGGTAGAATGCGACTCGCGTTGCGTCTCTGCCTGTCTGAGTTTTTTTTTTTTTTTAACTGCTTGCTGGCTCTAACCAGTTTTTTTGAGTGTCTGAAACTTTCTTGCTGTATTTTATAAAAAAAAATAAAAGGCAGTTGCGGTATAAATAATTAATATTACAAATTAAGATTGAAACACATTTCAAGACAGTCCGACCCACTTCCGGGTTAGGCCCCTCCCAGTCCAAGTACAGATACGAATACAGATAATTTATGTGGTAAACAGATACAGATGATGCTGTACTCGCTCATCCCTAGTCTTCGGTCGGTAATGTCCCCCATCGTTGAACGATGACTATGCTTGTACAGTAAGTGGGTCTTTCTAACAATTCCGCATGCACATATGATGTAAAATCACACGCATCTGTAAAGTAAAAAACAAACAAAAAGCAACGTGTGTGCTTTTATATAGTACAGGAAGCATTCCCCCATTCACACACGGCGAGCCTCCCGTACAAGGTGCCGCCTGCTCATCAGATTTACACTCTGATGGCGCAGCATCGGGGGAAACTCAGGGTTCAGTATCTTGCTCAAGGACACTTCAACATGGGACTGCAGGGCCAGGGATTGAACCACCAACCTTCCGATTGGCAGGCAACCGCTCTACCACAAGCCACAGCCGCCCCTGTGACATGCCACAGTCTGTGCCAAAAAGTCATCATCTGCTGTCTACCCTTCATGCTAATGATGCATTGCATCATATTTTAATTGTGATATTTTTTGAGTCTGAATCTGCATTTATTACTGTCATAGACCAAGAAGGAACACAGAAGCACAGGGTTTATTTTCCCCAAAACAAACATTAACAAAGCAAATAAGGTAAAGGGTCATAGGGCTCTTAAAAAGGTCAACAAAACATAACTCTATTGAAAAATATGGTTAACAAAACCAAAATGGTAACTCAGTTATCAATCTAATGTCTTATTGTGCCATTATGTGACTGCAACTTTAAAAAACTAAACTTGTGGTAATGATGTGGGTGAGTGTGTACAACCTTAAACCATCAATTGTGTGGCTGTGGCTACCACACTAACACTACTAATAGACACACACAACACTGACACAATAAAATGCTAACTACACACACAATAAAGCAACAGTAAAGGAATATAAATGCAGAAATGGCCCAGATAGGATATATTTAACTCTAATGGTAAGTGATTATTGTCAGGCAGATGGCCGCCCACCAAGAGCCAGGTTCTCTCTTAGGTTTCTGCCTGTTAAAAGGAAGTTTTTCCTCGCCGCTGTGTGCAATTGCTCTAGGCGGAGGTGTTGGGTGTCTGTAAATTATGGAGTGAAATCTATTCTATCAGTAAAGTGTCCTGAGATTAAATCTGTTATGATTTGACAACATGAATTGAATTGAAAACAGCGCCAGTGCCTGGAAGTCCCCAATTCCCGGCGGAAAACTGTTGCTTAGGCATCCTCTCCAGCCCCACCCTCTTATCCAAATATGGTCACTTCCGGCTTCAAAACATTCCACAAACCAATGGATGATGTCACTGATTTGCAGTCTATAATCTTGCTAAAGTAATGACTTATACTTTAGCAGCCATCCAGAAAATGAGACAGGGATTTCAGTTCTGGAGTTCCATCTCACTTACCTCTAATTTCCACCAACTGCGGATCGGCCCCGCTGCATGTTGGCTCCATGTTCCGCCATCCGTCAATAACCCACCAGGTCAGACTTGTTGCGGAACAGCTGCAGACATGACTGACAGCTGGAGCACAAGGACCCGCAAGCTCTTGCAAATTCACGGTTGATTGCACAATATAACAGGATGTAGTTTATATAAACAGAACTACAAAACCTCTTACCTGTGGACTTCAGGGCTGTCTCTGCCTATTATGATATTTTCAAGGTGTAGTGCAGGGAAATATGATCCGCCATGAGCACAGTGTATTTTATTTTGAAAATCAATCTGCCGTGTGCTGAATTGCCGTGGAATAAAAGCTCTTTGTATCTGCTCCGGAGGCAATGGCTGCGTTCCGACTCCGTCTCAGCTCCAGGGATCCGCAGTCAGTAAACACTCACATCTTGACTTTAATAGAAACCTATTGACTCTGCCGCCGTTCCAGAGTGGATCTGCAGCCGTTCCGCAGTTAATGGAAATCAGGTGTTAGTTCATAGGTTACCGGCTGAAGCGGGTTTGTTTTGGCTCACACTAGCTTGCTTGTCAGGCCCCGCTCTACTCTGCTTCTGACTGGCTAGTAGTCCGTACCTGGTACTCTGCATGTGCGATTCCCAACAAAGATGGAATAGAAATAAGATGCCTCACTTGATAGTAGGGATGTAACGATTACGGTGTAACTGTAAACCTCGGTATAACTGTTTATGGTAACAGTTATCCTTTTCATTTAAAATATCCTTTTCATCGCGGTGGATTACCACGGTGTGGAAACCTTGTGTTTAACCCTTCTCAGCTTTGTCCGAGGCTCCTGAAGTTGCCGCGCAGGCGCACAGCGCCCCAGAACATAAGTTAAAACTATTCTGTATCTTGCTAAACTGTCATGGGTTTACTGCCTCGTTATCTTCAATAACCCTACGATGTGCAAGTTAAGCCCATGTTACAACATGACCTTTCTTTGGCGAGAGAGAGATATTGCCTTGATAATTTTGCTGTTGCTTTTTCTTATGGCATAGCTCATAGATGTGCAGATTGTTTAATATTAATTGTGCAGCCACATGTTGATATCCAGGTTATGTTAGGGCAATTTGCTATCAAGATGCAATAGGCAGTAAACAGACTAGCCTGAGGAGCCATGTGCTTAGCTATTAAAGGTTTACACTGTTTAATCCATTATGGATGTGTGTGCTGTAATAGATGTGGCTTATTCTCAGTTTGTGTTACTGAGCAATATGTTATGTTAATGTTAATTATTACAGAGAAATGAATGTATTTCATAGAACTGTTTATTTATATATGCAGGTGGCTATACTATTTAGTTTCAGTAAATAATAATCATAGTATGTCAGATGCTTATTATGGTACATTATTATTTGTTTATATTTCAGAACCACATCCAACTTCATAGTTAACTTCATGTCGGAGTTGTAAATAAATCTTCTTGATCTCAAAGTCAAACATCTCTGGTTCAAGTTCTTACAGGACCCCCTACTTTTACAAGCCTATTGCCTATATTTTTGTAATATCATAAACACTGTTACACTTCTTGAAACTATTTCAGCTTGTGCAGGCCTGTCAGTGCTTTCTGAACATTGATTGAACACACTTTTAAAAATACAGTGGCAACACCGAAAACCGTGATAATTTTGGTCACTATAACCTTGAGGTTAAATTGTCATACCATTACATCCCTAAAAAAAGTCATGCTGTTGAGATACAAGTTTCTGAATGTCCTCTGCCTTCAGTCTTCGGGTGAGCTATATTTTCTAAGATTATTTTTTGGGGCTTTTCCCTTTTATTGTAGTAGTGACAGTGGATAGACATGAAAGAGGGAGAGAGATGGGAGATGACACGCAGCAAAAGGGCTGCAGGACTCAGCCAACATGGGGCGAACGCTCTTACTTGGTGAGATAGAGGCTGCCCCTATCGGTTCAAAATATGCACGGCTTTCTACGTCACTAGCCGAGACGAGGTGGCTAACCATAGCGCAAGCTAGCGCTAGCATGCTGTATCATTCTCAAAGGCAAACCACTGCTATAACACTGCTGCAAGTATTCCACAGGTTCCCTTCATTTAGAAGAAGTCTAATCTAAGGCTAATCCTGCCTTGTACTGACCAAAGTTGGAGAGTTATCTAGCTGATGGGATCTTATCTAGCTATTGAGCATGTGCGACTCCCAACAAAGATAGTATAGCAGTGGGAAGGCTCACTCTGTTGCTAAAACAGACTCAAACACACAGGGTGAAAACAGGATCTACAGCAATGTGCGGTACAAATAAAACTATGGTGTTTTAGTGAAAATTAAACCATTTAAACCTATTCTGGTACAACCTCAAAATACAATTATGAACCTGAAAATGAGCATAATATGAGCACTTTAAGGACTAGCTCAGTGCTTAGTGTGCTGTTTGTTGTTGAGAAAGAGAGTGACAGTGGATGCGCTCAGAGCAGACAGCTGTCGGCAGTCAGAATAAATAAGCAGTTTACTTGTTAAGTGGTAGTAACAGTGTACAGTGTAGGTTTATGTCTGACTAAATGCTGCTTCTCATCAAAACCCAAGTAAAGTGCCTGTGCCTTGCTTCTCATCAACGCAAAAAAATATATAAAGAGCTTTGGTAGCACGGGGAGAGCGGGCTCACGTATGTGATGACAGGATGTAGCTTTGTCATGTATAGTTCTTTATTGTGCTTGCATAACAAATCTAACCGGATCAAATGCATACAGTGTAACAAAAACATTACATTACTCTATCAGGTGTGAAAAGGCCCTTAATTCCAATAAACTTTTAAAATTCTTGTATTCTAAATGAAGTTTGGATCGATCAGGGCTATACTGTGCAGGAGAATCTCAACACACACAGCATCACGTTTATCACTCGAGTTGCGCCATTTGCACAGCATTGTGCAAACTTTGCATTGACTTTGAGTGCAATCACAGGAACATATTCACATTCCAGGTCTAAAAGCATGTGCCATTCTCTGTGGGAAAATGACCCTCTTTTAGAGTGCAGCCTTGATGTGGAGCTGCAGTTGGAGGCTTTTAGTGTTTTGTTGGTCAGACGTGAAAACAGAGGAGGTGAAAGCAGGTAAGGCAGTGCTGAGAGCTTTTAATCTCCATTAAGGCTGCATAATGCCACATTTCAGATCTGATTTGATTTGACGTCTCTCGCCTCGGCCCTAATCACCTGCCCACGCAGGAATGCTGACATTACTCCCCACCAAGCCCCATAGCAGCAGCTCGAAAAGCTGGAATGGCTTTCTATTGAACCATGCTGGATCTACTCTGAGAAATGTTACAAAGCTCTGGCTGTATGAAATGACTTTAAGAAAGAAAAATATGGGTTAAAAAAACAAGTGTGTGTGGGGGGGGGGTTACAGAAAGCATGTCAGTAATTGAGTCAGTAAATAAATACTGTATGTAGTAAATATGTAAATGCATGAGTAAGTTGGTGTGTAGCATAAGTAATAAATGGTGTATGAATGATTAAATAATGACAAACATGAATAAATAATGAATTGATAAATAAAATGAAACAAACATGAGTTGATAAACACTATGTTTATCAACACATACGTAACTCAACTCAATTGTTGAGTTACGTACAAATACATGAATGAATGAACGGATGTCAAATGATTACAGTTGGTACATAAATGACCAGATAAATGTGAATACATGTATGTATGAATAAATAAATTACAAATGAAGAAAAATCTGAAACCATAATGGAGTACATTACTACCAATGCATGAATGATTGGAATGAGTGGAAGAACTAAGTTGATGTTTTTCTACAATGTATATATATTATATATAATGAGTGTGTCAATAAATATATGAATTTATAAATGAGTACATGAAGCATGTGAAGGTCAATATAAATAAATACAGGAATGGATGGATTCCACGTAAACCACGTAAACCCCCGTAAACCCGTAAACCCGTGTTGGGATGTTGTACGCTTCACACTGACTATTGTGCTTGTTGACAATCAGCGGCAGAGATTAGGTACACAGCAAAAAACAAGACCGTCATTGTAAAGCCAGCCAGCCTGAGAGGAGGAGGAGGAGGAGGGGAGGAGGAGGAGGAGAGGAGGTCCTTGTCCTTAGGGGAATAAACACAATGACTACATCTGAGGAAGCAATATGGCTCGGGTAAACAGGATTTTGAATAAAGAAAACATGCGTCTGCCTTAGCTCGCCCTGCTGTTCAGACACATGATATGAAGTGAAAGAGAGAGAGAGAGAGAGAGAGAGAAAGAGGAGAGAGACAGGGCCAGTTTTAGCCTGCTATATCAGGGTGTGCTGGTAGGAAAAATAGGTGGGCAGCCTGGGCAGTGGGTAGTCTCGCATTGCCATACCCTCCTCCACAGTGCTGCGGAGGAGGGTCTGGCAAGTTCACACAGCAGCCAGGGATGCAAGAAAAACGTGCTCTGGTTTATTGGCATTTCTTTAAACCAATCACAATCATCTTGGCCGGAACTAAGCGCCGGAAGGCGCCCCGGTGCCGCTGCCAAAAAGCTTCAGGAAGGAACTTATTTATTGAACCTGTACGTTCAAAGGTTGTTTAAGTCGTGCAACAGAAAACTCAGATTGGACAGATAGTCTAGCTAGCTGTCTGGATTTACTCTGCAGAGATCTGAGAAGCAGATCTCAGCACCATAGTCCTCAGAAATCCACCGCAGGTTAGTATTCCAACACAAAGAAAGCGGAAGGTAACGGATATCCGGCTGTAAAGAGCGACATGTGGCGGCAACGGTACAACCCCGCAAGTGGAACATCGTGGATATAGACTAGGCAGTAGGTAACCCAGATACTAGAGAAAGCGGACTGGTAGCCCAAAGTTTGCCCAACCTGTGGGTTGACAGAGTCAAGATCAGATGGAAGCTCCTGCCATTGTGCCATCAGGCTTCTCCAGACTGACTGTGTGTCTGTGTATGGGTTTGTGTATGGGTGTCTGTGCATGGGTTTAAATGCAGAAGATTAATTTCCCAACGGGGATTAATGAAGTGGTAAAATATTCAATTTATTTTACAAATAATTTGAAGCAGGGAAATTGGAAGGTATGGTTTATTATTTTAATTTTTCAATGTATTTATGTCAAGCTATGTATACAAATACATTATTCTGAAAAAAGAGAAAAGATGTGTAGCCAAGTTCTATCTGTAGTCCCTGTGCAGGTGGAAGGAAACAATAAAAGCTGCACAAGTTTACTGCTACCCTAAAATGAGTCAGTGGAGGGCAGTTTGATTTACCCTAATAAAAAAAAAAATCTTTATCCAGATTTTAACATTGCTCAACTTCATTTATTGGATAAACGTAACCTTAAATTAATCTAATCATGTGAGGCCAGTGCAATACTAGGAGGTATTATTCAAACTCAATGACAAAGAAAACAACCAAATCAACCAATCAAGCCTACGCTCAAACTTCAATGTAACTGCTAACAGTACTTTGTAAACAGTATACAAATAAACTATATAGATATAGCATATTATATGTTGGGTCCAAACTAGTTTAATGATAGCTGGACTGATTATTTTAAGAGGATGGAGGAATGAAGGGGTGCCGTCAATCCAGGATTTGGCTTGTGAGATGGCCAGGGTGGCAGTAATTGAAAAGATGTTATACAAACAGTTTGCCAGACTGGATGTTCATGTTGCAAATTGTATGTTCTGTATGGCGTTTAAAAAATTAATTAAAAAAAATGTTACAACAACCACAAAAAATGTTGACATTATATCCAGAGCACACAATCGTGGACTTGCCCTTTAAATACATGCTATTGCCACAAATTCAAATCGGCACAGTATACAAATCCTCCATCAGCTGTGGCATATTTCCTCAAATTAGAAAATAACACACTTTGATACAACACCAGCAATGTGATGCCAAACAATGTTTTGTCAGTGTTAAATGTTCAGAACATGCTATCAGGTGCTTGGTGTTTGCCCAGCCCGGATATGAACTCTCTGTCCAACTAAGCAGATAAACGATCCTTTGCCCAATCAACCCAGCCCTCCCTTTATCACTGCTCCTCATGCTCTCTCTCTCTCTCACACACACAACCCCTACCTGACTCTCCACACTGATGGGCTTTTTGCAACACAGCATCGCGTAGCAGCCAACGTCTTAGCATTGACTTTGAATGTAATCGCAAAATTTGCAGAACATTTTTTTTTCACTTTCTTTTGGGGCATTTTGGGCCTTTATTTTATAGGACAGCAAAGGCCCACAGGTCAGAGTCAAACCTGCGGCCACTGAATCAAGAAGTAAACCTCTATACCCAGGCGCCCCGAAATTTATCTCATCTCAAATTCACCAAACCCATTAACCAGTTTGCCTCTGAGTTTGCTTGGGAAGCCCAGCTCACCAAATACAGAGAAGCCCCATTGAGCCTCCTGACAAAACACACACACACACAAAACCCCTACCTGCCTCCCCCACCATTAGCTTTATGGATAGACACCACCAGAGGCCAGTCACCAGCACCGATATGATTCTTTCTTTTTATTCTGTTCCATTTTCTGTTTCTACCTCACAATCTGACTCTCAAATAGAATTTGATTAAAAGTGGCCAGTCCTTCTAAGATTATATATTGGAGGCCTTAGCCTTAGTTAATTTACAAGAGAACTTTATATTTAAAGCATTGGGTAATTCAGGGTTTGGCCACTTGGGGGCAGCAGCAAGCCTATCCTTACCGTCATCATTTTATATAATGGTCAACATGTTAGCAAACACACACAACCACATCCAGCGGACAGGGCAACATTTGCACTCACCAGATCAAAGTTAAGGTAGCGTACAGAGGGTCCATCAGAGATTTTTCATTGAAAACAGAGCAGTTTAAGGCCTGGAAAACTTAAATGTGAGCTAAATAAAAGAGGCTAAAACGCTTGGTACAGCTGAGGGGAACTCCAGAGTCTGTGACAATTCTCTGTAAAGTTGTCAACTTTCACATTTCATAATCATTTAATGCATTGATGATATAATTGTAAATGTCCAATGTTGTTTAAGAGCCTTTTCAACAACAATACTACAGTATAAAATGCTTAAATCAAGCTCGCAGACCCTTAACGCTCCTTAATTTAAATGATTTTTTTTAGGCATTTCCACCTTTAATAGACAGGACTGCTAGGTGAGAAAGGAGAGGGGGGAAAGAGATGCAGGATATTGTCATAAGTCGGACTCCAACCCTGGTCCTCTGAGTCAAGGCATACATCTCTATGTGATTGTGTGTCTGCTCTACCAACTGAGACAATTTAAAGGAAAGCTACATTTTTATAACAACTTGGGTTTTATTTTCACATCTCTGGCCATAACATTGTACTGACCAGTTGCTGAGGTCTCAGAACATGGAGACATGGCTATAAATAGGTCCAATAGGCCAAGAACCACGATAAGTTAGATGATCAGACAGGTTAGCCAAACGGTAAAATTATTACCCAAACTGTCTGTTGTAAACAACTATCATAGACAGCTAAACGTTTTTGAAATGACTGCTAGTTTAACTACAAGCTAGCATCAAACACAACAAAGACTGTAACTTGAATGGCATTTTGAGCTGACGTTAGCAATAAAACAATCATAGATAGCTAAACGTTTTTGAAATGATTCCCATCTTTTGTCATGAGAAAAGTTTATTATTTCATGGATTTCACAAATTTCAATACGACACGTTAACGCTGTAAACCGTTTAAATCTGAGCATGCGCAACTCACATCTGGACTCAAATCTCGCACAGTTTACAGGCCCATGCTTCAATCTTTAACCTACTCTACTTGCTTTGTGTGTCTGACTGTCCATTGTAGCTGTGAATGAAGTAGTAGCTTATCTTCATATATAAGTTACAATAGACCGTAGTTTGCCTTTAGGAAGGGACAAAAAATGTAATACAAACATTTCGTTATTCTTTAAGCGCTACAAGAGAGCACAATCTGCATCATACAGCCATCTGTGGGATTCATAACAAGCTACAATATAAGGTAATAGGGCAATTGTCTAGCTTGTTTTACCACTGACAGGCTCAGATTATTATTCTAAGTGTCTGACAACATTGTGGAAAGGATTTCTAAGTAGGCCGACCTTTATGTTAAAGAGTAAGATCCTTTTTTTTAAACATAAAAACATCTGCGAAATTGCATTACTTTAACTTTAAAAAGCCAGCTCTATCCTACGCTGCTGGAGCTGTAGGCTACTTTAGCAATGTTTAGCTACATGGCACTATATCTTGTAGAGAATCCAGAGACTGGTGAGCTTGTTTGATCATGGAGATGTAAGAGATTACTTGCTCAACCATAGTTGTTGGTTGCATGGGTGGTAAGTTTCAGTGTCAGTGTTGTACGCTAGTGTGGCACATACAATTGCACAAATCCACAACACCCTCCTAGGATTGTGTAGAACACAGCCCAGGCTTGTCTCTCTTCGGTTTCTGCAACCAATTGCACACTACTATTTGACATTTTAGCTACAGTGTGGTAAAAACTGAGCTGAATCTTTTGTGAACAGTGGAGGGTAGCTTCATTTTGCCCTTCAGGTGGACGTTCCAATAGTGCCACAATGACACGTGAAAACTATGAATTGGCATCCTTCAGTTCTGTTGCTAGCACTGGAAACACTTGTGCTGAATATACTCTCCTCCAACCTTAGCATCAGCTTTCAATACCCAAACTCTCTATTTGTCTTATGCCAGTTTGTTCCGTATAATCCAACATGGTTTTTGCATACTGTACACACGAGTGCTGTGTGCTATTTAATGTGATCAGACAAAGAGTGGCAGCTTGGCTGTCGTCCCTTGCAGTAAGAGCTGCACATTTATTTGCAAATGCATTGTATTTGCCCATGTGAATTCCCCCAGTGATTTTATTCATTGAAAATCAAATCCTTTGAGGTTTGTGACGGCTGTCGTCAGCGCCTACCGTCTGAGTTATTCATAGGCCCTTTAGAAAGCTTGGTGCTATCAAAAACAGTTTGTTCATAACTCCCAGCAACATCAAATCCCCGGCAACTTTCATCCTCTCCTATCTTTGCTCTTCTCCGTGCTGGCTGAAGCTTAAGGAGCTGTCAATAAGCAACCTCGTAGAGCAATTAATGTGAATAGTTTAACCTTTCATTTCAGCTTCCTAGAGAAATCATTGTGACTTCATAACCCGGGTCATCAATAAAGACTCAGCTCATGAGCCATTTCAGAAAGGTTAATAAGTATAACCCTCTTTTCCCTACATCCCCTGGTTGAAATCCTGAGCCCATCTGATCCCCGCCCTGCACTTGAATGAATGCCTGCCTCCATCTACGTCTATTTGTTTTCATTAAACATGTATTTTATGAGCCTGCGTTCACTCATAAAAATTGATCGTTCTGGTTACTAGGTAGGGTCTTACTGCATCAAAGACATTCTTTTTAATGAGGCTACAGGGGACCAAATAGGGTCTGGCAATCCGTGGTGTCCTCTAGCTTGTGCTTTGCATTGACAGCACTTCCTCTGTGCTCTCTGCTGGCCGGATCAGAAGACAGCTATGGAACTTTCAGATGAACAAACGTAGGATGCAAGGAGCCCCAGGATCAAAACTCCCTCTTACATCTATGATGGACAATTCTGCGCCTCACGAGTTATGCATAGTGCTAAGGTTCAGTGCCAATAATAATAATAATAATAATATTAATTAATTATCATCACAAAAAAGCAATAGCACAATAAAAAGTGCAGGAAGTAGTATTTTATCAACTAAGGCTTAAAGTAAGGGTGTAAAATTTGGGGCACTTTGTGCTGTATATAATATGTATATAACTTAACCCTTAACTTAACCCTAAATTTAACCAAATGTTTTAGGTTAGTAGTCTGGAACATGCAGTTAGATAAAATATTATTAATTTAAAGAAAATATCAGTCTTGTCTAACTCCTCAAATAATTAAACTATAATAATGAAATCACTTAGTGAATTGTGACATTTTAAGGATTCACGTTTTTTAGTTACAAGGTTTTTTCGTAATTCAGACAGTGCTGTAGCATACCTTCTTTTTAGGCTTTTTTCCTA
The DNA here is from genome assembly GCA_026937815.1 of Etheostoma perlongum. NCBI lineage: Eukaryota > Metazoa > Chordata > Actinopteri > Perciformes > Percidae > Etheostoma > Etheostoma perlongum. Next base: position 25,070,778 of record CM049376.1, read on the forward strand.
CCAATTTATTGTTGCACTTACCATTGGGTAATATAATATAATATTAATACTAAAATATTTCAAAGAGGGTACATTATTGAAAAAGGTTTAATGTGCTCATATTATGCTTTGTGGCTTTTTTCCTTACCTTTATTGTGTGTATAAAAAGCCCAAAGTCCCCCCCAAAGGAAGTTACCATCTCCAACATAAAAATGTTCACAAACTGCTCCAAACAGCTCTATTACTTCCGTGACAAACGAGCGTCACTTTGTAACACGTTATAATGCTTGTTAAGCTGCTAGTGTGGCACGCCCTCATACGCTTCTCACTGGCTAGATGGAACAGAAATGAGTGTCTCCCTCTGTAGCTAAAACTGAGAGCTCAACACAGGATGAAAAGAGGAGCTGCACCAATGTGCAAAACAAAACGTATAACAAAAATGTAGTGTTTTTTTTAAAACGAAAACCATGTAAACCTATTCTGGTACGAATATACTATGAACTACTACAAACTAATATTTCTAGTAACTGTTCCATTATCTTTTATTGTGACTGTTATTGCCACTATTCATTACACCCCCAACCGGCCCCGTCAGATAGAGTGCGGATTTTTCTGTCCGAGCCCGGTCCGCGTCCGACAGAGCAGTAACCGAACCCGACCCGAGCCCGACAGGCATTAAGATATTTCTGTCCGAGCCCGACCCGAGCCCGACACAGTTAAATTCGCATTTGTTTCTCATACTAATGACACATGTACGTTTGTTTGTGTGGAAAGCCCACTTTTATTAAGCAATTGTAGGAAGGCATTCGGAAATGTCAACAGATGAGCGCATCAATGCACAGCTGACTTTCCTTCGTTTTCAATAGTTTTAAAATCTCCTGCGGCCAACTTCTTTTTAACATCTTCTATCGTTGCGCTGCCACATGTAGCTTAATACGCACGTCTTTCGTTATCACAGCTAGTTTAACAAATTTCCGCACACAGGAAGACGGATGTTATGGTAATATTTGACATTTATTTTAATCCAAAAACGAACATTTGCATCAGGTGAAACAGGCCCATTGGTTACCTACATAATAAGCTGTTTTAAATTCTAAATGTTCAATGCCTTATCGCGCTGATGTGACCGAGCCCGACCCGAACCCGAGCATCCTTTCTAAAAATCTGTCCGAACCCGGCCAGACCCCTCGGGTACCCTTGGGTACCCTCGGGTACCGTCGGGTCCCGTCGGGCTCGGGTCGGGTATCCATCCTCTACCGTCAGACACCGCCTACCAAGAGCCTGGGTCTGACAAGGTTTCTTCCTGAAAGGGAGTTTTGCCTCGCCACTGTTGCACTAAATGCTTGCTCTTGGGAGAATTACTAGAACAGTTGGGTCCTTGTAAATTATAGAGTGTGGTCTAGACCTACGCTATCTGTAAAGTGTCTTGAGAAAATTGTTATGAATTGACACTATAAATAAAATCTAATTGAATATTCAACACATGTAAACTCTCAAAATTGAAAGACATAATTTTTTTATGTTACCCTTAACCAGGACATGATTCTTTTGCAATTTGTTTAACAAACCTTGTGCTTGGGTTAGTCAAATAGATGATTAAAACACAGTGGTACAGTGTCCTCTTGTTGGAAGCAAATTAGGTTGTTATTTTCTTAATAATGATGCATTTCAGTGAAGTACCTGAGGCCTTGGATAGGGGTAATTTATGGCTTCCTTGGAGAAGCAAACAGTAACATGTAGGCGAAAAAGGCAGCTGATCATTATTCATCTTTGTATGCCTTCTCAAACTCGTCCCCACAGATTGCAGATACAGATACAGTCTGCTTCATTTTGCTGAGCTTTCAACTTAAGTGGAGCATGGCAGAAAGATTAATACTGTAAAAACAAAGTTTTTTTTGGGGGGGGGGGGGGATTAAATGACAAGACGCAATTTTCCACCCTGCTGGCTTGGTACTCCGGTGGTTGAGGAGGCAGACGGCAAGGCGGGGAGGGTTGGGCGGCAGTGAGGGGGAGCCAGGGAGATTATACTTTCCATTTTGTGGTGTCGAGTTGGGGGTAGCCGGGCTCCATGTGAACATTGGTTGAAGTCAGAGGAAACGGCAGAAGAATAGTAGAAAATAGACCTCCCACCAGTCACCACATCTAAACTCTGCAAAGTTTTATATCAAAGTAGATTTGATTCATACCTTGAATGAACTGAAAACCTGCCGTTCATGAAAAAGTGTCCAATGGATTTTGGTAAGGGTTCGGGGTGAATGACCCATTCTCATATCATAGTGTGTTTTCATTATATGACCATTATTTTTGTCTGGATAGTGGACTAGATCTTAACAAAGCAAGATAGATCATGTTCATTCCACCAACATCTGTATTTGTTGTTTTGGGACACATGGTAACAAATAAAGAAGTGTTTACTGTAGATCAGGGGTGCCCAAATGCTTCCCCTTCAAGGACCAAAAATTAATCAGGGTGGTGGGCCGCTGGCCAACACTAAACGTTTAAGTCGTGGACCATTTTATATTGAAATGTTTTGCATATTTGCATATCATAAATTTGAAGTTGAACACATGTTAAGAAACAATAAAATACATATTCATAAGTAGTAAACAATATTTATTTATACAGATAGTTTTTTGATTAATCATTACATTACTATCCTGTCAACTCTGACTGCTATACAGAGGGGATATACTGTCATGTTCATCGGCCACATACATGTACATTCACAGTTTGACAAAGTCTATCAATTGGAGTATCAATGGTAGACATAAAGCCTGTCTTTGCTTTTAAAAAGTACAAATCAGGTTCCAGCTGACTTACTGACAGAGTGAGAATGTCATGGAGGTGAGAGTCAGACAGTGAGTTTCTCAGTTTGCTCTTGTTCAGATTCATTAGACTGAAAGTCCGCTCACAAAGTAGGTACTTCCAAAAAGGGACAGCATCACTTGTGCATGTAGTGCAGATCTTGTCGTACCTGGTTGCTGGAACACGTCTGTAAAACTCCTTGTTTTGGAGCACTGAATCAGACTGAAGTTCAAGTAGTTCCATCTGAATCTCCTCACTGACTGTGTCCACGTCAATAGAAAAGGGTTGAGAAAACAGATAAAAAGGCTGTTGCATTTTCTTTGAAATCTACAAACCACGGTCAACAAGATTGCTGAGGATTTCCGTATACTTGAGGAAGTGTTCTTCCATCAACCCAACTTCTTTAAAGCTGGGAAAATGTGCCAAATTCCCTTAATGTAGACACAAAGACAAAAAAGAACAATATAAATCCTGTTTAAAACCACTTGAAAAAACATGCTTTTCTCGCCTAAATTTTTCTTTCGTCTATCAGTTTTGCACATCGAGAGACTGACATTCTTTTTTTTTTTTTTACTTTTTCACATATACACATCACATTTCAAACAGATGTACATCAGATATTGCACCAAGCATCCTCATATCCAAAGGTACACACATCAAATAGGTGTATGCCCATATCTACATCATCTAAGTGTGTCCGTTGTGCATCTATATCTCAGGAATGTGAACTCCTGCTGCAATTTTTTCCTTTTTTTTTTTTTAAACATTACCCTCTCCCCTAAACGTAAAAAGGAAAAGAGAAAAAAAAGAAAAAAATAAGGGAAAAAAAAGGAGAGAAAGAAAGAAACTATGTACATGTAGGGAGCAGAGTTCCTAGACGTTCAGTATATCAATCAGAAAGTGAAGTCCGGTCTGTGAGATGATGCATATTTGGTCCATTTTTCCCAGCACAAGGCAAACTGGTCCAGTTTATGGTGTAGGAATGCTGTCATCTTCTCCAATTTGTAGATGTCCATTATAATGTCCATCCATGAATTGATAGTGGGGGCCTCGTGAGACAGCCATTTTTTGGTAAAGCTCTTCTTTACAGCCACCAGCAATATATTCATCAGATATTTATCTCCATTCAACCACTCTTGAGGTATATATCCAAAATACAGGGTTTTACTATCAAATGGTATTATACATCGAAAAACTTCTTGTAGGGAATCATGTATCTCTTTCCAATAATCCTTAATGACAGAGCAGTCCCAGAAGACATGGTAATGGTTTGCATTTTTCGTCCCCACAATTCCTCCAGCATATAGAGGCATTGCTACCGTGGTATGATTTCTGAGATGGTGTAATAAAATATCTTATCAAATTTTTCCACCCAAACTCTCTCCATTTCTGCGATTTGGAACATTTCCATTGATATCTCCATATTATTGTCCATTCCTCCTCGGATATATTTATTCCTCCCTCCTTCTCCCATTTTGTTTTAATATAGGAAGTTGAGTGCTTTTTAAGATCTGCCAGACATTTATATATGCATGAAATGATTTTACCAGATAGATCTGAGTTGTACGCTTTCTTGAATAGTGTTGTTATAGCTTTGCCTGTCCCAGCCACATTTTTCATTTTCGTATTCACAAAGCATCGCATCTGTAGATACCGGTAGAAATCTTGCGCTTCTAATGAATATCTCTCCTTGAGTATTCCAAAGCTAGCTATTACGTTACCCTTCAATATGTTACATAGAGCAGTCAATCCCTTATCAGACCAGTCCTTGAATCTAGTATCAAATCTATTCGGTGTGAACTCTGAATCGTATGCACACCATTTAAGGGGCACGGTATCCTCCTGCAATTTATATTCCATGACGACAGTTTTCCATACGTTAAGAGTGCATTTCACCCATGGATTATCAATAGCATTTATGTGACCTTGTAAACTTCTATCGGCAAGGGTTGCCTGTATAGGTATGGGGGATAGTTTCTCCTCTATATCTTTCCATTGAGCTCTATAGGATGGGTCGCACCAACATAGCACGGTTCTCATTTGTGTTGCAAAGTAATAGTCTCGTAAGGAGGGTAGACCCCAGCCCCCTTTGTCCTTAGCTAATTGTAACGTTTTAAAATGAACCCTAGGTCTTTTACCCTGCCATATATATCTTGACAACATCTTTTCCCACTCATTAAAGTGACTTTGTTTAATCATTATCGGTAATGTCTGGAATAGATACAGTAATCTAGGTAAGATATTCATTTTAATAGATTCAATTCTCGAACTCAGGCTGAGGAAAGGAATTAAATTCCATCTTCCCATATCCTCCTTGATTTTTGCACATATGGGTGAGTAGTTATATTCAAATAGTTTTGCGAGATCCCTAGGTAAGTTGATGCCAAGATATTTAAAAGAATCGGTTTGCCACAACAGGGGGTACCTGATTTTGATTTCCCCTGGTATTCTATAGTTATATGAAAGTAGCTGTGTTTTACCAATATTAACCTTATACCCTGACAATTGACCATACGCTTCGAGTAACTGCATTAATTTTGGTAGTGAGTATGTTGGCTGCCCTAAATATATCAAGATATCGTCTGCGTAGCAGGCGAGTTTGTGTTCTGTTCCCTTAATGTTAATTCCCCTGATGTCTTCATGCTGTCTGATGTATTGAGCCAACGGTTCCAGATACAGTGCAAAAAGTAGAGGTGACCATGCACATCCTTGCCTTGAGCCTCTTTCTAAGGTAAAACTCTTCGATAAGTATCCATTGACTTTAATCCTGGCTGTGGGTTTGTCATACAGAGACTGTATAACTTTCACAGTTGTATCGTGTAACCCAAATCTGTGTAAGACTCTGTAGAGGAAGGTCCAGTTAACCGAATCAAATGCTTTTTCAGCATCTATGCTTATCACTATTGCCTCCATGTTATTCTTTTGTATATGCTCCATGATATGTAGTGTCCTGCGTATATTATCTTGTGTCTGACGTTGGCGTATGAAGCCTGTCTGATCGTTATGTATCAGTTTAGGTAAGAATTCTTCTACTCGTTTTGCCATGATAGAGGTAAACAGCCGATAGTCCACGTTAAGAACTGATATCGGTCTGAAGGATCCACATTCTAATCTATCCCTGCCTTCCTTTGGTATGGCCGATATTATCGCCTCCTTCCAGCTAGGTGGCGTTTGCGCTTCTTTCAAAACCCAGTTCAGTGTAGGAAGCATGATTGGGGTCAGTTCATTTTTAAACTCCTTATACCATTCCGCCGTGTAGCCATCGGATCCTGGAGATTTGTTTAATTTTAGTCTGCTAATTGCGGTTTTCAATTCAACTTCAGATATGTCAATAGTCATACTTCTATTTTGCTCTTCGGTCAAAGTAGGAAGCTCCAATGAATCCAGAAAGGCATCGATTTGAGGTAGAGTACCCCCTGGTACTCTGGAGTACAGGGTTTTATAGAAAACCTCGAAACAATCCTGAATTTCCTGCAGTTTACTCTTTATCACTTTAGTATTTGGGTCTCTAATTCTATGGATCGTATTTTCTGCCGTTTTCTTCCTCATCTTCCAAGCCAGTATTCTCATTGCATTAGATCCCCCTTCATAATATCGCTGTTTTAGAAACATTAGGTTTTTCTTTACTTCTTGCAGAGCCAAATCGTTGATCTTGTCCCTAATTTTTTTTAATTTCATCTAGTATATCGTTCGCTAAACTTAGTTTGTGTCTTTGTTCTAGCTCTCTCAGATTGTGTTGTAGTTCCTCCAGTGTTTTATTTCTCATTTTTTTCTTGTATGAAGATATCGCTATGATTTTGCCTCTTATGACGGCCTTCAATGCGTCCCATAGGATAGGAGGAGAAACCTCACCATTATTATTGAATTCTAGATAAAGGTTAATCTCTTCTTTAATTTTGGCCTTAAAACCAGGGTCGTTAAGTAGACTCGAGTTTAGTTTCCATGTATTAAATCGGGGCTGCAGGTCAAAGTCAATGGATAAGTCTATCGGTGCATGGTCACTCACATCTATAGTGCCGATTCCACACGAATGTATCTTATCTTTATCTTTTCCAAATGTTATAAAATAGTCTATTCTGGTATACAAAGAATGAGGGGCAGAGTAGTATGTGTAGTCTCTCCTGTTAGGGAAGAGATCCCTCCATATATCAATTAGACCAACTTCTTCGAAGAGTGTATTAACTTTCTTATGTAAAGACCCCCTGTTGTAGCCGCTCCCCCTAGAGGAGTCTAACTTAGGATCTAAATGTATATTAAAATCACCGCCGCAAATTAAAAACCCTTCTGTTTCCGTTGTCATAATACCAGTAATTTTTCGAAAGAAGCTAACATCACTACCTGGGGGCGAGTATACATTTAGTAGAGTGACCAGGTTCTCATATATTTTGCCCTTAACTAGAATATACCTGCCCTCTTTGTCTCTCATTTCTGATACTTTTACAAAGTTCAGTTTGTTTGAAATAAGAATAGCGACTCCCCTTCTATGTCCAGATTTATATGAGGAGAAGAAAACATGTGCGAAGCCCATTCTCCTCAGTTTTTCATGCTCTTTATCGTTTAGATGTGTTTCCTGTAAGTATACTATATGGGCTTGTTCTTTCTTCATTTTAGATAGAATCTTACTACGTTTAATAGGATTCAACATTCCATTGACATTGAAGGAGATTATTTTAACCTTGTCTCTAACCATATGCATCCAAAAGCTGCATGTCAACCATCTCAACTGAACGGACCTTAGATAATCTACTCCCTGAAAAAACGAACATATATAACAGAAGAATAAGAAACATTGGTGTGACTCCAAGGTTGGGGTCTCTAATGGATGACCCTGAACTAAGCTAGACGGAACTTCTAGCTGTGGGGGAAAATCTCTCTCCCATATGGGTCGAGGGCCCCCATTGCAGCCTATCCGTAAAAAAAAAAAAGTGTTTATCGTACATTTACCTAAAGAAAAAAGGCATGTATCCCTCCCTTTCACATATTTCTCTTTAAATTGGGAAGGTAGATGTCCACAAATAAGATAATAAATGACAAGTTTTAAGGCTGGTTCAAACCTAGGGTTCTCCTGTAGAGGGCAGAGGTCCCCTTCTGAAAGCTTGCAGTCTCTCCCTTATATTCTTCTCCCGCTCCTCTTCTGCTACCTGTGGTCCCGGGCCCCGAACCATTTCCCAGACGGTGCGTGACAGTTGCTCCAGCAGGCTCTCCCTCGGTGTGAATACACTTACGGGCAGTCCTCTGTCTTTCATATCCGCGGTTGCCTCTCCCGCCGATTGGTACAGTCGCGTCCCGTTGTCATAAAACACGCGTAGTTTGGCGGGGAACGGGGTCTGGAACCGAATTTGCTTCTGTTTCAATACTCGTTTGGCTTCAGAGTATTCCTTTCGTTTCTGAAGAATTGGCGGGGGGTAGTCTTGATCAAAGTATATTGGTCTCTCATTCCACAACACCTTCTTCTTTGCCCAAGCCTTACGTAGAATATCTTCTTTAGTTTTGTAGCGGTGAAATTTGATTATGATTGACCGTGGTTTACCCCCACCATCGTCGGAGGGTTTTGGAGCGAGTGCGCGATGGGCTCTCTCGATGCCGAGATCCGTATCTGGAGGGACCTCCAGTGTATCCCGTAGTAACTTACTCACAAACACCACCATCGACGTACCCTCTGATCCTTCTGGAACATTGTAGAGTCTTATGTTCTCCCTTCTAGATCTACCTTCTTGGTCGAGTAGCTTGCTTTCTTGTTGATTAATGACTTTTATCAGCTTGCTCATAATCAGTTCCACGCTTTGAACGCGATCTTCTACTTGTCCAATCAGAGTTTCCGCCTCCGCCAGTTTTTGGTTAACACTCGTGATTTCTGATATGATTTCGGTTAGTTGTTGCTTCGTATCTCTGCGGAAGTCCCTTATCTCCTCCAGAACCTTTGTCAAACTCGCCGCTTCACTCGGCTGGGGACACGCGGCGGCGCCGCCATCTTGCGGGCCTACCTGCATCGGAGAGCCATTTCTTGAATTTCCTTCGTTTGCCGGGTCTCCAGCGGCGCATTTTTTTGTTCCCATCCTTCCTTCCCATGTTTGCCCCCTTTTCGAGTTAAGCAGAGACAGTTAAAGTTATATTTGACCATTTAACGGGGCGTTTAGTCGATATTCCCGGAGGAGCTGTGGTTTAAGCTGCCATACCGAACGATGACGTCACCGGAAGCCTCGAGACTGACATTCTTGCCCATTCTTCCTTGCAAAACAGCTCGAGCTCAGTGAGGTTGGATGGAGAGTGTTTGAACAGCAGTTTTCAGCTCTTTCCATAGATTCTCGATTGGATTCAGGTCTGGACTTTGACTTGGCCATTCTAACACCTGGATACGTTTATTTGTGAACCATTCCTTTATGGATTTTGCTGTATGTTTGGGATCATTGTCTTGTTGGAAGATAAATCTCCGTCCCAGTTTCAGGTCTTTTGCAGACTCCAACAGGTTTTCATCCAGAATGGTCCTGTATTTGGCTGCATCCATCTTGCCCTCAATTTTAACCATCTTCCCTGTCCCTGCTGAAGAAAAGCAGGCCCAAACCATGATGCTGCCACCACCATGTTTGACAGTGGGGATGGTGTGTTGAGGGTGATGAGCTGTGTTGCTTTACGCCAAACATATCGTTTTGCATTGTGGCCAAAAAGTTCAATTTTGGTTTCATCTGACCAGAGCACCTTCTTCCACATGTTTGGTGTGTCTCCCAGGTGGCTTGTGGCAAACTTTAGACAAGACTTTTTATGGATATCTTTGAGAAATGGCTTTCTTCTTGCCACTCTTCCATAAAGGCCAGATTTGTGCAGTGTACGACTGATTGTTGTCCTATGGACAGACTCTCCCACCTCAGCTGTAGTTCTCTGCAGTTCATCCAGAGTGATCATGGGCCTCTTGGCTGCATCTCTGATCAGTCTTCTCCTTGTCTGAGCTGAAAGTTTAGAGGGACAGCCAGGTCTTGGTAGATTTGCAGTGGTCTGATACTCCTTCCATTTCAAAATGATCGCTTGCACGGTGCTCCTTGGGATGTTTAAAGCTTGGGAAATCTTTTTGTATCCAAATCCGGCTTTAAACCTCTCCACAACAGTATTACGGACCTGCCTGGTGTGTTCCTTGGTCTTCATGACGCTCTCTGCGCTTTCAACAGAACCCTGAGACTATCACAGAGCAGGTGCATTTATACAGAGACTTGATCACACACAGGTGGATTCTATTTATCACCATCAGTCATTTAGGACATCATTGGATCATTCAGAGATCCTCGCTGAACTTCTGGAGTGAGTTTGCTGCACTGAAAGTAAAGGGGCCGAATAATTTTGCACGCACCACTTCAGTTTTTTATTTTCTAAAAAAGTTAAAAATATCCAATAGATTTCGTTCCACTTCACAATTGTGTCCCACTTGTTGGTGATTCTTCACTAAAATGTGTCAAAAGGTTGAAAAGTTCAAGGGGGCCGAATACTTTCGCAAGGCACTGTACCTGAAATAACTACATGCATAAATTTATAGAAATAAGTTATTATAATTTGATGAAATGGTGAAATGCCATGAGAAGGCCATATTTTTGCTTTGACACAGCTGGAGCCATCACAGGCTTAACATTTTCTGGTTGTTTTGTATCAATCAACTCGTCTTCTTATTGGCTACACAGGGAGGCTGGTTTCATAACCTTTACTTCTAACTGGTAGGGAATACTGTCTTTCCCAAGTCCCGCCTCTGTAAATCGTGCGTGTTCATTTGCTCCCTTTTGTGATAACTCAAATTACCGTCGACGGATTGGCTGAAAAAAACTGTCACTCAATTCCTTAGGATTCAGGCTATTCGGCTGTGTGGAAAGATACAATGTGGCTGCTTGAGGGGAGACGCCAGGAGAGATCAAAATCCAAAAATGATGGACTGTTCAGCTTTGTTTATGAGGAAACTCGGCCAGAATCTACAAGATTGTGAGGGGACCAGCTCATTTTGGATTAAAAGGATTGGATGTACTTATTCTTTGAACTGTTGGCGAAGTAGGAAAAAAAAGTTTATGACGATCTTTCACCGCTGTGAAGAAAGACACGAGGAAACAGGTAGGGATGCAGCGCGACTTTAGACAGAAACGGTGCAGAATCTTTCTGTGTTCCTTTACTTCATACGATGATTATAACCGCTGTAAGTCACCTTGTGCTTTGTCTGTGGGCTTGCTGGAAACGTGAGACTTTAAGCTTTCTAAGGATGTGCTGCATGTGCGTGTTTATGAAGATTTAATGCTTGCAATTTATCACTGAAGAAACGTTTTCTCCTAAAATGGAGAAAACGGCCCGGCAGCGGTACCGTGTTGCATTAGAAGATGCAAGAACAAATGCTGGTGTGTTGGTCATTAAATAGGCTAAATGCACATTAGATCTTACTTTACTTCGTTACTCTGAAAAGTATAAACAGTAATCTGTAGCTTATTGTATCTTTTATATGTATATTTTGTATCTCTTTACCCCAAACACTGCACACAATAACATTATGCTTAATAATGAGCCCAATTTATTATATAATTTGAATTGCAATTAGGCCTCACCTGTTGAGATGTTGAGCAACAAGAGTTTTTACTTGGCTGATTACCTGGTCCTTCCCTTGGAGCTGAAGAGTATTCAGAGTATTCAGCTGCTCTGTAATGTCCACCAGAAAAGCTAGGTCTGTGATCCATTGCTTGTATGAGGGCAGTTGAATGTTGCTTTTCTTTCTGGCTTGAAACTCCCTGATCACATCACGCAACTAAAGAAAAGCGCTGTAAAACTTTCCCTCTGCTCAGCCAGGACTTTTGACACACCAAAATATGTTTTTGCATAATGTGTGTACAAACTATGTTATACAGTATATGTATATAGATGCTCTCAGGACTGTGCACCAGGTCCCCCCCTCTTATGTTTCTGCACTACCTATACTTTACATTTTTTATATTTCGTGTTGACACTGTAAAGGGGTTGCTTGTTTCAATCTTGTTGCACAGGTACTGCACTTGTGTATTATGACAATAAATATACTAACTGACAATGTGAGAGCACCGTGGAGTGAATACTGTTGACGATGGAAATGTCTTGCATCACATTCTTCAGGCTTTGATTTGGCACACAACTGCTCTTGATACAAATGCAATGGTATTTTAAAATCTGCCCCCCACACTGGCGGACCTTCTCTGACACCAGTGTAGCGAGACTAGAATGCTTACCGACCGGTCATGACTTCAAGCCCACTTCAAGCTTTTCTTCTCCACAACTCTTTCCACTGCCAAATATCCGTTCCTTTGGTTGTTCCTTTGGCGAGCTTCTGACACACTTCAAAGTCCTCGATGACTCCCCGTAAAAAAACCAACAACTGCGCAGATATATCGGAGATATCTGTACTCTTGTCACAGGCGATGGAGAAGGCAGAAAATCTACCTACTTTCGCAACGCTCACGGACATTTTGAGCCATATCCTCCATGTGACGGGTATCAGTGTTCCGAGACAGGCTAATTTCTGAGAAAACCTGTGTCTGATTCGGGCACACAGTCTCAGCAGCCACAGTAAGACACTGTTTCACAAAGTCACCAAATGAAAGAGGTTGTACGGTATTAAATCCGGTAACTTGCACGGGTAGCATTTTCTTGTGCAGTTGAAGGCTGAAGCAAAGTACGTTGTTGAAAACTTTGCTAGCAGGTCTCCCGCCTTCACTTTTCGTTCTTATCTTGAGAACTGATGCACTGAAACTGATGTGTATATATATATATATATAAATATAACGTTGAGACAGAATGGAATTCTGATCAGATCGCGGGCCAAAATAAATTGGGCCCCAAAATGGGCAGGCCTGCTGTAGACTATATCCAAAGTCTAGTTGCTATTCATCTTCTGTTAAATTTAGTTTATTTAGTTTATTTAAGTCCACTTTGTCAAACCAGCATCATGGAAGACGTAAGCTTTTGTTAGAGATCAATAATGCAGTTGCAGAGCTCTTTCAAGGTAAATTACCAAATTGGAGGAGGGTATCGTAATATCAGTCAAGAAGACTGCCTTCATGCCTATGCTTTTTTATTCTCTCTCTAGCTATTCCTTTTTCCCACTTCCATCTCAATCATCTGACTGAGGCCGTTAGCTCTTTCAGGTACACCAATCACAATTTGCCACGACCGCAATGAGCCAGTCACCCCGTTGCTGTCAATTTTTAAAACTGTTCCTGCCTCTACTGCTGTCAGCTTTCATTTCAGTGACAGATATGCAAGTGGAGAACATTCACATTAACCCTTTGTAGTTTCTTTTTGTTGGTAGCTAACCTGATGGCCGATTCCGACCATGATCCTCTCCTGGAGGAGATCTCCTGGATCCCCAACCCAGAACCTAATGTTCTGCTGGATCGTGGCATCACTCCAGCTCCAGGCCTCCCTTTCTGCTGGCATTCACCACAGACATGCCTGCTTCTCAACTGCCCCCAACTGAAATTTTGTTTAGGCAGGATGTACTAAGAGCCCTGTCCCTCTAGAACTTAAAATGTTGGGTCACATTACACAATCTATACTGCATATGGTAAGACTTTATCACAATGGTCAATGAATTATCATGGATTGATGCATGACTTCATGCATGAAAAAGCATGAATTCACTTATTCATCATGAACTATCAGTAATGTACAGGGACTAACAGTATATGAAGCATGACAATGCATAATAAATCAATTAAGGTATTTAAATCACCATGGTTTCTGATTTATTAATGATCATGTTCTGACCAGTCACAGCAGTGTACATATATTCTGAATTGTTGTGTTGTAGTGTTGTAATCATGGTTAACTAAACATAACTTCATCATGTGTGTGGCCCTTCAAATGGTCCATCTTTAACATTAATAAATCATATTTTATTAATCAATTTTAAAGATGGACCAGGTGATGACCTGACTTAATTTAAAGGGCCACAAACATGATGAAGTAATGAAGAAGTAATGTTTAGTTAATTGTGATTACAACACTACAATTCCCTTTCTTTAGCCTGTCACTTTAACTACAGAGTCACCTATGAAGAAGACATGAACGTCATTAATAAATCAGAAATCATGATGATTCAAAAACCTCAATTAATGCATTAATTAACATATTGTTTCCGCATTAAAGTGCTCATATTATGCTTTTTCCCTTTCATTTTTGTGTTATATCTTTTTTGGTGCGTGTAACAGGTTTACAAAGTGAAAAAGCCCAAAGTCCCCCCCCCCCCAAATGGACAGTTTTTACTTCTGTTACAAACGTGCCTTATTTTGTGACACACATTATAATTCTCGCCTAGCTGATAGCTTGGCACACCGTCAAACTCTACTTCTGACTGGCTAGAAATCCTTACCTACGCGCATGTGTGACTCCCAACAAAGATGGAACACAAGTGAGATGTCTCACTCTGTTGCTAAAACAGAGAACTCAACACACAGGGTGAAAAGAGGAGCTGCAGCAATGTGCAGTACATCAAAAATATGGTGTTGTTTGAAAATTAAACCATGTAAAACTATTCTGGAACAACCTCTAAGTACAATTATGAACCTTAAAATGAGCAGAATATGAGCACTTAAAGTCATGCTATGAATCCCTGTACATTACTGATATTTCATGATGAATGAGTCAATTCATGCTTTTCCATGCATGAAGTCACTGAGTGACATTTTCGTGTTAAATCTCACCTGCACAACTTGCTTCTTTTCTTTTGCTGTCGTGTTTCTGTTGAAGTTTTATTGTACAAATAAATCAAATTGAGTCTTCGACACATTTCATTTCCCTATTTGTAAAGATCAACAATCTTTGAGGTATGTCTGAATGGCAATTCTACATAATCCCTTCACTTCACAGCCCTCCTCCAGTCTCTTTCTCTCTGTTACTTTCAGCTCACCTAGTATATTGATCTCAGCCTGTTCTGGTTGAGGCATCCATTATGGGACAAGATTCTTTTGCCACTAGTTAGGCATGGGCATGTTTGTCATCAGGTGCTTTAATAGTTGGATTTTTAGGGGTTTGCTTCCATGGAAAGGTCATTCTGACCTGCACACAACTTACATTTTACAATTATATTCTTATCTTTATGTTACAGGAATGCAAAATTAGTGACATTATCTTCACTTAAGAAAATTTTCAATTCTGACAGCAGGCCTGAGTAATTCTAGTGTAATTATTGAAGTATTGTGTTTCTTTCCCACATAACTGGGAAAGGTAAGAAGATAATAGTAATATGCATTGTAACAATAACTACAATATTATCCTGTGTGTGTGCGAGTGTGTTGCTGGGGGTTGGTGCTGCTGAGCCAGGGTCAGCGGGACAGTGCACCTCAGTGTGTTGGAACACAGCGGGGGCTATTTGGCTTGCCAGTCACATCCTGTTTTTAAAGCCCCCACGGCTCCTAACATATCCCCTTTCCCTGCTGCATCCAGAAGCACATGTAGTAATGAAGGGTGAATGAGTTGTCTGGCTCAGGGTTACATTCACCCTCTTGGTGGACTTCTATAATGAGACCTTCTATGTTGCAGCTCAACACCTCTGTCCAGGTTAGGGTCAGAAATAATGTGCAACTCTAGCCAAAGAGCAGAGGGAGGTTATGTTGTAGTGTGAAATATGGAACAGTCCACTTGGTGAGAGCAGGACAAAATCACTACAGTATTTTACGTTATTGTCCTAAAACTTATTTTCTAATCAGCTAAAAGTGAACAAATGTCTCACAAGAGTAAAAAAACAACATCAGCAACAACAGTGATCTTTGAGCAACTTTAGCAGACATTAAATAGTGACTAGGTGTCTAGGTGTTAACACAACTATTACTTTAAACTCGTCTCCTTTTCCTCTTTCACCTCATCCTATTCAGGTAAACACAAAGACCCGACTTCCATGTCCTTGTAACTGAACCGAGCAGAGGAAATCTCACAAAAAAAAACGCTCGCTCCATCACAAGCCCACTGAACTACTACCAGATTTTTCTGGGTTTCAAGAGCTGTTGCCATATTTGTCTTAGCTTTGCTCTCATTACTAGACACCTAATATATTTCATCAAGTCTGGACGCCTAATGTCCTCACCAGCCACGGAGAACCTGGAGTGGTGCCAGCAAAGACTGCTACCAAGGTGATGACTTACTATCTCTGAATAACTCACAGGGCTAGAACATCAAACAGTCTATCCTTGGAGCAGGAAATACCAGAACTGGCTGTTCCCATCAGCCTAAATTGTATTCATACAACAGCTGGTCCTAGTTGTAGTATGAGTATTGGAGTTACTAGGAAGATGTAGAGTTACCCGGGCCCCCCGTTTTCCCGATGCTATTTCGCAGCAACTCAGGGCCTGCTGCCAGTGCTTAGCACCAGCCATGACGATTGTGACTGGTTTAAAGAAATGCCAATAAACCAGAGGACGTTCTTCTCCCATCCCGGAATGCTGTGTGGACTAGCCATACCCTCCTACGCAGCGCTATGGAGGATAGTTTGGCAAAACTAGGGTTTGCACTAAGATGCAACTGGCCCTTCAATCCAAATATATAACTAGTTTGGACATCCTTTGTCAATGTAGATACAGTGAGGAAAATAAGTATTTGAAGACCCTGCTATTTAGCAAGTTCTCCCACTTAGAAATCATGGAGGGGTCTGAAATTGTCATCGTAGGTGCATGTCCACTGTGGGAAAAATCCAGAAATCACAATGTATGATTTTTTAACTATTTATTTGTATGATACAGCTGCAAATAAGTATTTGAACACCTGTCTATCAGTTACAATTCTGACCCTCAAAGACCTGTTAGTCTGCCTTCAAAATGTCCACCTCCACTCCATTTATTATCCTAAATTAGATGCACTTGTTTTGTAAATGTGCTGTATTTATATAGCGCTTTTCTAGTCTTAACGACTACTCAAAGCACTTTTACATCATACAGGATACATTCACCATTCACACACATTCATACACTGTGGCCGAGGCTGCCGTACAAGGTGCCACCTGCTCATCAGATAAACATGCACACACATTCACACTCGGGGTTCAGTGTCTTGCCCAAGGACACTTCGACATGGGACTGCAGGGCCAGGGATTGAACCACCAACCTTCCAATTGGCAGGCAACCGCTCTACCGCTGAGCCACAGCCGCCCGTTTTGAGGTTGTTAGCTAGTTGTTGTTAGCACGGGAGGAGCTAGTCAATGACCTGAAAAGACCTGGGACCACCGTTTCCAAGGTTACTGTTGGTAACACACTAAGACGTCATGGTTTGAAATCATGCATGGCACGGAAGGTTCCCCTGCTTAAACCAGCACATGTCAAGGCCCGTCAATGACCATTTGGATGATCCAGAGGAGTCATGGGAGAAAGTCAAGTGGTCAGATGAGACCAAAATAGTAGTGATGGCCTAATGAAGCTTCGTGAACCAGTGTCTTTATTTTCTGAGCCCATTAGATGGAGCTATTGGTTTTAGGAGAAAGGCCTAAGGCGTTGCAATTCAGTGTGTTCTCAAGCCTTTGTTGAACAGAGCGCGCCATCTAGTGGGGTCAGAAAATAAAGACACTGGTTCACAAAGCTTCATTAGGCCATCACTACAAAATAGAACATTTTGGTCATAATTCCACTAACCGTGTTTGGAGGAAGAAGAATGATGAGTACCACCCCAAGAACACCATCCCTACTGTGAAGCATGGGGGTGGTAGCATCATGCTTTGGGGGTGTTTTTCTGCACATGGGACAGGGCGACTGCACTGTATTAAGGAGAGGATGACCGGGGCCATGTATTGCGAGATTTTGGGGAACAACCTCCAATGCTCAGTTAGAACATTGAAGATGGATCGAGGCTGGGTCTTCCAACATGACAATGACCCGAAGCACACAGCCAGGATAACCAAGGAATGGCTCTGGAAGAAGCATATCAAAGTTCTGGCGTGGCCTAGCCAGTCTCCAGACCTAAACCCAATAGAGAATCTTTGGAGAGAGCTCAAACTCAGTGTTTCTCAGCGATAGCCCAGAAACCTGACTGATCTAGAGAAGATCTGTGTGGAGGAGTGGGCCAAAATCCCATCTGCAGTGTGTGCAAACCTGGTGAAAAACTACAGGAAACGTTTGACCTCTGTAATTGCAAACAAAGGCTACTGTACCAAATATTAACATTGATTTTCTCAAGTGTTCAAATACTTATTTGCAGCTGTATCATAATAGAATATAAGAATTTAGAAAAATAAATAGTTAAAAAATCATACATTGGGATTTCTAGATTTTTTTTTTTTGATTATGTCTCTCACAGTGGACATGCACCTATGATGACAATTTCAGACCCCTCCATGATTTCTAAGTGGGAGAACTTAAGACAAAATAGCAATTATTTATAATTTATTATTATTTTCCTCACTGTAGGTTAAAGAAACTTCTTTCACAAATTAGGGAAGATAAGCCACCTATATAGGATAATTTGGATGAAAATCTTGTTACTTCTCAATCTCAACAATTTGTATTGGCCAATATTTTGGGGTTTCCAGTGTAGCCAGCAAATATCCAGGCCAAGACATCTTGTATGCACTTCAGTCCGATTAGCAAAACAATCTTCCCTGCGCTTGGGCGGCGCTAACCCCTGGATGCAGTGAGGGTGCCCTTGCAGCGCAGATAGCGGAGATGACAGAAGGAAAGGGACAATGTCAGCTTAATCCCAGCACTAGCCCGCTCAATCGGAAACTACAAATGGAAACCACAACGCTTCCAACACAAAAACCTTGTCATGTTGCCTACAGATTCTGGAATATTTCTAGAGATTGGTTAGGTCTGGGTTTATTGCTACAACAAGACCATTTGTCACATTATTAAATTAGGTTTAAAACAGGGAGTTTTCCCATAATAGCCACATTTTCTTTTCCCTGAAAAAGATTACCTTTAGAAAACAGTAGAAGAGATTTTAAATGTCATAGACATTGTCTAGGCAATTCTGAATCATACAGAGTTTTTATAGTTTTTGACAAGAATATAGTGGTATTGCATAGTTTATTGTTCTACATTGTCCAAATGGTTCAAATGTCCCTAACTACCCAGTCTACAAATACAAACCAAATACTGATTATATTACAAACAACATATCATAATGAAAAATATAGATTTTAGGTTGAGAACTGCATTAGATGCACTGGTTTTATGAATGCCATTTATCTATAAGGCTATATTTTAGTTAAGACATGTCCTATCTAGATATGCGATATATTATTTACTGAATACATTGTACAGAAAAAACCATCATCTCACATTTCTGTGATATAAATGTTTTGAAAGCATGAGGAGAGGAAGATGGATAGACTACAAGAAAATGGAGGATGATTTTAAGAATCTATGACATACTCCTCAGGCCGGGCTCTGGCTTTTGTGTCAAGGAAAAAAAAATGTCCTCTAATGTTTCCTGCATAAAGTGTCCTCTAACACTGCAAATATTACAGCCACAGTGAAAGATGACAGCAGTACTCAGCTGCATTACTGGCTTTTATAGCCACATGAGAATTATTATTAAAGCAGGAGTTAGTAACGTGTGCATAGCATGGACTCAAAAAAAACGGCAAACCAAGTGGGAATGCTTTCACTTTAGACTCCATAAAACATACAAGAGCAGCTGCAATAGAAAGTCTGTGACTTTACAATGTGCCACTGAGATAATACCTCGTAACTGTGTTGGTTTCTCTCAACAGATCCTCTGCCCGGCCTCTCTCGATGATCTTCAGAGAAGATGATGAGGATATTTCAGCTGGCCTATCACCTCTCCCTCTACTCACCCTTTCTGCAGCACCCCTCCCTTCCATCTGCACCATCCCTGACCCCTATTTGCCTTTCCTCCCATCAGTACTACTTCTTCCGCCTCTATCTTAGCTGCTGGGAAGGTGTTTCACACATCAAAGCGTTCCACCTCCGTCCATTCCGGGACAATCAGCAAACATGGGATAATTGGGTGTTGGTGGAGGTTCCCCTCAAGCCCATAATTGCCTCTCTGACAAGAAAAGAGCATCAATAAAAGAAGAGTGACAGGCCTGTAGCCTAAAGCAGAGAAAGGGCAATGAAAGCCAGGAAAAGTGAGTGATGACATGCATATCAATGCTGCCCCTGCAAGGTAAACAATGACTCTTAATTACCAGGCCAAGTTTTAATTAAGATGACGGTAGAATAATTATTGCCCCTGACAGGGATGATTGAGCCAGGGAGACATGACCTGTTGTTGTCAGAGGATCGCTGTGTGGCACAGGGAGGGAGTGTTCAAATGCTCTCAGTTATTTTTTTTCCTCACGTGGCTAAGAACACTTCAGCAACAACTTCACACACATCAGGTAGAACAGCACAGGGCAGAAGGTCCAAAAGATAAACCCTGAAAATTCCTGAGGAGGCTATTTTTTTCATTTTTATGTTTGTCAGTGGTGTACGTAGCTGGCGATATTCTATATATTTTTTAACAAATCGCGTGTGCAGACCAAAACAACACCAACCAGTATTATTTGTGATGGCCTTTCCACTGTGAAAACATCTCCATTGTTGTCCAAAAACTATTAAAGGCATTAGGCCACCCTACATGTTATTGTAGGTCCAGTTTTATTAGCAACTAATTTTAAACAATATGTAGTAGGGGGTCCCTGATCCGTATCTCTTCCAGTTAAGGGGTCCTTGGCTTTAAAAACCCCTGTTCCAACTGTACGTACACACCGCCGCCGACTTGAGCTTCTAAAGTTACCGGATGTCATGGAAGCCGGCTTCTCTCAGTTGCAAGGAGCGGCAAATCTGTCGCGTTTTAAGTGTCAATCAGAAAGTTGAAATTAGGTCAACTTAATGGTAATGAGCTATGACGCGGTTCAGCTGTAAGCAGTGGCTAACGGCAGCAACCGATCAGAATATAGACGTCCTTCGCACTGGCTGATTCCGGAGGAACATACTTGGAAAATGGAGGAATGCTCATAATCCCTGTTACTGGGTTACCTATCATTTATGATATAACGTTGTTTGCACATAGGGACCAGTTAACGTTACCTGCCTGAAATTATGTTTCCTAATAATTATATTGCAGATATTCAGACATTTAATAACATAAGATTGACTTTATTGAACCCAAACTGGATCGAACTGCTGCCACTTCAAGTCAAGTCAACTTTATTTGTCATTCTACAATATGTGTCAGACATACAGAACATTTGAAAATACGTGCGTTCAGCTGAGTGTAAAACCTCATATAGTTTATGTTTAATTTACAGGCTGTTTTGAAGTATAAACAGATTTGAATTAACTTGTGATGCCGTTGCAAGAATCAAGACTGACAACATGGGTGGCTGTGTCGATGCCTGCTTACAACTGGCTTCTATAAACGCAGTGTTTTCCAAAAGTTTCCCGTTATCAGTGTTATATTTGTAGCCTATCATTCCGTTATTAATCTGACTTCCAGTTGATTTGAGATGCTTTCATACAGAGATAAGTGAAACATACTTTTTGAGGTGTTCGCACATGTAATGCTCGTGGAGACATGCTGTGGCAACGACTCATGCCAAATTAACTTGTGTCACTTCAATCTCGTTGATTGTGTTTTATATTTAATTCTACGAACGTGCATCATTGTTATGGTAATCCAAACTACAGATTACTACTCATTCATCACATTTGGACACGCGTCACGACTGTCAAACTCCCATTGTATAGCCATTTGGATATTAGGCTAGCTAGTGCAGGTGTGGATAGAGGAAATATCAGGCTTGTGCTCGTTTCTTTGTTGTTAGCTTGTAAGCTTTCCCGTACTTTTTGACAGGTGTCCTTCACAGGGCGGCCAGAGCTGCTTTGCAGCTCAAGTCGGTGGCGGTGTCTACATACAGTAAGCTAATTGGCTATCTCGGAGCTCTGGCTAACTGCTAGCTCTCACCACCTACAACAGGCACATTGCATGATTCCTGGAGAGTTTGTCATTTTCTTACATAACTAGCTAGCTACATAGCTATGTAATGAAATATAGCAACCAAGCCATACGTGTGGATGAGATAGACGCAGCTGTAGTGTGTGTAAATTGACTACAACTAGGGCCAAAATACATTTCTGCTGCTACATTATGAACCCCCCATACATGCCAGGCTACTTTGAATTGCCTTGTCGCTGAAATTTGTTGACAACAAAATACATATTACCAATTTTTAAAGTCTCTTGAATTAAATGTGAATGTATTGCTTCTGTGTAAATGTCCTAGTAGTAAGTAAGAAATAACGGGGATTAGATAGTGGAGTCTAGTAAGGTTAGTAAAAATTCATGCAATTAAACGACATATGCAATCAAACCTCTGTAAATATCTCTTCAACAGTTTCATTTAATGATATTCCCACTTAACTTTTTATTCCTCTATTTCTAATGCCGCACAGACAACATCACCTGAGGAACCAGGCCTCGCCTACAGATTTTCTCCACTCCATGCTATCGATCCTTTTTAATTGAAGTCAAAGGCTTGTTTCTGCATTTGAAGTCCAGTGGGACTGCTAATGCTGGCCTTTTTAGAAAGTTCTGAGCGCTGCACAGGTGGATGAATTATTCACTGCTGTTGACGGCCCCAGTCCACTGCTCTTTACGAATGAATGAAGAGCTGTGATGGACATGAAATTTGGCCTTGACTTTCACCAAACCTTGCATTAACCTACAAAGAGTTCACACACACAGCTGCAGTTGCTTTTTAACATTACAGCCTTTAGGAGTTTGGTGACCATTATCTTATCTTTTTCCTCAGGATGATCAGGATCAGGCTGTTCTTTAACTCAATTCATTACACTGTATGACATTCAGCCAATTGTATATCCAGAGTCCTTCTGTCTAAAGGTTGCTTGATTATCAAGTGCAAAGAAAACTTTTCAAGTTTTCCCTCCCTGTGGATGATACAAGATCAACTGCTCTTAATTTATTGAATTGTAAGCCAATATTGTGCCCCCCTTTCATGGCTTTACAAAGTTCAACAGAAGCAGAAGGGTGCTTATATGTAATAATAAAAGAGCCAAGCATGCTGTCAGCTGACACTAATAAGCATACTCTGTTTTCACCAAAAACCTATTAGGTAGGAAACCACACCTACATGCTTTGACTCAAATGTCTTCTGTGGCTCTGAAGGAGATTTGCCAAGTCAGACAAAATGATGTCAGATTGGAGAATACAAATTTATAACAAAAAGCATGTTTTAGAAACTGGGGAAGTGGAGTTTGAAAATCCAGGAAGGGAGGATGTAACGAAAAACACTCCTGAACTTGCATAATAGAAATGAAGTATAGTTTTGGAGCGTAATCCACAGTAGGGACATAAAGCAAGATACTTTGGCCTTTGCTGGTTGAACTTTGAAATTAAAATTTTAGATTGCTGCTGACAATAAAAATTTAGCTGCAAGTGTAATACATG
Organism: Etheostoma perlongum; assembly: GCA_026937815.1. Classification (NCBI taxonomy): domain Eukaryota; kingdom Metazoa; phylum Chordata; class Actinopteri; order Perciformes; family Percidae; genus Etheostoma; species Etheostoma perlongum. The sequence goes on from CM049376.1 coordinate 25,093,940, forward strand.
CATATGTTACGAGTTTCAAAGATGAGTAACTGGAGTAACAAATGATTTTATGTTGATTGGGATTCACTACTCAACTCTTGCGGATAGAACCCTGGAAAACAGAATTTCAGAAACAGCGAGTGAGTGAATGAACCGCCTTCTTCGTCGCCAAATCTCTGTCTTTATTACAAATTCTCATAAAACAATATTCAACAGCATTTCCCTAGTGTAAACATGTTTGTCTAATTTAAGCATTTTAATACTACCTTCAGTGGGCAAAATCTTCCACACTCTTCCACACTCTTTGGTCTTACCCATAACAAAATAAATATCACTGCTACTGTATCATTATAATAATAATGTCAAGATAACTCATATTTTACTCTATATAGCCATATCTATATATCTGTATATTATACTAATGTCATAATGTAAGTCACAAACCCTCTTTAACAGAAAAACATCCAAATGACTTCAGAGTCAACACATAAACCATCATTCACCTAGGGACAATTGCTCAACTCACAATACATTATAATATAATACATTTCAATATAATACAATCCTAACTTTTAGGAGGAACTCCCCTTTAAGTGACAAACGTCACAACCTTTTTAACATTAACTATCTTGTCAGAATATCTAAAGACTGTACTTGTCAAGCTGGCTTGGCAAAATTGGTAACCTACTTACGTTAACCTTCTTTATGACATAAGTCTGTCTGATTGCCTCGAAGAGAGACCCTTTTCATGACAAATTGTCATTCAGTAGATTTAGTTTGAAATACACCTGTCCAATCCAGGTTCATTTAGTCATTATAATGTTACAACACTGCGTTGCACAGTGAAATGCAGTTGTAGTGCCTCATTACCTTGGCAGATAATATGGCCCACATAATATAAAAAATGTCTCCATTGTTATGGTTTTGGTGTCATGTCTTGTCTTATATGTTCTGTTCCCTGTTAATAAGTCTGTTAACTGTTTCATGTCATGGTCCGTGTTGCTCCCTTGTCTTGTATAGTTGTAGTTCCTGTCTTGTGTTGTCCCGTGTCTGTTCTGTTTCCTGTTTTATTTTGACAGTCTGTTTTGTTGTGTCTAGTTTTACTTCCTGTGTTTTCCCGCTCTTTTGATTACCGGATGTTTTACACCTGTTTCCCAGCCCTTGTGTCACCTGTGTTTTTTTTCCTCATTACCCAGTGTATTTCGTTTTTGTGTTCCCCTTGTCCTTTTGTAAGATCATTGTAGTGGTTTTGTGTGCATATGGTGTGTTGGTTTGTCTCTGGTTCCTGTCGGTGTGCTCAGCATTTTTTCTTTTCTCTTTTGGACGTTTTGGATTTTTGAGTTTCTGGATTTTTTGGGACTTTTTTTTTCCCTTGTGTCGTTTGTTTATACTTTTTAGATCCCTGTATTGGTTTCCAAATCCTCGTAATCAACTTTCTCTTGCCTTCCTGCCTGCCTGCCTATCTCTGCATGTGGGTCCTCTAATCCACCTGCACCTTTACATCCATAGCCAAAACTTTAAAACCTTTTTAACTGAAAGAAGGAAATGATTCTTAGGATCTACATACTGTAGCTGTACCAGAATTCATGTCCCAGCTGAAAAGTGGGAATAATTGTTACCACGTACATTGCACGTGAAATCAGTGCTTGTTGGCCATTGCATCCACATTTAAGCTCTATCCTTTTGTGTTCTCTCATAAGTCTTTCTTCAATCTCTTGGACTTGAGCTGACCTCTGAGGTGAACTTGAGGCAGTTCTGGTTGAAAATACAAAAGAAACAGACTCCATACTAATGTGCTGTTACTGCTGATGTGCCCTGGGTGTGTGGCAAAAAAAAGTTTTCTCTTTCTCTCTCCCTCATATTCCTTCTAGCCAGCCGCTGCCGTAATATGCAACTGTAACTGAATTCCAAATGAATTCAAAACCATGGTAGAATAAAATTGATGTGTTGAATACTAAGCTTTGCATTAAAGCAAGACGATAATGGCCTGGTGTTTTATGGCGGTCCCCCTACCCCAGTAACGCTCCCTCAACCACAACACCCTCTCACTCCTTTAATCTTACTTTAGCCTGGGGCTAATATAATCCCAGCTGTCATAAACTCTATGGTAATACCACTGTTTGTATTGATCATTTTTAAATGATACCCATTGCGTGGCCCCTTGCATTTCACCCGCTTTATTGTTAAAGAAGAGGCAGCCATCTGAGCTACAGATACTGACAGGGTTTTTGAAGACTTACTGCACATTTAGACTGAAAACAGTACTTTGGGTGCATGTAGCTTAAGGCAGAAGGAAGGTCTTGCTAGTCAAAAAATTAAGATTGGACAATAAACAAACTGTCAAGCCAAACTCCCTCCAAGTATGCTTAAAACTCAAACACAACTTCTAGTTCATCTGATTTTCATAACCATAATCATGAATCCCTTTGAAATATAGTAAATATAAAGAATTCCCCTAAAGTGCTTTAATGTGTGGGTCTGTTGCCATGTCCATCACTTCTGTTCAGAAAATCTGGATAAGGAAATACTAGATAATGAATTGGGCATAGTTCAATGTCACTGTAGGAAAACCAAATCATTTTCAACAAGATCCAAATAAAATGTATCTATTTTAAAAATCCATTTAATAATAATGCAACAACATATAAATGAAAACGCATACCCAAGTACTTGTTTAACTGTTAGTGCATTAATAAATATTTGTAAATGTCAGTTTTACATTTGGAGTGGTTGGGTATTAAAAGTAGCCTAACTATTGTTTATCAAAGTGTCACATGACATTCTTTGCTACTCTGCTTTCTCAATCGCAAAGTAGCACCAGTCCAGTCAGCATCTAGTGTCCAGCCCACTTCTTCTGATGAGGCATGAGTTGACAACACAACCATGGTCATTTTAAGACTAAGCCATACACAAAGTATCAGATTTATGTAAGGAATAATACAGCCAGAGGCGGTTGTTATAGTGAAAACAACCCAACAGGGTGATCAGGATCTTGAATCAGCCAGAAGAGGTTGGATTTGCTATAACAACTGCCTCGCTCTACATTATCCCGCTAATTACATGGCTACTTACCAAATAAATCAATAATGTGGCACAAAATTGATTTAAATGCAAGTTTATTGATTTAAAGGTCCCATGACATGGTGCTCTTTTGATGCTTTTATGGCGTTTTTCCACTTCGTGGTATCTACTTGACTCGCCTCGACTCTACTCGCCTTTTTTGGTTTTCCATTACGAAAAGTCAGTCAAGGTTCCAAGCGAGCTGAGGCGATACCAAAAGGTGACGTGGAAACCTGCAGACTGCTGGTTGGTCGGATCACTGCGTTTTTAGCAAACAAGAGTGTGGAGTGTGTCCAGAACAAACGAGACATTTAAAAAAAAAAAAATCTAGCCAGACACCGACAGATTATCTACTCTCTGCACTATTCTCACTTTTCAACTGTTCAATATTAAGGGCTATTAGGGGCTTTTGCATGTCGTTTCCAATATTAAAAAAACAAGACACTATATCAAAGAAAAGTTTTTATTTAGCTAGTCAAGTAGCGCATCAAACCCTCCCGTACATCCCGGTCATCTTCCTCTGCACCCTGTGACAATGTCCCCACCAGTTCTGTCCCAGATGCATCCCAGTCATTGTCATAAGCCTCTCCATGACTCTCATAACAATTATACGAAGCACAGCAGGTCAGAACCAGAGATTTCCCCAGTTGTACATCAAATGCCCACCAGACGGTCTGCGGCGGCGATTTTGCAAAGCGTTAATGCTCTGAAACACAAACAGTACACAGCAGACATATTTTGGTGTGTAATCATGGTTGCTAAAGTTCATGTACTTTATTAAATACTTTATTTAATACTGACTGTGACCCTTAACACATGCACATGTTAGCTAACGTTACCAGGAAACTTAACTTACCCTTTTGTGTCGGCGAACAATAGTCATGTCGACATCTGAACTCCGTCGGAATTCCCAAACTCCTGTTCTTTTTCAGCGGTGATTTTTGTTGCTTCCTTCAGCTTCTTTTGAAAGAAAAAAATTCTTCTGGCTGTGGCAAGTAGCCGACGTTCTGTTGTGAGTCGCGTTGAAAATTACATCATCACGCTTAGCTATGGTGACCAGCCACGCTGAGGCGTTACTCAACCTGCAACAGAAAACGGATGCAGAGTGCGTCAAGTAGAGACGAGGCGAGTCGAGCTGTTACCAGCAGTGGAAAAACGCCATTATATAGATGTTAGTGGTCCCCCAGAACCATCTCTGAAGTCTACGCTGGGAGGAGGGGCAGGGGGGAAGGCTCTCTCCAGTAGTCTGAATTTGGACTGCAGTAACCATTTTAAATGGAAGCTGTCAGTATTACATATTGGATCTTTAAGAACCAGTTGGTATGGAGAATTTAAATTCACAAAGCTAGTAATGTAGTGGGTTAACAAATTAAGTTATCAACAAAGAGGCTGGACCATGTCTGCACAGACAGTGTACAATGTGCTTTGATTGTATGTACACCAGTAGATTTATACATCGGAAATTGATGTGTTTTTGGGTAATAAGGAAGGGGGGTTCCAAACATAAAACCAATCCCCCTTGTTATGCCTTGCCTTAAAGTGATGGCTAAGACATGGATAAGATAATTTTTTTGGGGGGGGGGGGGTTTATTAAGGCTGTATTGCTAGAAACGATTGAAGCGTGTTGACTGGGTTTTGGCTCTCAATCATCTCTTTGGCCAATCATGAGATTACCGCAAGCTATATAGGCGGGGTGGTTGGCCTCTTGACACCATCTCACTCTTTATGCACCATAGCCACGCATCCACTTCGGGTTGTCTCGCTTCTGGTGCCCTCTCACCTCTGATTTCCAGTTAGGAACGGCTGCAGATCACCGCCGTGCTCCGCCCCCCTTCAATACCCACCAGGTCTGAATTTTATTTGGAAGGGCTGCGGCCATGACTGACAGCTAAAGCACGAGGACCAACAAGATGTCACTAATTCACGTATGAGCGCGCGATATAACCGGATGTAGTTTCTATAAACAGAAACACAAAACCTCTTACCTGTTGACTTCAGGCCTGTCTCTGCCCATTATGACATTTTCAAGGTGTAGTTCAGGGAGATATGATCCGCCATGAGCACAGTGTATTTTATTTTGAAAATGAACCGGATGTTTTATTTTGTTTCTACTTCCTGTCCCGCACAAGCCGCCCTGTGCTTAATTGCCGCGGAGCTCTCCGGCATCCGGCAAAAGTAGAAGTTCTGTAAATCTAGAAACTTATTGGTTCCGGAGCAGATCCGCCGCCATTTCACAGTTGGTGGAAATCAGGCATCAGCTGTCTCCCTTTCATAGGTCCTCCTCCTGCAGTGTGGCCGGGTTAAACTTTGCTGCTGTCTTTACTGAAGTTGCATGGACGGGCACTTCCTAAAATTCTGGCGTGTTGACACAGGCTTCCTGGCTGGTACACATGTTGTTTGGCAGTCTACTTATTGTTTATCTGGTCCTAGTTTATGTAATTAATGTAAGTAATCTTACCACTGTTTGAACCGGCTCGCCTTCACGCCGTTGATCTCCCATTCTCCTTTGGTCTGTACCTGCTTACATGCATCAAGGCTATTTTGAATCGAGTGATTATTATTTTTGTTGTGCTGGCACAGATGATAGCTCTGCCCTTTTGGCCTGCCAGTTCTGTTTTAATTAGGTCTTTTTTTATTTAGTGTTATTTGTTTTTCAGTATTTTTTTGTTTAACTATATTACGTTAATTTATTGTGGTTTAATTTAGGATTTTTTTTCTTTTTGTTTAATTCCGTTGAATTTAGATTTTATGTTGCAACTAATGGGTTATTTGTTATCAATATTTGGTTTGTTTTTTTAACCCATAGTCAGCCATACGTTGCTTCTTATAATTAGCTCATTTTATTTTGCATTTATTGTTTTGTTTCTAATTGATCCCTCCTCCTCCCATAACTGAATGTTTCTCTGTGTGTGTGTGTGTCTATGTGTGATCATTATGACCCTTCCCTGTTACGATTTCGTTGACCCAGAACACAGAGATACAAAAATCCGGAGCCAGGATAAAGTTCAGGTTTTTTAATGTTCGTAGGAAAGTACTCCAACAAGGGTTGGAGTACTGATCTGGTGATCTGAATGATCTGGTGATGATCTGGTGCTGAAGAGGTGGTCAGCCCGGGATTAAATACTGCAGCGGCATGATGATGATGGAAAACAGTTCCGTCAACCACTCAGCTGAGATGGATGGCCACGCCTTATAATCCCCAGGAACGCCCTCTCGGAATACAGACAGACAAGACAGACACACAGAGGAAAGGGAGAACGACACAAGTTGGGGGAATGCAACAGACCACAACATTCCCTGAGACCCCACTTCCCAGTGACTCCTCTTCCTCACTGGTAAGGCGTCATCACAGACCTCCCCTCTCCCATCAACATCCCTGTGTGAATGGTAATTTATTGGTTTTATACAAATGGTTAATTTTAGTGATTGTATAATAAAATAGTTTTAAAAACGGAACCATGTTGCCCTGCTTCATGTATAATCAAACCTGTGCGCTTTTCTGCTGTCTTTGTATAGTCAATAAGCCCAATTCTATTCTCTGGGTGAAATTCCCAGAGTGGTGTTGTCAGTCTCTTTAATTCAGAGTCATTCAGAAACTGACCCCTCCATCTCGCCACACAATTATACACAAAAATTGTATGAAATCTGCGCAGTAAAGCTGCAGTTTTACATCTTAACTCAGAATCTCCCCAGTCCAAATATGCATGCAAATAGCATAATAATGGAATACCACTGTTATTTGTGTGAATGTTTTTTTTTTAGGTTTAAATAAACTTAGTTACTGTGCCTCCAACATCATCAAGTGTAAAACAAAAAGCCACAGCAGCTACAAATTTGTATGCATCGACATGCTTGTGTCCATGAGTATACGTCACCTTCACTCCGGGAACATGAGTTCTTCTTATTAGCCATCCCCTCCTCACATCACATCTTCTTGTCCATGTGCCACCCTCAGCGAATGTGTTAATGCATTATCACTTCATTAAAGTTGCATCAGGGTGATAAATGAACTCCTGCTCCCCCCCCCCCCCCAAGACACCCTCCACCCCCACTGATGGCTCTGCCTGATCCCTGTCCTGGGGGGAGAATATGGGTGGATGGTAGTGGGGGGGCCTGTCTCTGTCTCAAGGTGGCAATGGTTGTGTGTGGATATACTGTATAGCTGCTATTACGGAGCCCTTTATCCCCAATGCCACTTGGATGTGTGCTGTTTCTCAGCACGGTGCAGGATCATCCTCCATCCCCTGCCTCCTCAACACGTCCTGATTTCCTCAGACATTGCAATCAATCTGCCTACCTGCAGGGCGTGATTAGGTGGGGCATACTGTATGTACGGGACCTTAGCGGCTATGTCTGATGAGATGCAATGTGTCCATTCAAAGGTGGTGTTGTACGTCAGAATGGATGGAGAGAGTGCAGCAAACATTTTGATAGTAGGAGTCAATTATTTAACCTCTTCAGCCCTTAACTTCCCTTGGAGTTTCCCATGTTCAAATCCTAAGAAAAAACATTTCAAATATTCTATTTATAATGATAGAAATGTTTTCTATGATCCAGCACTTTTCGAAAGCTATGCAGTACTGTAACATTATTATGAAATCAAACTAAATAACATTTACATTTTTTAATTGGCTTTTATGGTGAAGCAGTCACAGGAAAAACAATATATTTTTCACCGCTGACAGTGTTCATCAAAAATGCATCTAAAGAACAAGAAAATGTTTATTTTCAAGCACTTTTTGATAGCTGATGAGTTAGCAAATGCTTTTCCAAATAGGACAGTAGCATATGCCAAACCTGTGATGGCTGCAGCTTGAATGCAGCCCATGTTAGAGTTTAGATAGGGATAGATGTAGTGGCTCAGCCCCCCCCCCGTCTACAGCTGTCCAGTCTATTGAAGGCTAAATGCCCCAAAAATGTTCTTAAAAAAATCTGATCTGATGTTTTCTGAGGTGCTGATTCAATTTCATCATTTTGCAGGAATGAGGGATGAAGAAATCACCCATTGGCCTGAATTAAAGGGATGCAGTGATTTAGTATTGCACTTTGGGGGACTGACAAGTAAAATATAAAAAAAGAATCAAAAGAAAAGAATCAAAAATTGAAATCCAAGAAAACTCCAGTGACATTACTGTGACACCATACACGTTATATTCTCATACTGGACAAAACTCCCCCAGAGACAATTATAAAATTGTTTTCACAGGAAGAGTAGTACCTCTAGTGATGAGTGAACTCAACTTCATGTGCAATATTCATTAATTAGTATACAAATGTACAAACACTGGCTGGTCTCAAAATGATGTGATGTAATGTGTTTCAGAACCTAATTGGATAGCCACACAAATCTAAAAGAAGCTTGGCACTTCTTGAAGAGCACTGTGGGATATCACAGGTTTAATGAGGGGTGAAGATTTGTGTTTGGGTGAGTCATGACCAGGCCATAATGAGACTGTTGGTAGGGAAAGACTTTGCTTTGAGGAGTATGTTTAATGCTCCTTCTGCTTTGTATTTCATAACACCGATGAGGGTTTGAAGTAGTTGGTATGCAATCCAAGCCTTCGGTTAGAAAGCATAAACAGTGTGAGTGATGATGAGACAGGTGGCTGACAGGCTGCTGAGTAACAGGAGGTGTTGAAAGAGGACTGAGGCATTTGGATGCATATGTACAGATCAAAATTCATACCCTTGTGTTGGATATGAATCACATCAAACACACATTTATTGTGGCTCTGTCACTGATTTCTCCTAGTAGTTTTTGGAAAATGAAGCACCGTGCATACATAAAAGGTGGTGCTCCAAAAGCAAAAAAGGTATAATATCCATTATTTGACTTTAGTTTTGTTTTAGGCTTAGGTCACCACTTTGGTCTACTATTGCCTAGATTTCAACAACATGTTGTCATGGTCTTGTTCATGGTCAAGTAATGGTCCCTAGATGATGTTTCTTAATGACTTTGTTGACCCAACGCACTCCTCTGTGCTTCCACTGGGTCAGTCGCCCCCCCCCTCATAGTCTAATAACCACAGTGTCTGTCCCCCGTCTCAGATCGGTTAAATCAAAGGTCAACAAAAGAGGGTCTATACTTAAGAACCTAACTGGAATTAAAAACCCCACTGCAATGATAGAATTAGATGTGGGCTATTAAATATTAGATCTGTCTTTTAAAGCAGTACTAGTAAACAATCTGATATCAGATAATCAGATTCATCTATTCTGTCTTACTGAAACATGGCTGAGCCATGAAGAATATGTTAGTCTAAATGAAGCCAATCCTCCCAGTCATAATACTCAAATTCCTAGAGGCTCAGGCCAGGGGGGGAAGTTGCGGCCATCTTTGATTCACTCAATTATACTCAATTAACTTTCATTGTTATAAGGATGACACCCAATTATACTTACCAATCAAGCTAGACAAAACCAGTCAGTAAGCTAAATTTCAAGCATGCTTTAAAGATATAAAAACGGATGACCTACAATTTTCTGATGTTAAACTCAAACAAAATTGAAGTTATTGTGCTGGGCCCTGAACACCTCCAAACATCATTATCCAAAGCTATAGTTACTCTAGATGGTATTGCCCTGGCCTCCACCACTACTGTCAGAAATCTAGGAGGATATATCCTTTAACACCCACTTAAAACAAACCTCAAGAACAGCCTTTTTTCATCTCTGTAACATTACCAAAATTAGGAACATCCTGTCTCAAAATGATACGGAAAAACTTGCCCATGCATTCATTACTTCCAGGCTTGACTACTGTAATTCCTTACCAGGTCGTCAGATTGATCTACTATATAATCAATGATATAATCTTAGTAGAGGAAGGCAGGCCAGTACAGCCCGATCTGGCAGGGGAGAGTTCTAGCCTGACCAGGCTCCTCTCTTTAACCTGTCTCTCTTAGTTATGCTGTAATAGTTTTAGACTGCCGGGGGACTTCCACACACTCAGCTCCTCTCTCCTGTTTTTCCATCTGTGTGCATCTATGTCCCAGAAATGCTAGTTACTAATTTAGCTCTGGGGAGATTATTCCCCAGAGTCCTTATGTCTTTTTTGTCCAGCATGTTTTGTTGGATTAGGATGGCTCCTAAATCATGGTTTCAACTGTCCCGATGGTCCTGCTGTTAAGCCCTGCTATGCTCTGCAGTGTCCTGCTATGCCATGACTACTACAACTACTATTTCTGGTCATGGTTCCATTATCTTTATTGTGACTATTATTGCCATTGTTCATCACACCCCCAACCAGCACCGTCAGACTCTGCAAACCAAGAGCCTGGGTCTGTCCGAGGTTTCTTCCTAAAAGGAGCTTATTCTCTCCATTGTCGCATTCAATGCTTGCTCTTGGGGAAATTACTGGAATTGTTGAGTTTTTGTAAATTACAGAGTGTGGTCTAGACCTACTCTATCTGTAAAGTGTCCTGAGATAACTCTATGATTTGTTACTATAAATAAAATTTAATTGAATAAATAAAAAAAGTACATAACGAACGCAATACCACAAAACAACTTGCATGGTAAAACAACTGTCAAAAAAAGGAAGATAGAAGAGTGAATTAAATCAGCAATAGCTTAAAAGCAGTATAAGGAATAACAAGACAGATCAGGAGGTAGCTTGACAGAAGCCAGAGAGCCTCAGGCGTTGCTAAAAGCAAAAAAAAAAAAAAAGGGTCTTTAAATTAGATTTGAACTTTTCAGTCATAGGCCTTAATATGGGAAGGGAGGCTGTTCCAAAGCCTGGGAGTAGACACTGAGAAAGCACCTTTAGTTTTGCAGCTTGAGTGAGGGACGAGGAGAAGCTGTTGTGAGGATGACCGGGGGCAGAATATGGAGTTAGCAGGTTTGCAATATATTGTGGAGCAAAGCTTTAAAAACAAACAGTAAGATTTTAAAACTGATTCTATATTTCACTGGTAGCCAATTCAAGTAAGCCAGAACAGGAGGTATGTGATGCCTTCTCCTTGTGCCAGTAAGAAGTCTAGCAGCTCCATTTTAAACCAATTGGAGTCTGTAGAGGTGGGGTGGGGCAAGCCAAAATACAGAGAATTACAATAATCAAGCCGAGAGGTGATAAAAGCATGAATAACAATTTCTAAGTCCCGGCTAGATAAAAACGGCTTTAATTTGGCTAGGATTCTAAGCTCATAAAAGCTGCTCTTCACTACACAACTAACTTGTTTGTCAAAATTCAGTGAAGTTTCCAGGAAGACACCAAGATTTTTGATTACATCATGTAGGTTTGCAGTAAGGGGGCCAAGTCCATTAGTTGAATTGGCCTCAGAGGTAGTTGGGCCAAACATAATTTCTGAAGTTTTACTTCTGTTTAACTGAAGAAATTTGCCGCTATCCAACATTTTATGTCACTAAGACAATCAGAAAGGTGTTGTCGAGAGCAGGTATCGTGAGGAGTAACTGGGATACAAAGTTGTGTAGAGCCAAAGGTAAGCATATAAAATGAGAATCAAAGAGGACCCAATATTGAAGGATTGAGGATTTCACATGTGAAGGGAGCAGGGGAAGAAGAGTACTTTCCTATGGTGACAGAAAGGGTTTTGTCTTTCAGATAGGATGCAAACCATTGTAACACTGGGCCTTTCAAACCTACTTCCCAGGCATTTTAAAAGAATGACATGGTCTATTGTGTCAAATGCTGCAACGAGAGCAAGCAGGACTAGAATGGTGCAGGACATTCAACAGAAAGGAATGTCATTGTGTCACAAAATTAACACTTTTTTGATTTATATTTTTGACACATATTCTGATGTTTGTCACTTTGTTTTTACACTAACACCATTTATTACAGTGGCTTAAGAATGTTTACACACCCACGCTAAAGTTGATTAAAAAGAGGAATAAAAAACATCTTTTGGAAATTGATCTTAATGCCTTACTTCAAAACATTTAGGAAAATCCAACCTTTTAAGGACACCAATTTTCTTTGTGAATAAATAATGTATTGTAAATAAATAAATGTTCTTTCTTAAAATACAGGGGGCATAAATATACACACCCCTATGTTAAATTTCCATAGAGGCAGGCAGATATTTATATAGAAATAGGCATGGGGACCTTTCCATAAGATCACAGCTCAATGTAAATCAAACGGATTTTTCTAATTTTCAATGAATTAGTTTGAATTAAGGCATTAAGATCAATTTCCAAAAGATGATTTTTTAATTCTTTTTAATTTATGGAGTAATTTGGTTAAAAAGAAACCCATATTCCTCTTGAGAATGGGTCAAGTTTAACCTGAGGGTGAAACAGGATTTCAGGTCTATGGGCCAACCCTGATTTACATGTAGCCGGGAAAACCACGACAGATTGTAATCACATTTGGCCACCTGAGAGGCATACATGTAATGTGTTACAAAAATGTTTACAATCTCATCTGGATATGAGACACTTAAAATGACAAGTGTAAATGGATTCTCTCTCTCCATTTAGCAAAAGAAGCATTGTTGTAGTGTCCTTGAATGCTTGTGAAGTGAGCCAGGAATTCAGGTGATCTCTCACTTAAGCAGGTATTCCCATGAAGGGAGTACTCACAAGTCATGCCATTTAGTCAATGCAAAAAAAAAAGCCTCCCTTCCCTTTTTTCTGGCGACCATTATAAACATAGCACCACAGAAAATCAGAGCTGATAGCAACAGAAGCAGCATTGCTTCTTCACAGCTGGTAGCTTCACTTCAAGTTTTTTTTTTTTGACTGGCGGCTTATTATATGCATCAAACCTCTATTTGAAGTCCTCAGTAGTAAAGTGCTAGAGGACATTAATCAATAGGAACAAGCTGCCGCTTACATCTGCTTTGAGTTGAAAGTGGAGCTGGCAGCTCCCTCTACCTGAATGTCTGTCACTGCCATACCTCTGGAGGTCTGACAGCCCCCCCCACATCACCACCAACACATCCAAACAGGATATATTTAGTGTAAAAAGCTGTGCATTCAGATCTGACTCCATTTAATTACATCCTTCAAAGTGGCAAATGCATGTTAAGAGTTTCTATTCACGGGATTACACCATAGAGAAAATTGCCAAGCAATGAAATTAAAATAAGAAGCTGTTTTGAATTTGGAGTTGCCTCTTTCCTGGGGGAGGAAAACACATATGTTACGTGTACTCAGGGGCATTTTTTGATGGAAGGGATTGCCCCGCTTCCCAGCATTTGACGCTTGATGGGCTTATTGGCCCTTGCCACTAGCAGTTATCAATTTCTCTACAATGACCACTGACGTGCAAAGAAAACAGGCTTCATCCTCCATTCGTGAAATGGTCACGTTATTTTGATCTATTGCTTATCTCGTTTATTTTGTGGTGGTCATCACAAAATGATAACGTGACCATTTCATGAACTGCCATGATGGAGACAACAACAGGACGGTTGTGGTTAGAAGAAGAATGCGGAAAAGAACTGCCACACGCGGGACGTGATCCCGGTCTCCGGAGTAAAAGTCCTGTGTTGTTTGTCCCATCCACCACCCCAATCAACCTCCTTACGCAGATTTTCGGCTTTTCAATACTATTCGCCACCGTAATTGTGCTGTTATCACAAAAGATGCTTTCCATTAAAATACATTAATTTAAAATTCGTGCTCACCACCACAAAAAAAACGTCTCCCTGTACACGAATCAATAGATTAAATAACTTCACAATTCCACGAACTGCCAGAAGACTGGGCAACCGCGATGGCTGCTACCAATTGAACGCTTCACTCATGGGGTGTCTGCTTCCTGATTTCAAAACAGACCGACATGGCTGGCTCTTTTGGAAGCTTTCACTTATTTTACAAATATAGTTCACCAAAATGTGCTTGTGAAAACGTTTTATGCAAGAAATAAATAATGCAGTTGCTGAATTTGTCTTTTTAGATTGAAAATGGTCATTTTAAAAGGTTTTAGTGAGTTTGAGAGGTTGCGAGTCAAGCTGGACGACCCTGATTTGCATACTGTAGCCTGAATTCAATATGCAAATAAGTTGCAGGAAACTTTACCTCCCGTCTCTCAAAACTCGTCAAGATGCTACCAGAATGTATTGCCTGGCTGCTTAAATAGACAATGAACATGAAGCGTTGAACTGACGCTGCCAATGGAAACCATGAGGAACCCTAAAAAGGTGACAAACCCGTGCATTCTGCATGTGGAATGGCATCGATTAGCGAACATGAGCAAAAAAACAGGGTTAACCCAGAAGGCAAGAAACTACAACCTATGACTGAAGATACCAAAGAAATGTTACAACAACACATCGCAAGCTGAAGCAACTCTGGAAAAAGAGTTATGTTTTCCTTAGAAAAAACTGTTAACTCCAGTATCTAATTGGTGAGCGTGCCATAGAAGCCGCAATCAAAAATATTAGGTGCATAAACTGACACAAGTGCAATTTTCCCAAGACTATACTCTATTGTAGAAAACCCAATTCTGCCTGTAATGTCTGACCAAGAGGACAACACTTGAAGCAGAAAATTCCATTTAACAACAATTGGCCACTCCTTTTGTTTTTGAGCTTGCCGAGGAGGATGCAACTGTATGATAGAATCTGTTGGCTAAACGGCAGGTATCAGACTGTAGCAAATGTGTCTCCTGTAATAATGCAATGTCAACATTTCTCTTTTTAAGTAAGGCCAGGGTGCATTGGGTCATTGTGAGGTGCATTCAGACCACCACAGTTTCAGACTAAGAATGTAAGATCACCCATTATCAAAAAAAGCTACATTCTAAATGAAAGTAGATGTGGAAAAGCAACATACTACTGCCTTTCACCTTTTTAAATCCTAACAATAGTGCATCCAAAGTTAAGTCCCTCAACATAGAATATGTAAGACACAGAATATATAGCCAGGCTAACACTCAAAATAGATCTGTGATCAAGATTTGACATGGGACAGCAACTAACTAACTAATAAACTAATTTCTTGTCTACAAAAACAGGAAACAAAAAGTACAAACTAGTAAGTACATTGGAAAGGAGACTCTAACCTAGTAGTGGCCTAACTAACCTAAGGAGCGTAGGCTATTTCCGATCAGCCGGTAGGATTGCCTGCCTGGTTGTTTAGCGGAGATCTTCTTTTGGGCTATCAAGGGATACTGAATAACATTAAAGCCTTCCAGCCCCTCTTTCAGCCCAACGATGTGGATGTTGCATCTTCGGTTTCTGTCCTCCATATCTGCTAGATTCACCTCCATTTTCTGAAAAGTGTCGCCATGGCTGTCAAGAATACTTGAGTTGCTTTACACGGTAGTTTTTAGATCGTCCACATTAGATCTAATAGAGCCAAGGCTTGCAGTCAGAGATTCTAGTTGGGCATGGATAGCAGCAAGAATTAGTTCCACACTAAATAAACACATTTTTTTCATCAACAGAAACAAAAAGCAAAAAACAGCACCTTGGAGAGGAAACTCTAGACTAGCAGTGTCCCAGCTAATCTATGGAGAGTAGGCCATATTAAGCTAGGTCAACATAGCATTCAGAAACACAGTCTCTAATCATATCAGGCAACAGTGCGATAAAACTAGGACACATTAAGAGAGCAAGACAAACCAACCATCCATGTTCATCAGGTAGTTGTTTCAGTCCTGATCCTCCTCCACGGCGCCCTCGTTGACAGGATCCGAAGCGTTTCTCCTCGCCGCAGCAAGAGGACATGGCGCAGTAGGTGAATGCTCTATACTGGGTGATTTCCGTGATCTTCAGTGTTGCCGGATAAAGCAGGAAAAAAAAATCCAGACCCTTGATTTATGCTGAATTTATGGTTTGATAGAAAGCGTGCTGCCGTTTGACCGTGAAGTTGCTGTAATCTGGGGAGAAGCGAATTATCTGGCCCTCAATGACAATGAAGCTTGTAGGATCGCCTGTCTTGTTGTGTAGCGAAGCACGTTGAAAATCCGCGTGCGATTAGTAGTGTTGGTCCTCTTAGGGCTATCACTGTAAATTTGGTGAGCTCTCATAATCTCAATCTGAACATCTGCCAAATTTGGGAACCACTTAGGCAGGGACTGCGAAAGATACTGGGTAGCATTAGAGCCCTCTATCAACCTGACGATGCGGATGTTGCATCTTCGGTTTCTGTCCTCCGAGTCTGCTAGTAGAACTAAACCTTAAGCCGCCATCTCTGTCGAGCCGACCACGTGACTCCTCAACTACTGTTCCTGTTGATAGGATGTTGATGTGCAAGTGAAGACGTGCTCGTACCACAGCCTTGCCTCAATGTATAAAATTTCAAATACATTAGTAGCCTAACCCACAAACAGTAATACTAAAGTAGTATACTTTACCTAAAGCTACAACAACTCCCAACAAAGATGGAACAGGAGTGTGATGCCTCACTTGGGAGCTAAAACAGAGAGCTCAACACACAGGGTGAAAAGTAAACCTATTCTGGTACAACCTCTAAATACAATGAACCTGAATGAATCTGAAAATGAGCATAATATGAGCACACCTAAATATAAAATATAAAATCAATTATCCAATTAGCACTCGTTCCGTCATTTATCCAGGGTTTCTGCCAGCGTATTGCACTTATTTGAGTCCTCACTGGGCCAATGCATTAGATATTTATTTTTAAATATTTTGTCAAAGGCAACTGAATTATCTATCCTATTTGGCCGCTCTGTCAGGGGCACAGCCAGAACCTCAGCAATACAATGGTTATGAACACAAATTTCCTTGGTGGAACTCGCTTAAGACATTTTTGAATAGCAGGTTATTGAAGTATTCACGCATACTCATACACACATAAATAATGCACACAAATAGAACATTGAACTTCACCCCAAACCAGTTCCCACATGGCCCTTCTTGGTACTATACTATAGGAACCGAGATTGTAATTGTTGCTGTTGTCTCCAGTGGTTTACATTCTATCTTCCTGTACAATGAATGACCAAATTGTTAAATATTGTATGTTAGTTTTTTAAGACGTTGAGTTTTGCTCTAATAAAAAAATAATTTGATCAATCACTAGCTGGATATTTGCCGTGGGTATTCATGGTCCACAGAGGATGACTTCTCCACATTTTCCTCATTATCCTCCCCCATTTTCCACAATTCCTTAAAACATCATGAGGTCTAAGGTCTAAAAAATATAAAGCTTGGTAATTACCAAACTTGTACAAACACGGCACAACTTAACAATATGTATTCAAGATATTTTCTTGATGTATAATTTAGTGGGGCTCTACATTGCATTTAAAGGTATAATCTTTAAAATGTATATAAAATATCACCAAATCTCTGATGCTAACTTCTGGTCTGCATTCTTTGCAATGGCCATTTAATATAGTTACATTCAGTAATTACCTCTCAATAGTTTTCACTCTTATTGTTCACCATTTCCAAGTTCAGATTGGCTACACACACGAGAGATGCACAGAAAACGATGCGTGTAATTTACCGTTTTTAATTTGATCCCATTGATGTCAGTCTCACCTTACTGTTCACCCACCTCCAGTCATGTTGGAATCCAATCCTTTGCCAATCTGTTCAAAATCATTCAGAAATATACTCATATATGATGTCAAGATCTTGGCACTGATCATAAACATGGCAAAAAAACTGAGGCTTAAAAGTGTCTAATAGTGTATTTTACCCTTGCAGATGTACTGTAATATGATGAACAAAACACTGCATGTGACAAACTTCCTAGATTACTTTCACTACTATTGTATTTGCGTATTTGTGTAATACCTTACATTCTTTGTACTAGGCCACTTTCCCAGAAAAGGAAAAGCTAATTTCCTGTGTTGACAAAAGCAAACGGCTATAAAAGGCCGTAGAGTTTTCTGAAAAAGACATTATTACTTTAGCCTTCATCTTTCTGTTATATATCTGGGACCTCTTCATTCTTCTCCCTTTCTTTATTCAGTACAAGACTTGAGAACGGTGCGTGGTGCGATGAAGTGCAGGCTGCGTTCAGGGGTGAAGTCAAAGAGAGGGAAGAGCAGAGGTGAGTGGAGGCAAGGATGAGGCTTGGATAGAAAAAGCCTTTGTCCTGCTTACCTTTGATCTGACAGCTTGTTAACAAGAGACGTACGCCTACTTCTGTATGCTGGGTACTGCTCTCTGTCTGCCTCCTTGCCTTCTCTTTCTTAACCTCTCTTACAGGAGGTGCCTTCATTTCCCATTACTCCTAAGAGGTCTGCTCAAACTAATAGCCAGTTATCTTGTCTTTAACTTTGAATATATTTTTAAAGATTGAATATACTGTTAACTATATATGGCAATATGGATGTTTTTCCTCTTGATCACCCATAAATGATCTTGTTTTCATATTCATTATTAAGAATCTTTTCAAAAACAAGCTTGCCAAATAAACAGAGTAACATGAAGCTGTTGCATTCACATAATACACACACAGAATAGGAAAATGGGACAAGAATATAAGATAAATATACAAAACAGCAAATACACATTACAACAAAAAAGTGTATAATGGTGCTACAAAAAAGTCAGAGGCTTGATAAGTCATTAGGTCATTGTCATATTGAATGAATAGGTCATGAATGAAAAAGCAAGTTCTCCTGCTCGTGGAGCCGTGCCTCCATGTACCAGGATGCATTGCATGCAAGAGGCCGAAATACAATCATCACCAAACCAAAATGAATTACCTTGTCATCATAAAACACACTTTATTCAAACTGGACAGAAACAAAATAAAACTCCTCAATATCGTTTTTCCACTGTTCCAACAATAACAAACTGGTTTATTCAAAATAAATGTTTAATTCAGAGTAAAAATATGAGCCAGAAATATCTAACCCTCAGCCCCGCCCGTAGAACTCATTTACCTCTCAGAACTAGCCAGTATCACGGTGTTACCCAGCAAAGGCCGATCATGTCAGAGGTGTACAGGCAGTGCTGGAGGTGATGGAAGCATCTGGTGAAGAATACTCAAAGCGTAGCACAGAGCAAAGTGTACCAGAGCAACGGTCACGTACAATTGATGACGCTCACACTCCCTTGCTTTCTGACATGTTTCACGAGTCTACAGAAGAGCACCCCAATCCACAGCAGTGTTACATTTAGCACAGCTACAACACAACTGGAGACGTATCTAGCTGAACTACCCATTGCCAGAACCAACAATCCCATCAGGTATTTTGATATAGTGTATTGATACGGTATTGAGAGACTATTCTCTGCAGCATCTAATGTTGTTGATGAGAAACCTGCCACTTTTACTTAAAAAGAAAACAGTCCAATTTGCTATGTGTACAGCAATTATATTAAAATTTGTGTAGCCTGCACAATTGTAATATTGTTTACAGGCTCAGTTGTTTGAGATTTTAGTTCTGTTACTGCTGTTTTGTAGCCTGACGTGGTCACACTCAGATTCTAGTCAGAGCTGAGTCTGATACTGCTCCATTGGGCTGTGATTATGGGGCGTCTTTCAACCGAACCAGGAAAGAAAATGCCTCACTTGGATAGACCTACAACCAGTCAGATCAACAGAACTCAACACCAATGAGACAAGACGTGTATTGTCTCCATAGCAACCTCTTTGAACATCTGTCCTAACTTACGACTTTTATACTTCTTTGTAGCTGGATATATCATTTGTTTCGTGTAAAAATGAATGTGGATGCATTGCATTTGCATTTCTAGTGATGCATCGGCAAAAACACGTTTTATTTGTCTAATTCTAACGTTGCTCTCTCTCTTGAGCCACTCTCTCGCACGACCATGTTACCGTGCTATCGGTTTGACTTGAAAAGCTGAGTCGCAGCGACACCATCAGCTGGTTTGAGTTGATCTGAGACAGGCCTGTTGGGGATTTTAAAATGAATGCACTGTGATATCTTCTATAACAGACGCAATGGCAGAATCTACACAAGCACT
Source organism: Etheostoma perlongum (assembly GCA_026937815.1). Lineage (NCBI taxonomy): Eukaryota > Metazoa > Chordata > Actinopteri > Perciformes > Percidae > Etheostoma > Etheostoma perlongum. The sequence continues at coordinate 25,113,814 of CM049376.1, forward strand.
CTTTGGTGACGTGGTTGATGTTACCGTTGATCATCTGTCCATCGTATAAAGCCCACCCTGTGAAGCATCTTTAAACATTTTGTATTTGCAAGATGCAGGCCGAGCTGATAAGTTCATTACTTGACTGCTGTTTTGCATATCATAATAGTTTTCTAGAACTTAACATTATTTGGGTAATTGGTACAAAAAAATCTGTTACATCTGTTCAAATTTTGGTGTTTTATTTCCAATAAAAGTATGATAATTGTATTGGTTTGTATGGTTTTCAATTCAGATTCATTAAATTCATAAAACAATTAGAAAGTATAATATTAATACAAATATACAACTTAAAAAAATGGGTTTTAAAAATAAGTCACACACAGTTGCCAGTAGCCAAGGAAGACATGGAGGATTGAAAAAACATGAAGAGTCTTCTGAAGAGTCCTTGTTATTGCATGAATACAGTGTATAAAAACAATGACATTCAAGGTGTTGTTCCAGATCAGTGCTTTAAAAAAAAAATGTAACCAACCCCATCCTCTACATACATTTCACTCTCATTGGGCTACTGACGGGGTCTAGTGGACATTTCATGGTCTATCATTAATTTTTTTAAACACATCTGAGGTCAACAATTCTCCAGGAGCGGCTGTCAGCTCTTGCTCAGATTTCAGTTAAGCACGGGGTCATGAAGATTGCCATGAAGAACCATAGTCTGCCAAGATCATTAGGGTTAAAAGGTCAGGGCATAACCAACCCTGGGACTGATACTACAGGAGCTAAAGCTAGACAGCCAGACTGGAGATAAGGATATAGGCCTACCCGCTTGCCGACACTGCTGCTCACTGCTCACCCGTCAGGTGGCGCAGAATCCGATGGCATTGGCACTTGCTTGACAGTTCATTTGGTAAATATTAAAGACATAACAGTAACAGACTTTGATATGGAGAAACGTCAGTTAGCTTAGGAAACGTTGATCCTCTCATGCAGTCTGTTTCCGGAGTCACGTCCTCAGACTGACCCTCTCCTATGTGTTTCACTTCAGCTTTGAGCTCTGTGACGCAAAAAACACGATCCATTCCAGCCTGGCAGCCAAAGGAACTAAGCTAAATTATAACGGTGCCCAAACTTTTGCAGACGCCATTTTTTTGTTTTCTCACTCGTCCACCTCCTCTGGAAAGGGGGATGGATCTCTCTCTCTCATCCACCTCCTCTAGACAGAGGGATGGATGTAGACAGGGGGATGATGTCTATCTCTCTCTTTCTCTCTCTCTCTCTCATCCACCTCCTCTAGACAGAGGGATGGATCTCTCTCTCTCTCCCATCCACCTCCTCTAGACAGAGGGATGGATCTCTCTCTCTCTCTCTCTCCCTTCCCATCTCCTCTAGACAGAGGGATGGGATCTGGTTGGGGAGAGTTTTGGCCTGGCCAGGCTCCTCTCTTTAACCTGTCTCTCTTAGTTATGCTGCTATAGTTTTAGACTGCTGGGGGACTTCCTTTGACACACCGAGTTCTTCTCTCCTCTATCTTTCCTATGCTAACTTACTAACCTAGCTCCAGGGAGTCATTCCCCGGAGTCCTTATGTTCATTTTCCCCCCAGCGTGTTTCCTGGGATCAGGGAGGCCCCAAAATCATGGTTGCAGCTGTCGCCATGGTCCCGCTACACGTCCTGCAATGCCGTGCTACATTCTGCTGTGCCTTGCTGTTCCCTGCTACATCCTGCTGTGCCTTGTAACGCCGCACAGTGCCCTGCTATGCCATGAACTACTACAAAGAACTACTACATACTACTATTTTTTGTGACTGTTATTGCCACTCTTCATTGTAACCCCGACCGGTCGTCAGACACCGCCTACCAAGAGCCTGGGTCTGACCGAGGTTTCTGCCTAAAAGGAAGTTTTTCCTCGCCACTGTCACACTGTTGCTTGCGCTGTAGGAAAATTCTAGTACTGTTGGGTCCTTGTAAATTCTAGAGTGTGGTCTAGACCTGCTCTATCTGTAAAGTGTCTCGAGATAATGCTTGTTATGAATTGATACTATAAATAAAATTGAATTGAATTGAATTGAATTGTTGCAAGCTGCAAAGGGCCGCAGGTAAAAGTCAAACCCGGGCCTGTTGCATCAAGGAGTAAACCTCTATATATGGGTGCCTGCTGTACCAACTGAGCCATCCGGGCACCCAGAAAAGGTTTCTGAACCAAACACTAACTGAGTGGATATGTTTCGAAAATAGGGGAGAATTTCACAAATTGGCAGCCAAGATGACATCTTTTACTACTGTTAACATGTAGCTACTATAGCTGGCAGTGGGCACTAATAGTGGGCAGATAAAGGCTTTTTAACCTAATACTTCATAACTGGTAATGTTTCAGGAGTAATGTGACCGTGAATTGGGGAGAATTGTTTTCTTTTCTTTTTAAAGATGATTGTTTTGTCATTGAGGCCTTTATTAGTGACAGCTTAGACATGGAAGGGGAGAGAGAGGGCTAATGATAGTGATGGCCAATTGAAGCTTTGTGAACCAGTGTCTTTATTTTCTGAGCCCACTAGATGCAGCTCTTGGTTTTAAGAGAAAGGCCTAAGGCATTGCAGTTCAGTGCATTCTCAACTCTTTGTTGAACAGAGAGTGCCATCTAGTGGGCTCAGAAAATAAAGACACTGGTTCATGAAGCTTCGTTTTGTTATCACTAGCTAATGACATGCAGGAAAGTGCCGCAAATCCGCTGCCTCTGCGTCTAGGACTGATAGATATATATAGATATATATAGATATATATATATTGCACACATCTACCACTAGGTCATCCATGAACCCAACATACAATAATGTTAACGCAGTAGCAACACTTCAGTCCTGCCTACCTGGAGCAGATGACCAATCATAGAAGGCTGGCTTAGCACGTTTTGGTAATGTTTAAAATGAAAATGACATAACATTGTAGATATGACAGAAAATACAGAAAAGCATAATATGTCCACTTTAATATGTTTTGTAAACATTTTTTTTTCTGTTTTGCTGGGCTTTCTTTTTGGTTGAGTTTTTTGTATGTTGTATTTTGCACCTCAGGGCCACTATAAAAACACGCCGACATAAAGTTTTAACCTACTTAAACAGTGATGAGTAATGGCACTTCCTCTCATATTTACTTGTAGAATGAAACACAAAAGTAATAAGGAAAAGTCCTAATGGAACCTTTTAACTATGTAATTTTAGCGTGTATTAAAGTACTCACAAGGTGCCATCGGCGCATTGTGAAGTCCATGCACAGCAGCCACAGCAGAATAAATGGATTTCTCTCCTGGAGCTCGGCTGAATACTATATTGCATTACAACCTTATCAACGCTGGAAGGCCCTTTAACAAAGGATGATTTAATGCAGAGCACACAAAGCTACCACACAGAAATTAAACACAATCAAAGACAAAAGACACAGGACTGCTGATAGGGGCATCCTTATTACAACGCCAGGCATTGTGGGGTAATGAATGGCAGTGGAGTTTGAACCAGGACGGTGATAAGTTTAAAATAAAAAACAACCGTTTTTAACTTGTTAGATCATTTTTCATGGCAGAAGATTTATCTAGTTAACTGTAGATGGCAACAATAACAATATAAACTTTATTTTCCTATACTAAATCCTATCCCTTTTTTTAATGTGTTTTTTCCAAACCAAAATAATTGGTGGATTTTCAATCAAAAGGGAAATTTTAATCTTTGTCCTATTTCGTTTAAAAAAAGATGTAGATCATTTACAGTGTGGACACAAACAACATTTAATGTGGTTATTTGAGGGCTGATGACACCACGAATTTGAAACACAATTTAACAATCAAACATTTTTTACATCAAACTAAAATACTTTTGACCTCAATTACTTATACGTGGGTAGCGTTCACTTTTGTTCTGGTACCAAGATCGATACCTGAAATTCAGTTCCGTTTACCCAACGCTACCTTTTTTCTGTACTTTCGGTCTGTAATAACAAAACATTTATTTCAGTTGTAATTCTAAACCTATTCATCCAATTAACTTAGGACATTTTTTTATTTATTTATTTTCATTTGGCTTTTAACACAAAAAAAAACCAATTGCCTCTCCCCTCCCCTTTCTTACGTTGCCCAGTAGTCCTATCTTTTATTTTTGTATTTGTAGCTTATTATATTTAAGGTTTTATTTCCTATCTCTTTTAAACTGCTCTATGCTTTATGTAAAGCCTTCAGAATTGCCTCTTTGCTAAAATGTGCTGTAGAAATAAAGTTGACTTGCCCTACAACCTCAGTCAGTCAGTCAGTCAGTCAGTCAGTCAGTCAGTCAGTCAGTAGACCTTCTTCAAGGCAGACATTTTGGATTGTCGTAGTAGGAAAAGACAGCTGAGAGTGATAACCTTAACAATGGCTTATAGTAGGAAAAGCACAGCTGAAATTAATAATCTTAACGATGGCTCATAGTAGGAAAAGCACAGCTGACATTAATAACCTTAACGATAGCTCATAGTAGGAAAAGCACAGCTGACATTAATAACCTTAACGATAGCTCATAGTAGGAAAAGCACAGCTGGAATTAATAACCTTAACGATTTCTCATTTCCATTCCATCCAGTATCTCAGTAAGCTATTTCAGTGAGTCAGCATGCACGACACTATGGCCTCTCCTAAGTGGAATGCAGCCATCATTAATGGTTTTGAATACACCTGTGCTTTTCCTACTGTGACATGTCAACATGTCTACTGTGACAAAGGTCTATAGGGCATAGTAAACACTAACATTAACCGTACTGGGAGCGCTTTCCTCTCTTCATTATATATGCTGTCTGCGTGTAGTTTTGAAAAGTTACCACACTTGCAACCGCTTTACTGGCATTGCAGTGACTTGCTGTGACTTTAACAAACTGCAGAATCAAAGCAGTTTTTCTGTGTGAGTGTGTGTCGGAGCTCCGCTCTCTGTCAACATGCAAAAAATGAAATGGAAATGTTCGCGCTTTTGGCTCTCATGTACCCAAAGGTACACAAACATAATTCAGTCTATTGCCAAAAAAAGAACCAAGCTCAGGACCCAACATTAGTGTCAGTGTTGTTACTGATTTTGGTCAGATTCAGGTTTAGCTGTTCAGAGTTTTGTTGTTTCTTTACAGAAGCACTATCCTGTTTTTTCACCATCCATGGAAGAAACTGCTGTCAGTTCATAGAGTGGGAAAACAAGTGATCTTCCCTTTCTATGAACTAACAGCAGGCCTGTCAATGAGGATGATGTTTTCCTTAACCCTTCTTTACCCTGAAACTGCACAATTTCTACCGTCCAATGTTAAATATTTTATTGTTAATATAGTAGTTTATGTTGATTGACTTTTTCTCAACTGCAGGCTTATGGATGCAATACAACCTAGTGCTTCAGGCTGTATTCTTCTCTGAACCAGTGTAGAAAAAAGAACAAGAGAGTCATCAGCTTTCACTGAAAGTGCTTGTCATCACTTTCACATCTGAATTTGTTAAAATGTTGGTCAGCATCAAGATTATCTTAAATTATGTTAACAGTGTCTGACCAGATAGGGAAGAATGTTACTTCAAAATGCATATGCATGGTCCACAGAGGATGAATGCCATGTTATTGTGGCCCTGTAACCTTTCTGACAGTGCCTATCAGTCACTATCAGGCCAAACGTCTGAGACTGACGCATGCATAGCAGACCTAATAGGTGTATTTCCTAGAAATCTACACAGATGAGCACTTGAATCTCTGTTCTCCATGGTGGGAGCTTGGCAGCTATTAGCTGGTGTGCTAGAGACAGGCGCAGCATAACATCTACATGTGATTAAGGATCCATATGTGACGGTAGATTCCCCCAGAATCCTTTGCAAGCTTGTGCTAGGAAAAGGAGATGTCTGCTTCAGTCTGAGGATAGTTCAGCTAGTTAGCATTAGTATGCAGGGAAAATGTAACTTTGTTTCTGAAGTGAAGAGAGCTCCTTTGAATGGTCAGCCATATGTAAAGCTGGAGTCTCAAATGAGGGTGCACCAAAATATGAATACTTCATGCAGATATGCAGAGATAATGAGATCTTAACAGATACTAATAACACACAGTACAAAACAGTTTAATGAAAACAATTAGGTTGATTGGGCCATATCTAATACCTCTCTTGGTGTAAGCCACACTCCCTTCTGGTTCTGGCTAAATGCGGATATTAATACAGATATTTAGATACAGATAGTAGCTTGTGTTACAACCCCAGTTTCTATACCTGCATGAAGACTGTAAGCCACTCTGGACTGGTATAATGGCATAAGTGCTTCTGTGAATATGTGGGGAGGAATATTCCATAGCAAGATATCGCAGTCATGCTACTCAGAGAACTGGAATTATGCAGGTAACCTAAAGATGTCACTGTCAGCAGAGGATGAAGGCCAACGTTATCAGCAAAAACTTGGTTTTATAAGTATCCTCGGAGGATTAACCCTTCATTTAGCATAAGGATATGCATAAGCATGTATAGGATGGATTTTGTCTAGCTCATCCACACATCCAACCCTACATCTTACGTTCATTCATTCATTATTCTGTGCTGCTAGTGAATATTTTGAGTTTTAGTTCTGCTTAAAATTTGACCTGTATAAGACAAAGTAAAACATACTCTCTTTTTACGAATTGTCTTTTTTAATGTCACTGGCATTGTATTAACATTAAAGGACATTTGCCAGCTTAGTGTTTCGGCTGTAAATGTAATTTATAGAAGGAACCACCAACATGCCTTTTCCCATCTATTTAGTTAATCTAGGCTTTAAGAATGAGGTTACAGGTTGAGTTAGAAGATGTCCACCAGGCCTGGCCTTGCCTCTGTTCAGGAGTGGATGGAGAAAAAGAGGAAGTGGGGGTGGGGGTGTCAGTCTCTTCTCCTCAGTCCAAAAGCTTATCTGCATTAAATAGGGTATCAGTGACACCCTGACACCACTGTTACTACTCCCTCAGCCCTGCAGCAGATAGCCTGAGACCTACAAAACAGAAGGGATGGGGAGCTGGATGGGGAGCTGGTCAATCCCAGGCTTATCAACAATGCCACACAGAAGAAAGAGTCTAATCCATTACTGGTAGAATGGTGTCGCCAAGGCAAGAATATGTCATGGAAATCAAGGTGTAAAAATCCTACAGTCTGCACATATCTACAAAATGTCTTATATACTGTATGATAAAAACTTGTGGCTACTTAGCATTTCCTCTCCTCCCACATCTGACACTGGTAGTGTATTTCAATTCGTAAACTTCTGTGAATGCACTTACATGTAGTACACTTGTGTAGTGCTTATATTTTGACAAGGTAGTGTTGTTTTAAATCATACATGGCCATTATGCACAGACTAATCCCAACTAAAATGTGTCTGTATCATCTAATATCAAATGTAAACTCTAATTGGGGTGGCCTCTAGCTCACCCAGTAAGAACATTCACCCCATGTTGGCTGAGTCCTACACCGGCCTGGGTTCGTATCCCCGTCTATCCACTATCAAGGGAAAAGCCCCCCAAAAATGTAAACTCTTACCCTGGATTTCCATCAACTGCGTGTCTGCTCCATGCTCTGCTGTCTTTTAATACCCACCAGGTCCGGATTTGTTGAGGAACGGCTGCGGCTATGACTGACAGCTTCATGTGTGATCGTGCAATATAACAGGATGAAGAACCACAAAACCTCTGACCTGTTGACTTCAGGCCTGTCTCTGTCCATTGAATGCTGAAGGCTCCTCATAAACGTACCAGCACTCTGGGCTTACTAAAAAAGAGAAATGTTGACATATACTGTATATTGGCAGTTTAGCCAATAGATTCTATCATACAATTGCATCCTCCTCAGCAACTACTAAAACAAAAGGAGTAGCTATTGTTGTCAAACGGAACCTCCTACTTAAAGTGTTGTCATCTTGGTGAGATGATGGGCAGGATTGGGATCTCCACAACAGTTTGGTGCTAGGAAAATTGCCCTTGTGTCAGCTTATGCGCCTAATGTTTTTGATGGCAATTTCTATAATATGCTCACAAATCAAATGCTGGAGTTAACAGACTGATCTATTATTGTTGGTGCAAATTTCAATACTGTGTGGGACCCAAATATCGATCGGTCAAACACAGGGGCCATTGGGGACCAGGCTCAGGCTACATATTATGCTCTGAAATCATGGGCCAGCAACTTGGGGCTTATAGATATTTGGCATGCAGTTAATCCCACCTGTAAGGATTATTCCTTTTTCCCAGGTAAACATAAATCTGTTTCCAGAATAGATTTTCTTTTTGCATCCCCTCAATTATTTCAACCAATTGATAAAGCGATGTTACTTCCAATGACATTATCTGACCATAAAGACGTTTTTGCACCGCCACCCTTGGCCAGCTATCTCAACGTGCAGTTAGATAGCGCTTCAATACCGCTTTGCTGACTAATGAATCCTATATCAGTTTTTTGCAGAATTACGGATATTTACAGAAATTAAAGTTGGCTCTGTAGAAGACCCTAGGATATTGTGGGATGTGATAAAAGGTTTTATTAGGAGCAACACCATACTTTTCTGCTCTAATGTGCGCAAAGCGACGTCACTGAAACTGCAAAACTTTGAAGCTCAGTTCACCAGACTATACTCACTGTTAGAAACTAATTTTACTGACCAGATAGCTTTAAAACGATCATTAGTTACGAAAGAAATAAACAAAATTTTGAAATAGAAGTCCGAATTTCTAACTGACAGAACCAGAGCGATATTACTCTTAGGGTGCTAGACCCAGCACCTTCTCGCTATGAGGTTAAGATCCAGTGATTATTTTGCAGATACTCCCGCTTTAAATCCTCAAATGGTAATATTAGATCTGACCCTGTTGAAATAAATGAATCCTTTCAGACATTTTATTCCAAATTGTATGAATCTGAGGATACTTTGGATAAATCCCACTGTGATAGCTGGTTGAATCAGCTATACTTGCCTCAGTTATCAGCAGAGGAATCAGCTAGCTTGGACAAATTGATTACTATTAAGATTGGCACTACAGAACATGCAAAAAGGAAAATCACCAGGCTGAATTTTATGTAACTTTTTGGGAACAGTTGGGCCCTTTCCTTCTAACATGATTAACTTATCTATTGAAAAGGGCAAATTCTCAAGGGATGTTAACACAGCCTTAATTTCTTTACTCTTGAAAAAGGATAAGGAGCCTACAGAGTGTTCTAGCTATTGGCCACTGAGCCTGCTTAATGCTGACATATAAATCTTTGCAAATCTCCTAGCCCATTACTTGGAGTCTCATATGGCAAAATTTGTGAAAGTAATGTTAGAAGCCTTGTCCACATTGTTAATGAGGCAGAGGACAGTAAGACCCCAATGCCACATCTTTCACTTGACCCAATGAAAGAGGTGATGGGCTTTGGTAACACTGTCATTGGTAAAAGTTTGTATTCTAATACTTCAGCCCAGAGTTTGGAAGCTTATCAGGCTTTAAGTGGTCAAAGTCTGCACTACTTCATTTAAATGACTCTGCTCTCAACTCAACCATCTCTGCCAGCGTCCCCATTGTTAAGCAGTTTAAATATTGATTTAAACTGCCTGAACTAGGTTACTAAACACAATTATTCTTTTGCGCTGAACAGCATTTTTAAGGATATGGAAAAGTGGATGGGGTCAATTCTGTGAGCTCTATGCTGCCTCTCTTCCCTCCTGCTGGCTACTGGCGGAAATTACAATCAATGGTATCTAAATGTATCTGCAAGCGCCCGTGACTTAAGATGTCTACTCTACAGAGGAGGAAAAAAGATGGTGGTCTTTCAGTTCAATTTTAAACATTATGTCTGGTCCTTTGTTTTGAGACCGCTCCTCACCTTGTTCAATCCAGATACATCTGTTTACTGGCATAATGTATTCTAACATTCCAGAAGTATCTTGCAATCCAGACCATCAGCAGATTCACTACAATTTCCTTCATACAACATATCTCACCCCTGTGAAAATGCAACACATCAAAATAATGAACAGCCCTTCATGCACTTTCAGCCCAATTAAAGCTTAAGGTACATATCTTCCTGCTCTGGGAGTGCTCTCCTGTTGGTCAGTTCTGTTACAATATTGCATCCAAATTTCCACCATGATTTTGCAGCTGCTAAAAGAATGATTGCAACCCAATAGAAGCCACCTCACCACCCTTTTTTTCTTGGATGGTGTGTATATGGAGCTATCAACAGAGCGCATCCATGGAGTGCAAGGAAAGACCTGAATACTTGGCACAATATTGTTGCCTCTTTGAGGTCCTCAACCTGTGCGTGTGATTGGTCCCTTGTCTTTTGTCTGTCTGTCTGTCTGTGTGTCTGTTTATGTACGTGTTTGTGTGTGTCTGTTTCTGAATGGGTTGATTTGTCTCTCTCCCTCCCAGGTCTCCTCTCTGTGTATTTTGACTCTGGAACGTGTTCCATGTCTCAGTGTATTGTTTGTAATTGTTTGTATATGTTAATTTCTGAATATAAAAGAAAATAAAAAAAATGTAATCACAAAAAAGGATTGGATATGGGGCAGCAAGAATTGGTTCCACACTAAATTAACATCAAAATAAACACATTTTTTTCATCAACAGAAACAAGAAACAAAAAACAAAAAACAGCACCTTGGAGAGGAAACTCTAGACTAGCAGTGTCCCAGCTAAGCTATGGAGAGTAGGCCATATTAAGCTAGGTCAACATAGCATTCAGAAACACAGTCTCTGTAATCATATCAGGCAACAGTGCGATAAAACTAGGACACATTAAGAGAGCAAGACAAACCAATGATCCATGTTTATCAGGTAGTTGTTTCAGTCCTGATCCTCCTCCACGGTGCCCTCGTTGACAGGATCCGAAGCAGCGGCTCTCCCCGCCACAGCAAGAGGACAGAGCGCAGTAATTGAATGCTCGTTGAAAATCCGTGTGCAATTAATAGTGTTGTTCCTCTTTGGGCTATCACTGTAAATTCGGTGAGCTCTCATAATCTCAATCTGAACATCTGCCAAATTTGGGAACCACTTAGGCAGGGACTGCGAAAGATACTGGGTAGCATTAGAGCCTTCCAGCCCTTCTTTCAGCCTGACGATGCGGATGTTGCATCTTCGGTTTCTGTCCTCCGAGTCTGCTAGTTTTACCTCCATCTCCTGAAAAGCGTGGCCATGACTGTCAAGAATACTTGTGACAGTTTTTAGGTTCACATTTGATCTGATAGAGCTTACAGTCAGAAATGCTATCTGAGCATGGATAGCAGGTTATTGTTGTTGTCGATCCCCACCTGTTGAATCTGAGACTGGATCTGAGCAAAACGTGGTTTGAGGTAGCCTTACTGTTTCTCCAGTAATGCCTCTGCAATGGCATCCATATCGCCGCACTGGGTTCTGTTCTTGTTTGCCATTCTACAGTGGCTAGAATAAGTTTACACAGTCATGCTAAAATTGATTAAAAAGAGGAATAAAATAACATCTTTTGGAAATTGATCTTAATACCTTTTAATTAAAATTGTTTTTTTAGGAAAATTCAACCTTTTAAGGACACCAATTTTCTTTGTGAATGAATAATATATTGTAAATAAATAAATGTTCTTCCTTAAAATGTTAAATTCCAATAGAGGAATTTTTATTATTAAAGGCAGTTATTTCATGGATCAGGATACTATGCATCCTGATAAAGTTCCCTTGGCCTTTGGAAATAAAATCGCCCCATATCATCACATACCCTTTTATTTATTTAAAAATTTCAACATTTATTTATTTACAATATATTATTCTCTGTCTCTATGTCCAGCCGATCACGTGACACTTTCTTGATTTCAATCTTGACCACATAAGATTAAGCTACAAAATGAGATCCTGCTGCATGCAACCTAAAGGTGACTTTTACTTGAATATTCAAATATAATTTGTTTATGTTCCATGACAATATGAAAATCTTCCATCTGAGATGCTTGTCATATATTTTGCAGTCACAGCAGAAAGTCTGAGCCGGCATCAGCAAAGAGGACAAGACGGAACAAATTAAAGAACCTAATTGCCAAGTTGATTGGAGAAATGACTCAATGGTCAAAATAAGCATTTAACTGTGAATGAAATAGGATATATCCTACATTTAACTGATCTAGACAAGGGCAAACTCTTGAGCCAGATTGGGAATGGATAAAGGTGTTGGGGGATGGGCATGATCCTTTAGAGTTCAGACTTTGCAACACCAACCCATGCTTTACTAAAGGGGATTTTTTCCAATATTTTAGACTTCTAGGGACAAAGACAAAGGAGTCTATCACTCCACTCACAAACCTGGCAACCACCTAGATCTCATATTCACCAGAAACTGCTCTACATCCAACCTCAATGTTACTCCACTCCATACCTCAGACCACTTCTTCATCTCTTACTCTCTCCCAAACTCACACACATATCTCAAGAGACACTATAACTGTCCGCCGTAACATTTGTTCACACTCTCTTCTTCTTCTCTGGCATTATCTACTCATTATTATCAACTCTCCTTCCATTTAACTCTTACTGATGACTTCCAACGCTGCCACAAACACTCTCCTCTCTACTCTATCCTCTTCCCTTGACTCTCTCTGCCCCATTACTTCACTGCAGGATCGCAAGTCCCTCCCCAGCTGGGTGGTAATCCGACTCAGTGCGTGCTGAAAGATCAACTATACGGGCAAAAGGAAATGGTGGAAATCTAAACACCCAGATGATCTGCTTACCTATCAGCCTCTTCTTTCCTCCGCTGCCTCTATTTCTGCAGCAAAAAACAAACTCTTTTCACCAAAATTGAGTCCTCTTTCTCCAACACCAAAAAACTTTTTTCCATCTTCTCAAACCTCCTAGATTCCCCCAGCACACCTCCTCTCTCACTACTTTGTAAAAGAGATAGATGACATACGCTCTTCATTCTCCACCACACAAATCATCTTACCATCCATCACATCCAGTACACTTTCACCCCTCTCTCCAAATCAAATTCTTACTTTGATTACCTCCGCCCGCCCAACCAGCTGCCCCCTTGATCCTATCTCTTCTCTAGTCTATTGCTCCTGACCTTCCTCCTTTCCTCGCCCATATTATCATCTCCTTGTCAACAGGCCGTTTCCCTGACGCTGTCAAAGAGTGACCCCACTACTCAAAAACCAACCCTTGAGTCGTCTGAAGTAAATAACGACAGACCTATCTCCCTTTTTACATTTCTATCCCAAACTCTTGAGCGTGCAATTTATAATTAACTCTCTACTTATCTCCACCAGGACAACCTTCTTGATCCACACCAGTCTGGCTTCAAGGCTGGCCACTCAACAGAGACTGCCCTCCTTGCTGTCACAAAGCAGTTTCACATCGCTATAGCAACCTCCTCTGTCTTCCATCGTTATCCGATTCTTTCTTTCTGCTGCCTTTGACACAGTGAACCACCAGATCCTCATTTCGACACTTTCGATGTGGGTGTCTTAAGTTCTCACATCTTACCTGGCAGACCGAACCTACCGGGTATCTTGGAGAGGATCTACTTCAGAACCTTGCCCACTCAAAACTGGGGTTCCTCAGGGATCAGTCCTGGGTCCCCTTTTCTCTGTACACTAACTCTCTCAGGTCATTCACTCGCACAGCTTGTCTTATCACAGCTACGCAGATGGCACCTAATTAATTCTTTCTGGAGTCTAACACTCAAGTAGCAGCACGTATCTCAGCCTGTTTGACTGACATTTCTTCTTGGATGTCGACACACCATCTGAAACTCAACCTTGACAAGACTTGGGAAGGACGCTCCTACCCAAGACCTGACTATAACAATTTACAACTCTGTGGTAGTTTCCTCCCAGACTGCTAGAAACCTGGGTGTGACACTCGATGACCAACTCTCCTTCACTGCCAACGTTGCTGCAACTACCCGATCGTGTAGATACATGCTGCATAACATCAGAAGGATACATCCCCTCTAGTCATCTCACGTCTAGATTACGGCAACTCCCTTCTGATTGGCCTGCCTGCATTTGCCATCCATCACCTGCAACTCATGCAGAACGCAGCAGCTTGACTTGTCTCTCACACTACACCGCTCCTCTGCGCTCTTCACGGTAACCAGTTACTGGCCGAATCCGCTTCAAGACACTCGTACTTGCATACAGGGCCACGAACGGATCAGCCCCAGCGTACATCCAGGACATGGTCAAACCCCCCCACTCCGCTGTGCATCAGCCAACCTGCTTGCTGCTCCCTCACAGCGAGGGACAACTAATTACTCAACAAAATCCCAACTGTTTGCTGTCCTGCCTCCCAAATGGAAGTGGAATGAGCTCCATATTGACATCAGGATGGCTGAAAGGCTATGCATCTTCCGCTGAAAACACATCTCTTCCGACTACACTTCGGATTACCATGAAGAAGGAAAAGAAGAGAAAAATATATATAAAATCTTGAAACTGCACTTTCATGTCTCTGTAGTTTTGCTCATTTAAAGCAAATGTACTTACTACTTGTGGTCTGGAGTTTGCACCTTCAGGGTTGAAAGCACATAATTGGAAGTCGCTTTGGATAAAAGCATCAGCTAAATAAATAACATGTAATGTATTGTAAATACAAAATCGTATTTGTTAAAAGGATGCCTGCCTAGTAGTGCAAAAAATAAATTGTCCATTCATCCATTTTCTATAAACTCTTTTCCTGATTATGGTCAGGGTTGCTATTCCTGCATGATAAAAGGCAGGGTGAATGGTGGACAGGTCAATGCCCTAGCACAGGGCTAACTTATTTACACCTACAAGCAATTTAGAGACACCAGCTAACCCAGCCTGCATGTTTGTGTAATGTTGCTTGACAATCAAGTGCAGTGGACACACCACACATGTTATTTTAGACGAAAAATGTTCTCTATTTTTTAACATTAAATATGAAAGGTTACTGCCATTGGAGGTAGGGAACACTAACTAAACTAGCCACATACATCAGGCACTGAATAAACTAATGCATTTAACAACACTTCACCAGGTTCTGGTACAATTGACATAAACATCAGCGTTTCTGCAGGTTTCACCAACTCAAATTTAAGAGACTTTTTAAGACAGTTTTAAGATCATTATGAATTCAATTTAAGACCTATAGCATCAAAAACAATTTCAGAGTCTGGAGACATTGTCTGAAACAATTTCCCGATTTCCTCATTGGCATTATAGGACTGGTGTCTAGATGTAAACTAAGTTGCACTTGGTCTCATTTGTAGTTGTAACACAGCAAATTATATTTGGACTAGCAACAGAAAGAACTAAAACACCCAGTAGTTTGTAGGTAAGCTGAAACATTAAGGTCAGGACAGCTACAGAATCAATTGTGACAGTTTGTCCATTTGGACCCTGGAGGTACAATTAAGTATTGTTGGAATATTTTATTCTGTGTAGAAGTAAAACATTATGGCTGACCTTTGCGCTCTGCTTTTGCTGACTGTGGGAATGTCATCTAACTTGTTAGGATTGAAAAGGAGATGCTTTTCCTGAAGTTTCTGTGAAAGGACTATCTGACCTGATAAATATTTGGGCTGATTTTCATGAACAGGAAAGGCAGAGAGCAAAATAATGCTGTGTGTAAGATGTATTTGGGAGAAAGATAAAACCGAGGAATGACCTCACCCCACCGCTCTGTGCTTGGAGAAAGATAAGACTCGTACCTGGCCCAGTCTGTCGTCTCTGGCCTGGGAGCGGGAGATTTGAGGAATTTGTGCGACTTTGGCTTAACGATGGTTTGAGGAACCAAGGAGACCTGGAATACATCCAACTGATGACAGCACCACCAAGAACATGGGACAGAAATGGATGAAGAGGAGAGGGTTTTAGGTTAGTGGCATCAGATGCTGGGGAAATCACTGTTGGCCAGGGAGAGATATGACTTTGTATCTGATCTGGTCATTTTAATTGCAATATCATTTCACTAAAGCTGGTTATATTTTTAACTCAGTGAATCCTGAATTTATTTCCGATCCACCAGTAAATGAGCACTTGAATAGTTAAGGTGACAACGTGAATTGACCATAAATTGGAGTTAGATCAGACCAGAACTTGGTCATCGGTCACATTTTTATTTCTTCAGTATCTTGGACTTTGGATATATGCTTCATTTACACTATGTAACCTGGTGGATTAACAAAAACATTGGGACAAATACTACATACAGCTAATATTTGCATTAGTGTACATGTATTGTTTATAATTTAACCTTTCAAAAGTTGAAACAGCCAGCCATTTTATCTTGTTTTGTGTTCTAGGGATCTCTGTCATGGTTTTGTCCTTTGACAAGTTTCTGTTTTAGTTTTCTGTTTGTTTTCATGAACTTCCTGTCTTATTTTGAAATCCACTGTTTGTCTTCATTCACTTCACTTGTCTTCCTGCCTTTGTCAACTTTCCTGGGATTTCCCTCCCGCTCCTTATGTGTGTCACCTGTGTGTAATGATCATCACCTGTTCCCCTAGTATAAATACTCACCACATTCACTTACTTGGGCCAGATGGGTGTTACTCCCCCGTGTGTCTCACCCCACAACGGGTTTCCAGTTTGTTTTTCTGAGTGTTTCCTTGACCGTTTTGCCTTTATCCTAATGATGATTGTGCCTGCTGATTTTGTGCTGTTGCCTGATTGTTCTTTGAACAATAAACTGTACTTACCTGTTTATCTTGAGTCCTAAGGCGTGCATTTGAGTCTGCCTGTTGTACCCTGACAATCTCAGTAGGACTTGCAGACACATTTTATAAGGTCATGTTTATGTTTTCTGGAGTTCTTTTTTGGCCACTTATTGTGGACTTTATTTTGTTTCATTTCAGGCCACTTCACACCCCTGTTCTTGTCGGCTTTCCTGCTTGTGTGATCATCACCCGCCCCATGTCTAATTGCCTCCCCAGCTCCCTTAGTACATATACTCCCCTCTCTCTAGCTTTAGTTGCCATATTGTCTTGTACTAAATTGTCAGATGTGGAATGAAAATAAAAGTACAATGGTGCTCATTTCAATGTGTGTGTGTGTGTGTGTGTGTATACTTGATTAGCCAAAGACCCGCCGCGTGTTACCACAAGATAAGCTGATATAGACAGGTTTCATCGAAGGTGGGACAGTGGAAAAGAGAGAACATAAAACAGGATGTGAGAAAGGGATTGTGATCATGTGAGAAGTTGTGTAAGAGTCACAGGAAATAAAGGTATCCTCCTCCCTATGATGGTGACTGAAGAACCTTTTGGACCAGGAGAGCACTAAGAGGCGTGGACAAGCACCAACAAGGGGCCAATAGGATTTGGCCCCAGCCAACCAATGGGAGAAGACTACGGCCGGAGTAGAATAGTATATTATATTTCTGGACTAGGAAATCAAGGCCATTCTCCATAACTCCGGAGCAAAGTAGACATTGCCCTCATCGATTTGTGTCTTATTGTCCTTTTGCTTTATTACTTATAAATACATTAAAGAGATTAAATGAGAGATGTTGGGGCTTTTATGACTTCTTCTCAATTAAACAAATAACTCTGCCTCTAGCCTTACTTATTTTGTACCTCTGCATTACCTTACTTCTGCGTTTGGCCTGTAATTTGGACATTGTTGCCTGTGTGTAATAAACCCTCTAGTGAACTGATCCTCTGCCTTGAGTTGTGCATTTCTGTCCATAGCTGGCTTTGATCTGATATGTCCCCAGGTAACATACACCTCACAATCACACCAATTCTGGACTAAAGGCCTGCAGAATGAACGGGCCATGTAAAATAAGGATAACGACTCACACAAGCACACGCAATATTTAACTTTTTAGTTGTAATCTTTAGTCAGTAAAATGTGATAACTCGTGACTTATGTCCAGACAATTACAGCTCCTGTTTCTTTACATTGAACTTTGTGAAAAAGTAAAAGGAAGTTTTCTTGACATTAAGCAATGTACAGCTAAATTAAAGCTGCTTTTTCTCTTTGTTGGGAGTTGGGATTTTCCTGTGAGGGTAATGGCCTAAAACCGTCTTGGCCAGCCTAGCTGTCAGACCAGTTCAGCAGACAGCCCAGTCTACCACAGCAATATGCCAGAGGCCATTTTGGGTGTCTCATTTTGACAGAGCTGTAATATATCACCCTGCCATGTACTCCGTCTCCTCTGTCCACTCTAGTTGTGTCTCCAGTGGCTGGAGATCACACCCCTGCCATGAGCTTGACCTTGCAAGCTGTCTAAAGACAGCGCCCCCACTTGGTATGGAGGACCCTCTGGCCACTGTCACACCACAGCCAGCGTACGAGAAGCATGAACCATTAATTCAATTAGAACCACCCGCCAGATTCCCTCAGATTAAAAATAGAAATTGTAATTCCAGGCTTGTGCAATGTAAATTCAAATTAATTAAAACTGTATATCATTTAGCAAATAATTGGATCCCAATCATGTGTGTAATGAGAGGTGTTTGATTAATCTGCTGGAAAAAAACATCCAAAAGTGATCCAACCTGTTTTTCCCTTCTTTCTTTCTGAGTAGATGGAATGCTCTCAGAAGTGAATAAATGCCTGTGAAGTGGGAAGGAACCCAAGCACGTGTTTTGGATGAAGAGATGGGCGAGATATGGCTGTGAATGGGTTTTTATCCCCATCCAGGCTGTGTCAGTAGAGCAAAGGAGCATGAGCAGAGATCATTTATATCCAGAACTTGGAGGCTTACTGTGCAGTGAAAGAGAAAGAGAAGTGTGTATGACTAAGAGCCCCTCCAAAGCGGAGGAAAGTGAGCAGGAGAAGGGGGAAGGAACCGATGCTTGACCTTAGCTGGGGAACGATCCCACGGGGGTCAGTCATTCTGCTCATTTCTTCCATTTGGAAGAACATTGCAGTGTTGCAAGATAATCCCGCTGTGCAGCAGGGATCAAACCAATGCACACGTCACTGAGCCAAGTAGATTGCTGTCACTGTCTCAAACCATAACTTTCGTCCCACTGCCTTGTTTTTCTTTGCTCTGGTCTATACCACAGTCTGATCTCCAAGCTGTTTGGAGGTTTCTCTTTTACAAAAATGCATTAATTCAGTTCAATTCAATTATATTTATAGTGTCAATTCATAATAACAATAATAACAATGTCTCAAGACACTTTACAGATAGAGTAGGTATAGAGCACACTCTATAATTTACAAGGACCCAACAGTTTAGTAGTTCCCTCCAGAGCAAGCAACAGTGCGACAGTGGCGAGGAAAAACTCTCTTTTAGGAAGAAACCTGAGACAGACCCAGGCTCTTGGTAAAATCTTGGAGAATGAATCTGACAACTATGACCAGAAGACCAGAAGCCAGGTGGTCTGGGAGAAGCAGAGAAGAGAAGGTGTGCCGTGTCTGAAGCATACACCCTCCCCGCCGGTCTAGGCGGCAACCCTCACTACTTAACTATAGTTTTAAGCCAAATGTTCTATAAGGGTGGTTCCACAGACCGATGAATCTGGCTTCCATTCTATTTTTAGACTTTATAAAGAGAAGCAGAGAAAGAGAAGGAGCTTTGTGGTCCGTTTACTATTCTGAAGCTATACACCCTCCCTAGAAACCTAATATAAAGAAACCTAATATACAAGCTGAATTGTATGGAAATGTGTATAAAATGATGCACAGGACATCTTGCACATTTCCATTTGATGTAATGCAGCTGACACAGAATACTTTCAGACAGATAATGAAACTGTATAAATAGCTAGACACAACATCAGAAAATAGTATTTGTCTGGTTAAAACCTGTGGGAGAATGTGAGAATTGTGATTGTGTGTGTTTTATATTAATTGTGAAATCTCATTCATACTCCTGCTTCCACCTTAGGTCCTATTTTATTCAGATTTTATACGGCTCCCTTGAAAATGCATTTCTTTGTTCCAACACAGGTTTATGTCTTAGGAACCTGGCGGTGGTGGTGGAGGGATATGTCTGCCTTGGACTCCACAGCCAATCCCACCCCCACCCCCACCCCCACCCCCACCGCACTGCTGACACAAATGCCACATCAGCACCAATTTCTGTTACTTCACTGTGGGCCAGATCAGAAGTGATTACTGTGGGTGCCGGGGGTGGCGCTGGGCCTCAGCTGCTCCTCTAATTTGCAATGACACCTCATTTTAGGGGCTTTCGCCTTCTAAGCCACAGTGGGAGCAGGCCACTGAGAAATGTAATCTAATCACTGAAGGACGGGGAGATATTACCCTCTGTTTTCCTCTGCTATATATGTCCATTATCTGATCTGAAATGAGGTGAAAAATAGCACAATCTAAGGATTTGCTCACATGTGTCATTTGGCTGTGAAAGGCCAATCCTTTGCAGATCTATGATGCACATGATGACGTATACAGAGGTGTACTCCTCGACGCAGCAGCGGTGGGTTCGACTCCAACCTGTGGCTCTTTGCTGCATGTCATTCCCCTCTCTCTCCCCTCTCATGTCTTTAGCTGTCCTGCCAAATAAAAGGGCTAAACTGCCCAAAATATAATCTTTAATAAAAATGAAAAATAGATGATGATCTGTCATGTGACGTGATCTGGAAAGAAAAAAAACATTGGAACTGCTGCTTACAAAGCCCTCACTAAATGGTTATCATGAGATAAAACTGTGTGCTCTGTAGTTCAGCTGAAATTATTTCCTCTCACACACCTACACAGACCAAAAATCTAATTATCAGGGTAGAGCAGACAATACACGTCTGAGTGTGAGAACAAGGCAAACAAGAGCCAGAGAGTTTGACTATATCTCAATAGAAGCCAGAGAATGTTCCATAACATGTTTGTTAATCAGGAGCTCAAGGCTTCCCTCTGGTCCCCCAACTTCACAGCAGAGGAATAAGTCCCCAATGCCCACACAAACACAGAATCCCCCCAAAGCCAAAGAAGACTCTGAATTAAAGAAAGCAATACATACATATATGATAACCTTGGGGTCTAAAAAGCTGCAGCAGTACAGTTTACTGAGAGGTTGAACTCTTCTCTGTGAAGCAAATCAGAGCTACAAAAAAAGCAAAGACAAACCATGGACTCTCACTTCGGCTTGACACATTCAACAACACCTCCAAAAATACCGCTGTCGCCCGCAGCACCGCTCTCTTTCTCTCACAGTTTCAGTACACAGTCCTGTTTTCAAGGTGATGTGTGACATGCTCTTCTTACAAATAATGAGTTAGACTCATAAACACGGCCGTGTGAATGAGCCCTTGTTGCAGAGAAGCCCTTTCTAAAAATTATCCTGTTGAAAGTCAGAGGTGTGGCAATGGAGGACGACAGCAGGTGTACCGAGGATTTAAGCTGAAATGTCAGAGGCTTCTTTGTCGAATTACTCTTTCCTTTGTCGAGTAGGGAGCAGGAGGCAGACCTGTACGTTTGTGTGTGTGTTTGCAGAAGACCGAACCATCTGGCATTCAGCACAAGAAAGAAATGATGGGTCTTTTTCCCTGTGGTAATATTGGAACCAAATGGAACCCAAATGAAATGGTGATGCGGTCAGTTTGGTTAGAATTAATGAAGCAGCAGGGTTCAGTGATATGTTAGCAAGATGTCAGGGGACAGGATTTACTATTATAGCCAAAGTAGTATACAGGTGCTCGTCATATAATTAGAATATCATGAAAAAGTTGATTTGTCAATAATTCCATTCAAAAATGGAAATTTGCATAATCTATTCATTCATTACACAGAGTGATTTCATTTCTGTGATGATTGTGAGGATCATAACTGACAACTAATGAATATCCCAAATTCAGTATCTCCAAAAATTAGAATATTACATAACCCTTGTATTGACTTCCCGTCAAAATTGAAAATCACACTTGACGGTTTTTATCAATGTTTAACTTTTTTTTAACGTTCTTTGTCCCTTTTTTCAATGTTTACTTTTTTGGCGTTCAACACTATATAACACTAACTTATTAACTTTAGTTTTACAGTTATTTTTGTAATTTATGGTCAAACCTCATTTATAGGAAATTATACCTAATGTTTGAGTTATAAAACAGAAATTAGGAATTATTTAGATTAAAAGGAATGGATGTTGATAGATAATCACAGACTGGAATATGTCAACTTTTACTCAATACTATTTCAAAACCAATTACTTTTTTTTTTTTTTTTTTTCAAATGCTATAAAAATTGATAAGATTCTTTCAAAATTAATGAAAAGAGATTTGTATTTGGGTAATTACAAGTAGTTAAAAAGAACATTCATATAGGAAAACGGGTCAATTTGACCAAAGACAACATGATGGTTATGACCAATACAAAATTTTTTAGAAATGTTGGCCAACTGACATGTATGAACATGAAAAGTATGGGTATGTACAGCACTCATATTTATACTATCAATACTTAGTTAGCTCCTTTTGCCTGAATTACTGCAGCAATGCAAGGAATGCGACAGCTGAAACCCATGTCTTGCATACGTCTGTGCGTGGTGGTTCTTGAAGCACTGACTCAAGCTGCTGTCCACTCTTTGTGAATCTCCCCCACATTTTTCAATGGGTTTGGTTTCACAAGCCTCTCCAGGGTGTGGTTATCCCTATTGCTTGTACACTTTTTTCTACCACATCTTTTCCTTCCCTTCACCTCTCTCTTAAGGTGCTTGGCTCTGTGAACAGCCAGCCTCTTTAGCAATGACCTTTTCCTCTCCTTGTGGAAGGTGTCAATTGTCGTCTTTTGGACAGCTGTTAAATCAGTAGTCTACCCCATGATTCTATAGCCTACAGAACTACACTAACAGACCATTTAAAGGTGTTTTGAGTTAATTAGCTGATTACAGTGTGGCACCACGTGTCTTCAATATTGAACCTTGTCACAATATTCAAATTTTCTGAGCTACTGAATTTGGAATTAATTTTTTCATTAGTCAGTTATAATCATCAAAATTAAAAGAAATGAACATTTGAAATACACTCACCGGCCACTTTATTAGGTACACCTGTCCAACTGCTCGTTAACACTTAATTTCTAAGCAGCCAATCACATGGCGGCAACTCAGTGCATTTAGGCATGTAGACATGGTCAAGACAATCTCCTGCAGTTCAAACCGAGCATCAGTATGGGGAAGAAAGGTGATTTGAGTGACTTTGAACGTGGCATGATTGTTGGTGCCAGAAGGGCTGGTCTGAGTATTTCAGAAACTGCTAATCTACTGGGATTTTCACGCACAACCATCTCTAGGGTTTACAGAGAATGGTCCGAAAAAGAAAAAACATCCAGTGAGCGGCAGTTCTGTGGGCGGAAATGCCTTGTTGATGCCAGAGGTCAGAGGAGAATGGCCAGACTGGTTCGAGCTGATAGAAGGGCAACAGTGACTCAAATTACCACCCGTTACAACCAAGGTGGGCAGAAGAGCATCTCTGAACGCACAGTACGTCGAACTTTGAGGCAGATGGGCTACAGCAGCAGAAGACCACACCGGGTGCCACTCCTTTCAGCTAAGAACAGGAAACTGAGGCTACAATTTGCACAAGCTCATCGAAATTGGACAATAGAAGATTGGAAAAACGTTGCCTGGTCTGATGAGTCTCGATTTCTGCTGCGACGTTCGGATGGTAGGGTCAGAATTTGGCGTCTACAACATGAAAGCATGGATCCATCCTGCCTTGTATCAACGGTTCAGGCTGGTGGTGGTGGTGTCATGGTGTGGGGAATATTTTCTTGGCACTCTTTGGGCCCTTTGGTACCAATTAACCATCGTTGCAACGCCACAGCCTACCTGAGTATTGTTGCTGACCATGTCCATCCCTTTATGACCACAATGTACCCAACTTCTGATGGCTACTTTCAGCAGGATAATGCGCCATGTCATAAAGCTGGAATCATCTCAAACTGGTTTCTTGAACATGACAATGAGTTTGCTGTACTCAAATGGCCTCCACAGTCACCAGATCTCAATCCAATAGAGCATCTTTGGGATGTGGTGGAACGGGAGATTCGCATCATGGATGTGCAGCCGACAAATCTGCGGCAACTGTGTGATGCCATCATGTCAATATGGACCAAACTCCCTGAGGAATGCTTCCAGCACCTTGTTGAATCTATGCCACGAAGAATTGAGGCAGTTCTGAAGGCAAAAGGGGGTCCAACCCGTTACTAGCATGGGGTACCTAATAAAGTGGCCGGTGAGTGTATATCACTCTGTGTGTGTGATGAATAAATATAATATACAAATTTCACTGTTTGAATGGAATTACTGACATAAATCAACTTTTTTATGATATTCTAATTATAGTGTCTTTCTTTTTGGCTGAATGTCCATTACAAAACGCTTTCTTTGTATTGGAATTTTAAACTCTGGTGAATTTCTCAGGACTATGGTTAACTGCTCCTCGGATCTCTGCAGGGTAAATCCAGAAAGCTAGCTAGACTATCTGTTCAATCTGAGTTTTCTGTTGCACAACTAAAACAACCTTTGTACGTACATGTTCTACCAAAATAAGTTCCTTCTCAAGGTTATTTTACAGAGGCATCGGGGCTCTGTGCAGCGTTTAGTGCCGCCCATGACAATTGTGATTGGTTTAAAGTAATGCCAGTAAAACCAGAGCATGTTTCTGTCTTGTCCCGGAATGCTGTGTGGACTGTCAGACCCTCTTCCACAGTGCTGTGGAGGAAGATCCGGCGAAGAGAGACTATAGCCAAAGTGATCATGATGGTAACGTCAGTGGATATTTGACACTGGTTCCCATTGGCTGATTGACTTTTTATTGGACTTTTTGATGTTCCCACTAGTACACTTTTTTTATTTTTTAACAACTTTGAAACCTCTCTCAGTCAGCATTCTTGTGGTTACTTGTGTTGTGGACTTGTGAAATAATATCAGTCACAGAGCAAGTACGGTGTGAGTTCAAACAGCACTCTGGTGACGGACACAGATTTTATAGTTAGACAAAAAGTGTAATTAGTTTTGATTTATTTTATGATATTTTATACGTATGATAGGATGAATACTGTTGGCATACATACCTTAGTGTGATTATACAAACATGTGAGTGATTATTGGTGTGCAAATGAGTTTCTATGTCCCATTCAGTGTCTCAATGTCATCATGCAGATACGCCAATTCCGCTTCGAATGGGAATTCCATTGAATCAACGCTGCTCCAGGTGGTTGAAGGGGGGGATTTTGCATTTAAAAACCCCACTAAAAAGCTCTCTATTTGGTTTTCTTAAGGTTATTCTATCATTGCAACATATATTAAAAATAGGTTTTTAGGAAAAGTCAGGGCATAGCACACACAATGATGAAATAATTAAATTTGTTTAATAACAAAATTAGATGACATGGGCTATGGCGGTTCTAGTGTTAAATGTTCCTGCGCAGCATCTAAAAGACTATTTAGACATTAATGCAGATTGTTTGGATCCTCAATATGGGAACAGTGTGTACCCACCCAACAGAGATTTCTTAACATGACAATATATTTTCAGTGGCTGTCGGTTGATAAGACTTGGGGAAAAAGCTTTACATATTATTTAGCATAATGCATTCATAGAGGTGAAAAGGAGGCTAGGGTTATAATTGAAAATGAGCTGAAACTGGCTGACAAAAGCTCTGCTGAAGTGATTATCTTTTATTCATTAGAATTTTCATCTTCTGAGGCTACAAGGAAAATTAGAATTCACTGTCACTCCTGCTCACTTGCTATTGTGATTCAGAAAATATGTGATAGTGAATGTGCTCTATTCAGCCTGTACACAATACAGGGAACATGACACCAGACCAAAGATGATAGAAATATGAATTCAGATATATACATAATGATCAAAACCTTTGACAGAAAGAGAGAGTCCAAGACCACAATATTCTACTGGATGTATAAAAAAACAAAAGTGAGTGCTATGACATGATGGAAATAGACTTAAAGTAAAGTTATTGTTACAATCCCCTTTAATGACTCAGACACAAAACTCCACATATAATAGTTAAAACACACAAGGGCACGCAAGTGTCACGTATAGGCTGCGTAACATAGATCAGCCTGGTCTCACAGAAAAAACTCTGTCTCTGATTGGCTAGTACTTGCTGCCTCCTTTAAAGATTGACGAAATGAAGGAAGAAGGAAAAAAACACTTCCTGAATTGGCTCGGAAGATAATAGCAGGATTAACAATAACATTTTTAAATGGCTATTAAAAAGGTTGCAGATCTCATCATTCTGTCACTGCCCAGGGGCCTTTGCCTTCAAAGTCCACATTTCAGAGTGGTCTGGTGATCTACAGTCTCTCAAAATTGATTAAAAACACTTTTTATTTATGATTTCTGTGAGCTGGTTTAGGAGCCCCTATTATGCGTTTTTTATTTCCCCCATCTTTTAACGTTATATAGTTTTTTTGTGTATGTACCAGATGTATATAGTACAAAAAAACACATCATTGAAATTCCTCAATTTGTGATGTAATAGATGGAGAAAGCCAGCCCAGTTTTTCATATGTGCTACCCATTCTGCCTGAGCAAGCGCAGCCCGTCCAGTGGGTTGTTTGAATTTGGTTGACAGGAGAGCACTCCCAGAACATGTGAAGATATGTACCTTGAACTTTTATTGGACAAAAAGTGCATAAAGGCCTGGTTATTATTTTCATGTGGTGCATTTTCATGGGGGTGAGACATGTCCTATGAATGAAATTGTAGTGAATATGCTGATGGTCTGGATTGCGAGATACTTCTGGAACGTTAGACCATACATCATACCTGTCAAGATCGACACTCAGCCCTGGGCAATCACGTGTCCAGAGCCTCTCAATAGGAAGGGCAAAGCGACCAGATATCACTAAGAACTGATAAAGCCTGGATACCATACCTCAGTTTTTAGCTGCACAGTAAATAACTTCCGGATAGGATAGCTGGGCAAAGGCTTCTGTGAGGGAACACCTTAATTGAAGTTAAAAGAAAAAAGAGGAAAGTGGTAGAATTAATGCATTTTGTAAGTCAGAGAAGGGAAACAAGCCAACCTCGCCAAAAATGTCTCTTAGACAATGAACTTCCCTTTATTCCCTTTGTGGAGCAATTATTAGCCTCCCACCAATCAGGAGTGCTGTATTATTGAATAATGGGGGGAATGTGTGCCAGTTACAAGCTATATGGAAGTATATTTCAGCTAATCTCCAAGTCTTGATAAGATGTAAGATAATGGGGCCAAAGCGTACCTGGCACTGTTTATTAGAAACATTGGCAAAAGAACGTCATGGAGTGACCAAGGCTCTGTCATAGCACTTTCTAAGGTACGCCAGAAAACAGACACATGTGGACTAAACCAAATAAGGAGGGGTCTTAACACAAAGGACCAGAAATAATGTTTAAAGTCCTCTTTACTTCTCTGTAGAGTAGACATCTTAAGTCGCAGCTGATTACCTTTCCAGATAAATGTATTTACCGCTGATTGTAATTTAAGCCAATAACCAGCAGGAGGGGAGCATAGAGCTCACAAAATTGACCCTGGGTAAAACTGAGATATGGGCTTGAATCGACTTAGGGAGACCCATCCATTTTTCCATATCTTTGCTTTATCTTTCTAAATATTTAAACTGCTTAACAATGGGGATGTTGGGCTCCCAGGTTTATTCGTCGACCCAGCAGGCCAGGGGTTCAACTCCGACCTGCGGTCATTCCCCCCCCCCCCAAGGCCCATCACCATGGCCACTCAAGTCTGTTAAAGGCTTTCATTGCGTGACAGAGAAGTGACATTGAGGTCTTACTGTTCTCTGCCGCATTAACATTGTGGAGAAGGCGTCAAACATTATCTGCTACTAGTCTTGTTTTTATGAATCCTGTTTGGAGTCTCATTTGGCAAAATCAATGAACTCAGACCAAACGGTGGGCTAGGAGCTTTGCAAAGATTTTTATATCAGCATTAAACAGGCTTAGAGGTCGATAGCTAGAACACTAGGTAGGATCCTTATCCTTTTTCAAGAGTAAGAAATTAAGGCTGTGTTAACATCCCTCAAGAATTCCCCCTTTTCAATAGAGAAGTTAATCATGTCAAGAAGGAAAGGGCCCAAGTGTTCCCAAAAAGTTACATAAAATTCAGGTGGAATCCCATCACATACTGGTGATTTTCCTTTTTTGCATATTCTGTACTGCCATCTTTAATTCTTCTATAGTTATCAGTTTGTCCAAGCTAGCTGATTCCACTGCTGATGAACATTGCAAGTTGAGATGATTTAACCAGCTCTCACAGTGGAATTTAACCAAAGTAACCTCAGATTCATACAGATTGGAATTGAATATCTGGAAAAATGTATTTATTTTGACAGGGTCAGTTCTAATATTACCATCTGAAGATTTAATAGCGGGAATATCTGCAACATAATCACTGGATCTTAATCATAAATTTTATGTTGAGCTACTGTACATCAACAATTCACTGATTTCAAGCAATAAAGGATTGAAGACAAAGAACTAACAAGTATTTTTGCAGTACAACTGAAGAAGTGCAGTGGCTGTATCCTCTGTTTAGTCTCAGGTCAAGGTATGAGCTCACTGCTTAACAAAAGCAATCATTCCAGGTCAGTGCTCCACTGATCCCAAGAGAAAGGGGGGGATCATCTCTTATGGCTGCTCTTTGGTTGTGTTTTTCAGCTCTGGGATGAGTGAGCAGGTTAACTATGGCGCTCTGCTTATCAACACACATCAAGAAACTGCACATCTGTCCCCGTTTATAAACCTATTTTGGAGAAAAGCAGCAAAAAAAGTTGATTTTTTATACACACTAACCTGCAAATTGATGGATACAACTAAGCATTCACACTGCCTTTATTACAAATATCAGCCCCCTCACTCTGACAAATGCTCACACACACACACACACATAGCATGGCTGCTTTTTTGGTAACATCTAGCTTTGTGTCTTTGGGGTTTTCCCAGCATGCTGAGCACTTGAAACACACTGACAAATGTCATGAGGAGGGGGAGATAATGAAGCAATGCCGAGACTAACAAGACCCACCCTTACTGGGTACAGCTGGAAGAAAATCGGCTTTATGTTCAGCTAGAGCAGTGTTCAAAAATCCTATTTGCTTGTTTCCTGTTTATCCCTTCAGAACGGTGTTCTGAGGCAGATGAGCTGAGCTCACACACAGGCAGGTCTGTAAGAGGGATGAGGACAGAGATTACCCAGTCATTCTTTTTTTTAAGATTATTTTTGGGGGCTTTTCCCCTTTTATTAGAGTTGATAGACATTAAAGTGTGAGAGATAGATGGGAAATGACACACAGCAAAGGGCCGCAGGTCAGACCCGAACCCCGGCCCCTGCAGGACTCAGCCAACACTGGGTGAGCTAGTTGGTATTCCAAATCTGTTCTTCAGCCATCCACTAAAGCACACACTAATTGCCTAAGTGAAGAAAGGCATTCTTGGTCATACTTTTCAAAATTTGGGGAACAACACTGTACTGTACCAAAGTATTTCTATAGTCCAAGAAAAACACAAAATTCTGGGACTTTTTCACAAGGAGTTGAGAGTTAAAAGATTTAGGAGTGACTTACATAAGGTAACTGCTGATTTATACAATAATGCAACAGTGTTCTGAATAGAAAACGTAATGAATTGTAATGTTTTCTATATTGATAATTAAATTGTCAGTGGTGTTGAATATACGATATACGACCACTACAACGGTTTGGCACGCATGATAACTGTGGCTCAATTGCAAAGAATTACAGTTTCACTGTGGCTGTTACGTGAACGGGGCTCAGCAGAGAGGCGGAGCGAGACAGGGAGTCAGGGCAATGCCAGTAAGGCGGTCTGAACTGTGTTTTTCATGTTTTTCCACTTTCAAGATGAATCTCTTGTCATCTGTGGTGTTGTAGATGAGATGTATACAATATGTGGTGGTGGAAGGGGGTTTTAGTAAATTGAGTGAAAGCTCTCACTGGCTCGCGTGAAAATAGACCTGGCATGCATCTTTACCAGCGTGACAAGTTGCTTCATGCTCGCTTCTGGGACGCACCGTGACGCGGCTGGTGGAATATCATTACATTAAATTACATGTCATTTAGCTGATGCTTTCATCCAAAGCGACATACAATTATATATGTGGACCAACTATGGGTTAAGTGTCTTGCTCAGGGACACATTGGTTGATGTATTGCAGTGGGAATTGAAACCAGATCTCCCAACCAAAGGCAAATGTCATATCCACGCAACTCGCAGACTCGCCAAAACTTTCTCTAGCCAGGGAAAACCCTATGTACCTTCATGCACAATTGGTGCATACTCTCTGTATGTACAGTATGTCATCAAATACACGTATTAGTAATTCAATACTCAATTGTTATATACAATTTCTTTTGTATGTATGCATTTAGTGTCATATTTAAATGAAAAGACATAGGACAAGTGTCTATTTGTCTTCAGTGACAGAATTCATTTTTTTATTGTGATAAAATCACAACACAAAAAACTATCATTGTTAAAAGCACTGGTATTAATTCGATACAAATTTGTTGTTTAAGTATCAAATCATAACAAAAGTTATCTAAGGACAGTTTACAGATCTAGACCACACTTTTGTGTAATTACAATTGCACTTGCAAGTGCATCACCGGTGGGGAAAAACAGGCAGAGAGAGTTTTGCTTATTGTAACAACTACAATAAGATCTAACTATAATAAATGTGAAAATATGATGTACTGTAGTATAGCAGTTGGTGTAATGGTACTACTACTACTACTACTACTACTACTACTACTACTAATAATAATAATAATAATAATAAAACAGAATTTTCAATTGCTAACAAGTGTTTACCTGTATACTTTAGTCCTGCTTTGCCAGACCTTCCTGGAAGTAGAATTTGCAGATATACTGTAGACCAACTATACTTAAGATTCTTTTTTTTTAAACTCTTAACACAGCAACACTACCTAACACAATTAGCCTATAGTACGTTTTCTGCTCAAAACCACATTTTGTTTATTAAATACCAACTCTACATTTCCAAATGCAAACAAATGTTTGTCAAAACATGACAAACCCGACTCAAGATCAAATCATTCATTCAAAACACTCACATGTTTTCCCCACAAGAAAAACAGTCAATCATAGCACAACACAACTTTCTAAATACAGTTGATGGCATTAAAAAACTGCATTAGTTTTTATGTTTCAGTTGCATGTGGGGTTTAATTAGCCTCGAATTCCATGACTCTTGATATCTAATGCAGTATCAGTACTGTAACTCATGTTTACATGTAGAGTAATGAATTATAAAACTCACTATAGAAAGAGCCAGGGATAAACAACATACTGTACCACGACGTATTGGTGCATGAGTTCTGCCCACTGTTCCTTTCAAAAGGAACTGTGTATATGGTTTCATTCAAACTGTCATGATTGTTAGTGTCTGTATGTTCTGTTTTATTTTGAAGTCTCTGTTTCTCCCTTGTCTTGTCTAGTTTTACTTCATGTCTTGTGATTGTCTGCCCAGCACTGATTTGTTTCATCTGTTCCTCATACCTAGTATCACCTGTCCATTGTTAGTTCTCATTACCTGGTGTATTTAGTGTGTGTGTGTATTTGGTGTGTTGTCTCTGTCTGGTGTTGGATAATTGTATGCTTCATGTTGTATTGTGTGCTGTCGTTGTGGTTTGTCTTTTGCTTCCTGGCCTTCATGTTTTTGGGGATTATTTTGGTGTGTGCCTGCCTGCCTGCCTACCTCTGGACTTCTTTTGTTGTAGTGATTTTTGTTTTATTAAATCTTTGAACGCTACTCTGCTCTCCGCTGCATTTGGGTCCAAGCTTTGCTGATTCCATCTCACAACCCTGACACAAACTCTCTCAAGCAGTGGTGGTCAGACTAATGCTTTCCACATTGTGAAATACCAGGTTGTCCTCAACAACTCTGGTCTGAACTTTTCTAAGTTTTATTGCATTGTCAGCAATAACCTATTCTACAATGGCATGTTCTTGGTCTTCGCTGAGTAGCTAGACGTGTCTTAAAGCAGAGGTCTTTTTGTTTTTTAAACCAAGGACCCCTTTACTGAAAGAGAGATGAAGCAGGGACCCTTACTACATATATTTTATACAATAAAGTTGCATAATAAACTGGGCCTACAATAACGTGTAGGGCGGCCTAAACCTTTTATACATACAGTATGTGTTTTGCATAACATACTAAGCTATTAAAATAGCCTAATGACTAATGGCATGATTTTATGAAACATGTTTTAAGCCTCTGCACCCTTAGATATTTTTGACAACTCATGGTGCGTCAAACATCAACCCTGTTGTGCACGTTAATCTATAAACATAACTTTTTCATAACAAACAGGGCTATTAGAATATTCGCGCTGCAGTGAGGTCACTCGAATGTCAAAAAATATTTTCATTTTTAATATTTTTATAAATATATAAAACGGAAATTCAATCTCACAGCTATCTATTGATATCACACACATAGCAATGAAATCTAAGCCTTCCTAAAACACTTCTCATATGTCTTGGGAGTCACACTGTAAAGAAATAAACATAAGTTATACAGTTGACAAAATGTCAACATTTTTTCAAAAAAAAAGTCCAGACGCTTTTGCCCTCATGACATTCACTTATGTTAATACTAAAAATATAAATGTCATATTTATTGATATCAAACACTTAGCAATGCTACACAAGCATTTGTGTTGTCTAAAACAGTTCTCTTATATATTTGGAGTCATTGAGTGCAAAAAATAAACATAAGGAACATATTATTTACAAATTATTTACATTTCTTCAAAACAGGCCCACAGTAATGCCATTCTTCTCTGTAGAATGGTAATAGACAATCTTTGGTCACATTTTACTATTTTTAACTTGGAGTGATCTCTCCTCACAATAAACAATCTTTGTTCTCCCTAGGATGACGTAATGTAGTTCAGCGTAAATTCTTTCAGGAAGACCTAAATATAAATCAATGCAGCACCGAAAAACCTTATCTTGATACATTGAAAAGGTTTTAAGAGATATTTAGTTGAAGCTGAATAGGCCATATACAGTACATTATTTCATATTCATTTATTTGAAAAGAGAGCTATTATTTAGTTTCAGGTTGTTACATATTTTACTTTATTACATACGCTATTTTTATACCATTAAGGCATAATGAAATTAAATACAGTATGCCTTTTCTCAGCACCAGTCAATAGTAAGTTATAAATAACATAAAAAAACTTTAAAACTTCCAGAATAACAATGCACATAGTGACTAAGTTCAGACCTCAATCAGGTCTCCAGGCAGAACATATTCCTCAAGTTTATTGGTAACCCCCATGTCCAAGCTTGATAGCATGTGTACATCAGGGTTGGACTCTTTCGCTATGACTGCATTCCTGGCCTGCTGCTCACATCTCTGCTGATGTTCTTTCTCTTAACGCAATGAAAGTTTTTGACAGACTTGAGGTGTCATTTTTATGGTCAATCTTAGAGGTGATGGGCTTTGGTAACACTTTTATTGGTATGATTATAGTTTTGTATTCTAATCCCTCAGCCCATATCTTAACCAGACGCACCTCTTCCTCTTTATTTCCAGTTTCCATATCTTCCCGCTACGACTGGCCCTTCATCATTCATCATCTCTCATTGTTTGTGGACAATCAATTTTTTTCTTCTTTTTTTTTTTTTTTTACAAATGATTGTAAAGACTTACAAATGATATGTTTAGGGCATTTTCTAAGTTCAACGTACGCTACACACGTTTATGTATCCATCTAATTTTAATAGCTCACGTTAATTATTGTGTGTTATCGGTTAACTTTATTTAATATTTTATATGTTGTTTTCTTTTGTTGGGTGAAAATATTCCACCAAAGCAAGTCATTTCCATAACTATTTACACCGTCGCTGCTTCTGAAAAGCGCCACCCAAGACGATTGTGATTGGTTTAAAGAAATGCAAACAACTATCCTAGAATGTATGTGTGGTGTAGCCAAAGCTTACTCCACAAATCTGTGGCGATCTGGAAATTCAAGACTAACTTAGTAACTACTCAGTATGATGAAGCACTTTACTTGAGGGGACATGAAAACCATAATGGTCAGATCTTTAAGTAATGAGGGATTACTTATGGAACGTTTCCATTACATCATACAGCTCTGCTTGACTCAACTCACTTTCTTGGTACCAAGTAGTTTTTGTTTTCACTGCAGATGGTACTTCAGTCACATTTTGAAGGTGTTTTTTTTTCAGGAAGAACAAATTGAGTAGAGCCATGCAGTGAAAATGCATAACCTCCAAGATGAATCTCATCTTGCATGGTGATGTAGAGGAGACGTATACGATAGTGGGGAGTGTCTTTTGGTAAATTGACTGGATACTCTTGCTGTTTCACATGAAAGTAGACCTGGTGCATATCTTTAGCGAGGTAGAGAGCTGATTCATGCATGCATGTGCGATTGGTGGAATATCAAGCATTGACTTTGTCCCTTGTCAGTCTGTGTCATGTCTTGTTTTACTTTGTGCCTTGTGTTTCCTGCATCGATTATTTGCCCAGCCCTGATGTGTTCCACCTGTTCATCAGCCCTTATGTCACCTGTTCCTCGTTACTACCCTCATAACCTTGTATATTTAGTCTGTGTGCTTTCTGTGTCTGGATAAGTATCTGCCTGTGCCAGCTGTGTTCCTGATGTTTAGATTAGATTATACTTTATTCATCCCACAGCGGGGGAATTTCCTTATTACAGCAGCAGCATTTTCTACAATAAGAGCAAAAATAAACAAATACACAGGTAAACACACAACAAGCAGACAGTGAGCAGAAGGTATGGCTGAATGTAAGTGACATCAAATAAAGGTTTCGTAAAGTGCGGTTGCAATGGTACAGAAAAACAATACTGCAGTGTAAGTGAGTGACATTAAATTAAATTGAATATGTAATTAAAATAGTTTAGCAAAAGTAAGTAACCATAAATAATATTGAAAAAGTAAGTACTTGTAACTGAAAAAAATATATAAATACAGATAGTAAAGATATCGAGAGTGTGTGGAGTAAATGAAACACAGGAACAGAAACTACAACAATATCAGGTAGTGCAGGTGTTGTAGAGTCTGACCGCGGCCGGGATGTAGGACCTACGGTACCTCTCCTTCTTACAGCGGGGGTGTATCAGTTTCCCTATGTTCTTGAGTTTTTCCCCGTGGGATTGGGATTTCTCCCCTGATTTCCGTGTTCCTGTTTCTTCCCCGTGTTTGGATATTCATAAGCTTATGTGTTTGTAAGTTCTCTTTGTGATCTTTATTAAACTTTTCCATACCAACTGCTGCCTTGCCTTTGCCTATTCTGCATTTGGTTCAAAGTCTGAACCGCTCCATGACAGGAACTCATGAGGAAAATGCAATGTCGTGTGTCGATTCACAAATATATATTAACTAATCATTACTTAATGTTTCATTGATATAGTATCTCAGTCTTTTTTCTAGTAACTCATCATTATCTATTAAATCCAGTATATCCAGTTCATTAATTATCTTCCTGATTCACTTCTCACAATGAATTCTATATTTATATACTGTTAAGTGGTTGTTGTGAAATGTTTAAAACAAAGAAATGTGTGGTGTTTAGTTTAAAACGGAAAAGGAAATGTTAAATTATAGTTTATAGCTGATACTGGAAAGGGTACACAACTTTATTTGTTTAATACTGAAGACTGTCACAGGAAATACTTTTATTTTGAAGTAGCCTACACGGAAGTTGTGTGTGTATTCTTGCTAGTTTTGCAGATGAACATGAGATGCTAGATGCAATCCGTGTCTGCCAGGCCTAAACTGTTCTTTTCTTGTTTGTACACTGCAGCATAGGGAACAATAAATGTTCTCAGTAAAAGACAAGCGTTTCCGGTTGTCATTTGAAGCCATTCCACTACAGTGTTACCAAAGTCATCCTGCATTAGCTACAAGCAGTTCATGTACTGTGCATGTATAGAAAACAGCATCATTAGATTACTAATGACTTACAAATTACAAACTAATTTAATTACTAATACAGAAGAAAACAGTCTGGAGCCTTACTAAAAGGCTTTGCAATAGTTTTATAGGTTTTTTATTCTCAGTGGACAAAAGAGATACTGATATCACTGGGTAGAAAAGGTATACACATACAGTATGTATCACCTGTTTTTTTGTTTTAACATACATTTCCATTTTGTGATCACTCCAACCACAGAGCAGACACACATGGTCTGATCGGTCGGAGCCACACAACTCCTTCCTAGTGCCGTACTGGTTTTATACTTTTAAGTTCTTCAGTGTGTTCTGGGGACAGGCAGCTCGCGGATAGTGAGATGTTTTTTACAGTGTGTTTTGGGGACAGGCAGCTAGCAGATAGTGAGGGGATGTTTTTTACAGTGTGTTCTGGGGGCAGGCAGCTAGCAGATAGTGAGGAGATATTTGCTGACAACAAACATTGTAGCCTAAAACACGCGTGTGCTACATTACTTGCACTTGAATAATTAGTGTACACAGATGTGATATTAACTGGGTTGTGTTGTTGATCCTTCATTTTGTGTGGGTGTTCTTCCTGCACAGAGCAGGTAAAGTAGTCATCATCCAGGTATAGAGTGCTGAGGTGCTGGAGAGAACAGGCTTGATAAATTGCACTTTCTTCAAGGACCCGGTGGGGTGACTGGAGGTCAAACATGGCCATCTGACATGGAACGCGCTTCTCACAGTCCCCTCACAGAATCACATATTTCATTTGTATGGGCAAGGTCTAAAGCTGCTCTTTTTCCAAGGCTTTTCCAAAGCTTAGCCACAAGGGCAGCAGGTTCTCAAGTAAATAATAATGGGCCTATCCATCTTCCCAAATTGTATTGTTGAATTATCTTTCCTTCTTTTTCTACTGAATCAGGGATAGTGTAATATCTGGGTCACCAAGTTTCTCTCCTTGAACACATTAAATTGCAAACTTAAATAGAGTGGCTGCATTTTGATTAATAATAAGGACAGGGAAGCACTAAACTCCGAATTGTGTGTTGAAAAATAGAACTCTGTTAAAAGCTGTA
The DNA here is from genome assembly GCA_026937815.1 of Etheostoma perlongum. Lineage (NCBI taxonomy): Eukaryota > Metazoa > Chordata > Actinopteri > Perciformes > Percidae > Etheostoma > Etheostoma perlongum. The sequence continues at coordinate 25,150,737 of CM049376.1, forward strand.
CTGCATCCCGGTCTTAAAGATGGTAAGGATGTACAGTGATGGGATAAAGCCCCAGAAAGCGGAGATAGCGGAAGGGGAGGGACATCCAGCCCATGAGAGACACACTGTCATTGGTGCAAAGAAATCAAAACAATACAGAGCGTTTCCCAATATCCCAGAATAGATCAGCAGTGCAGCCAGAACATACTTCCGTACTGTCTGGCTATGTGACACTATTACTTACTAAGACACTATTGACCAATCACTGCTATGGCTGGGACGATTTGTCGACAAAGTCTAGATTGGATTCATCGTACAGTTAAAATACCTCCCTAAAAACATATAATCATCGCTACAAGCTTCATTGATATTAGATAACATGTTTAAATGTAAATGTGCTGTATTTATATAGCGCTTTTCTAGTCTTAACAACTACTCAAAGCGCTTTTACATCATACAGGATACATTCAGCATTCACACACTTTCATACACTGTGGCCGAGGCTGCCGTACAAGGCTGCCACCTGCTCATCAGATAAACACTCACACACATAACACTCCGATGCGCAGCATCGGGGGCAACTTGGGGTTCAGCATCTTGCCCAAGGACACTTCGACATGGGACTGCAGATTGAACCACCAACCTTCCGCTCTACCACTGAGCCACAGCCGCCCCAAGAAACCTTAAGATTCTGGCCAAGAAACATACTTTTTGATTTACTTTACTACTAAGTACCTTTTGTGCTTGTCCCACTCCAGACTAGTGGCAGTCCAGCACAAACCTTAGGTAACTAAGTTTTTTTTACATTAACCCTCGTAGACCTAAGGCCATTTTTACAGTTTATTGTCTGTCTGGATTTGTTTTAAAAAAAAGCTTGTAAAACATCAACCCTGTTGTCTACAGTCAAAATATGAACATAATTTGTTATGTGAGTGAGGTCACTTGCATGTTAAAAATGGTTGTAGGGCCTTAAAGACAAATAAATAAAACGGAACATGAATCTTCCAGATATGTATTGATATCACAGACAGATAAATAATACATAAGCCATTTTCCTTTCTAAAACACTTCTCATATGTCTTGGGAGTCACACTGTGAAGAAATAATCATTATAACTTATACAGTTGACAAAATACATACATTTTTTCAAAGAAAGTCAAGACGCTTTTGCTCTCATGACATTTACTTACGCCAATAATAACATAATAATGTCATATTTATTGATATTACACCCACAGCAATGCTACACAAGCAAATGCATGTCAAAAATGTGCGCCTCTTGGCCTTCCATACAGCCTATTGGCCTTTTTGTACCCTCTGGCCTTCCATACAAGAGGGTGACGTTGTCTCCCATATATGGGCATGCTGGTGCCTCTATTTCCGTAAACAGACACAGAGGAGAGACAGAGCCACGAGCAAGCGGCAGAAATGAGCCAGTTGATGTAACAGTTTGGATTTAAAGCCCAACGACCCCGAAAGAGGCTGGAAGTTCCAGGCTCAATAGAAAATCCCCTGTAGAGGCTAGAAGGACCCGGAAAGACCTCCGTAACCGCTAACTCAGTCAGGTTTTAGCCACAACTTTTGGTGAGTCAATTGCTGTTATGGTTATTAAATTATTAAACTATGAATAAGAGGTGCTGTTTTTACGCGTGGGCGAGTGTCTCGGTCACAGACATCCACCTGCTGACATTCAATAGTTCTAAACTGAGAGTTCTTTTAACTACGTTCTTATCTTCATGAGAAACCAATAACGCAGAGTCATCTTCATATAAAAAAAGTTCACATGAACTTTTATAGACATACAGACTTAAGGTCTTTTATATATACTGTAGAATGAAAAACGTGGACCCAAAACTCCCTTGAGGGACCCCACAGTCTATGTGTTGTGGTTGAGACATTGTTCCCCCAATATCCACCACCTGCTATATCCTTCAGATAAGAACTCACCCATCCAACCAATGGCTTTTCAATAATAATAATGTATCCCACAAGGGGACATTACAATTTATTACACATGCTCAGTACCTATACATGCACTGAATAGAGAGATGTCAGAGTGAGGGTGCTGCCCACGTAAAGGTGCCCCAAGCAGTTGAGGATTCAGTGTGCTCAAGAGCACATTGACAGTGCCCAGGAGGTGAACTGGCACCTCTCCAGGTACCCACTTTACCATACTTTGGTTTGTATATGGACTTGAACCGGCAACCCGCCGGTTTCCAACCCAATTCCTTACAGAGTGAGCTACTGCCACCCCACACATCTTTGTTTTGCTGAGGTTAGCCTAACCGCAGATGACCTCTTCACTCCAATCCCCAGGTATTGTCTTGAAGAGGAATAACGGGCCGGTTAAGGAAGAAAGCGGTTTCCCTGACACACGGTAATAATGGGACAGTTAAGGACACACACAGGACATTAACCCCACTCTCCTGGGTGAAAGTCCTGTGTTTGACCCATCCACCACCCCGACCAGCAGAACTTCCCCCTTACATACTAATCGCTAAACTGCTCTCCCCACTACGTTCTACTCACACGCTGAAGGGTATCTTTTTCGTTGCGTCAGATGCGGACACTAGTGATGGCCAAATAAAGCTTTGTGAACCAGTATACCTTTATTTTCTGAGCCCACTAGATGGCTCTCTCTGTTCAACAAAGGGTTGAAAATACACTGAATTGCAATGCCTTAGGCCTTTCTCTTAAAACCAAGAGCGCAATCTAGTGGGCTCAGAAAATAAAGACACTGGTTCACAAAGCTTCAATCGGCCATCACTAACTGACAGCCACTTCCCAAATGTCTGTATTTTACGCTTTGCACGTGAAACGTGTTGTTGGTGCGCACAGCAGTTACTGTAGCTCCTGCCAAAAAAATCCTTAAGTGATGCCGGGCAATCGCCTGTAATAAAACCTGTGGCATCTGTAAAGTTACTTACACCAGCAACGGATCTTGCTTCTTGGCTGATAAAAAGACGCTGGAAGATAAGATAATGTTATAATGTGTTGTGGAACACAGCTAAGTTGATTAGCTAGCGAACAAGCCGAGCATCAAAGCATGGTGACGTAAATTGTGGGAGACGAGATATGTAGTTCACTGAATGGTTTAACAGAAAACTAACTGGAACTATGACACACAAACTGTGTCTTGACTTATAAAATTATTTTTTTAAATTCACAAACATATGTTTAATTAATTGATAATTCAAACAAGAATAAAAAATGATTTGTCTCTCTACCATACATAGTGTATACATATTGTTTCCGAAATAAGGTCCCACCATAAGGGGAGTGACTTCACCCCTCTATAATGCTTGAATAACAATGCTTTTTTCTGATTCAACCCTGTGTCCAAATGCGCCAAGGGAGTCTGGCCACAAAATACCAAACTACACTCCTGGCATACCTGACTGCCATCTGGCTACAATGCTGGGTTCACAAAAATACAGAGCACAGAGCGGCAACTAACCATCAACTTGTGGAGGTAAAGATATAAAAACAAATGCTCTGTTCAGATAAAGTGAGACATGATGAGGTTTAATATCCTTAATCATATGTTATCAGTCACTGAATCGGTTCGCAGTCGAGTGTGAAGCGGCTGGGATGAGGATCAGCACCTCTAAATCTGAGGCCATGGTTCTCAGCAGGAAACCAATGGAGTGCTGTCTTCAGGTAGGGAGTGAGTCCTTACCCCAAGTGAAGGAGTTTAAATACCTTGGGATCTTTTTTGCGAGTGAGGGACTATGGAGCGTGAGATTGGTTGGAGAATCGGAGCAGCGGATGCGGTATTACATTCTATTTATTGCACCGTTGTAGACGAAAAGAGAGCTGAGCCAGAAGGCAATGCTCTCAATCTACTGGTCAGTGTTCGTTCCTACCCTCACCTATGATCAGGAAGGCTGGGTCATGACCGAAAGAACGAGATCCAGGGTACAAGTGGCTGAAATGGGTTTCCTCAGTAAGATGGCTGGCATCTCCTTAGAGATAGGGTGAGAAGCTCAGTCATACGAGAGGAGCTAGGAGTAGAGCCGCTGCTCCTTCGCGTCGAAAGGAGCCAGTTGAGGTGGTTCGGGCATCTGGTAAGGATGCCTCCAGGGAGGTGTTCCAGGCACGTCCAGCTGGGAGGAGGCCCCGGGGGAAGACCCAGGACTAGGTGGAGAGATTATATCTCCAACCTGGCCTGGGAACGCCTCGGAATCCCGCAGTCGGAGCTGGTTGATGTGGCTCGGGAAAGGGAAGTTTGGGATCCCCGTTGGAGCTGCTGCCCCCGCGACCCGATCCCGGATAAGCGGATGAAGATGGATGGATGGATGATAGATGATATGTTATCAGTTAGCCCATAGAAGAATTACTTCTTTACTGCGTGATAAAAATGGACGTGTGGCGTGAGAGCATGGAAAAAGTGTCAATTGCGTAAGAGTGGTTACAGTTTATCCCATTACACTGCTGTGAACACTGCTGTCAGCACTGTGCACTCTCACATTCTCATCAGTTTTTTTTTTTTTTTTTTTGCAAAGGTGCTTTTGAGATTGAGTTTTTCCCTAGGCTACGTGTCATTGTGGGTTTGCATAAGTGTGGGCGTGTGTGTGTGGGAGGATGGGGAAGGGTCACAAACATGTATATTATAGCAGGCAAAAATAACATAAGCATTAATTAAATGTGGTCTTTTTCACATGATTTTGATTTTAACCTCAAATAAATGAGGTTAGATATTTTCAATTATTCCAAATAAGTGTGGCAATTATTTCTGAAAATGTTAATGTCTGATGCCTGCAACATGTTCCAAAAAAGGTTGGGACAGGGACATTGTTTTCCTTGGCTGACGGCATTATTACCATTGTGTTACATCACCTTTACATTTAACAACACTTAATAAGCGTTTGGGGAACTGAGGACACTCGTTTTTTGAAGGTAAATTCTTTCCCATTCTTGCTTGATCTACGACTTCATTTGCTTAACATATACGTGCTTCATAATGCACCCCATATTTTCAATGGAGGCAGATCTGGACTGCAGGCAGGCCAGTCTAGCACCTGCAGTCTTTTACTACGAAGCTGTTGTAACGCGTGCAGAATGTGGCTGGGCATTGTCTTGCTGAAATAAGCAGGGACGTCCCTGAAAAGAACGTTGCTTGGATGGCAGCATATGATTCTCCAAAACCTGTATGTACAGTCCCCTTCAAAAGTATTGGAACTGCAAGGCAAATTCCTTTGTTTTTTGTTATTTACTAAAGACATTTGGGTTTTAGATGAAACGGTGAATATGAGACGAGTTCATTTCCTGGTATTTAGACCACAGCATTTTTAGGTGAGCAAAAGTAATGGAACAGAGAATCTTAAAGTAAATAACATTTAATATTTTGGTGGCGCGACCCATCGACATTTGAGATGGTACTCAACTCTACTCAACTAGTCCGTAGGGAGTTGGGTTGGGAACCGGAAGGTCACTGGTTCAAGTCCCCATATGGACCACAAAGTACGGAGTGTGGATTGGTGGCTGGAGAGATGCCACTTCATGTCCTGGGCACTGCCAGGTGCTCTTGAGCAAGGCACCGTACCCCCCCCCCCCCAACCGCTGAGGGCGCTGGTTCAGCTGGCAGCCCACTCACTCGGACATCTCTCCATTAGGGCATGTATAGGTCCTGAGCATGTGTGTATGTGTATTTCAGGCCTGTGTGTGATTACTAACAAAGTGTGTACGCAGAGTGTAAATTGGCAGGTGATTGACTTGGCCAGTCTAAATCCTTCCCCTTTTCCCCCCTGATGAAGTCCTTTGTTTTGTTGGCAGTGTGCTTTGGGTCATTGTCCTGCTGCATGATAAACTTCCTCCCGATTAGTTTGAATGCATTTCTCCATAAATTGGCAAATTTCTATACACTTCTGAATTCATTCTGTCACTACCATCATCAGTTACATCATCAATAAATAATAATGAGCCTGTTCCAGAAGTGGCCATGCATGCCCAAGCCATGACATTACCTCCACCATGCTTTACAGATGAGCTTGTATGCTTTGGATCATAAGCAGCTCCTTTTGTTTTCCACACTTTGGCCTTTCCACTTCTTTAATAGAGATGAATCTTGGTCTCTTTTGCGGCTCATCTCTGTAATTCTTTGCAAATTCCAATCTGGCCTTCTGATTCTTACTGCTGATGAGTAGTTTGGATCTTGTGGTATGACCTCTATATTTCTGCTCTCGGCGTCGTCTTCAAACAGTGGATTTAGATACCTTCCCCACTGCACTGTGAAGGTTGTTGGTGATGTCACTTACTGATGTTTTGGGGGTTTTCTTCCCAGCTCTCACAATATTTCTGTCATCAACTACTGTTGTTGACAGACCTGTCCGGCGTCTGTTGCTTAGTACGCCAGTAGTTTCTTTCTTTTTGAGGACATTCCAAATTGTTGTGCTTGCTATGCCCAATGTTTGTCCAATGGCTCCGGTCCATTTTCCTTCTTTCCTCAGCTTGAAAATGGCTTGCTTTTCTCCCATAGACAGCTCTCTGGTCTGTATGTTGGTTTATCCTCTTTAACAAGAAATGCAGTCTTTATAGCTTTAAACCAAGGATCAAAACTTAGACTAGTCATGCAGAGCTATTTAATGTTTGAACAATCAACCTAAAAGGCAACACCTAGGCAACAAGAAACATCTGTCAGTCACATATTCCAATAGTTTTGCTCAATTGAAAAATGGGTGGGTTCTAACAAAGGGTGATATGTCCTGACTAGGAAATAAAAGCTCAAATTCTGAACTCTTGTCTCATATTCATCTTTTGATCTTAAACCCAAATGTCTTTAGTGAACAACAAAAACAAAGGAATTTGCCTTGCAGTTCCAATACTTTTGGAGGGGATTGTACCTTTCAGCATTAATGGCACCTTCACAGATGTGCAAGTTACCCATGCCATGGGCGCTAACACCCCCCCATAGCATCACAGATGCTGGCTTTGGAAATTTGCGCTGATAACAATCTGGATAGACCTTTTCCTTTTTTGCCTGCAGGACATGACGTCCATGATTTCTAAAAAACAATTTGAAATGTGGACTAGTCAGACCACAGCACACTTTTCCACTTTGCTTCAGTAAATCTCAGATGAGCTCGAGCCCAGAGAAGGCGCCAGTGTTTTTGGGTGTTGTTGATATATTGCTTTCAATTTACATGGTAGAGTTTAAACTTGCACTTGTAGACATCTGCTGGGCTTGTTTCTTTCTCTGCTCCTTGCCATCTTCTAAAAATGTCGAACTCATCCTCTAGTCTACCAAGGAAGTAGAAGCAACGCATGCAAATCCGACCTGATCGAGACACATTTTCAGACAGCGGTAGCCCTAATTCTGTTTGCCGCTTGCTAATGCCTTTTTCCCTGGGATCCTTCTTTTGGAATATGGCCCGGAAACCTGAAACGGTGCCTTTTATTCGTAAATTCTCGTTACACTAACAGCAAATATCCTTTACCGACGTGTTGCTGAGCTGTACTTTGCCTGCAGCAGCAGGGGTATCCTGACTTGTGGTTGTATTGTTGTTGTCACTGTGTAAGAATGTCATACGTCATCTGATTGGTTGATGTGGCCCGTCTATCACCAATAGAGGTGGTTATAGAGAGATGGTTTATTCAAAGTTCTCCAACGGAAAGTCCCCAGATGGATATGCCGAGCAAATGCGAAGCGATCCATCTGGCGGAGTCAGGTTAATAACTTCAGTCTTGTTGAGAGAACCATCTGGAAGGGCTTTGAAACTGAACTTGCACTTCAAAAGACCCTTTTCTTTATCCATTTCTGCTCACGGAGGTTTGTTTTCTGCTAGCCATCCACTCCCTACTGACTGGCTGTGCAAGACAAAGAGGGGGAGAGACGTCTGCGCTGTTGGCCGGGGAGCCGTGGACTGCATGCATGGGAATGAATTACAATAGCAATACACTTGAACATAATCACTAAATATGTAAGTCACTGAATTTGTTACTTTTTTATACTGTAAATAAAGTTGCTAAGTGGGTCTGAAAAGTCACTAAATTTAGACTGAAAGACAATGACAATATAACTGTTGCATCACTTCCTAATTTACCAAAGTACGGAGTGGGCGGAGACCCAAATCACAGAATGTGTGATGCTGCTGGGGGGTTCAGTGTATGGCTCAAAAGCCCCGTGACAGTAGCTGTTAAGTGTACTTCCTCTAGGCATTCTGCAGTTTTGAACAAGCAACTCCTCATTAAAAAACCTTTTTGTCTACCTTTTAAACTCCTGCTGCCTCCTGTCTGTTTTGCAGCAGATGATGTAGAGTGGTGTATAAACACTGCAGGATAATGGTAGCCTGAGATTCACGGTTGGCCACTCTCAATCTGTAAAAAGGTAGTGCGAGCCATGAATCTAAAACAAACAGGACATTACCTAAATGATTAAGTCTGAAGGATTTAATGCATTTCCTCACCTGCTAATGCTCCTTACTCCAGTCAGCACATTTGTCACCTTGTCTCCTTCCACCTCAGCAAATAAACATTAGAGCAAATGATGACTTCCCTCACCCAAACATATGGGACTTCTCTCTCGCTTATTTTCACAGATGGAGTGAGAGAGATAACGAAAGGGAGAGAGGAACGGGGTGAGAAAGTAAATTTGATTGTCTGTGGTTTCATTAAATGTGAGCTCCGTGCTTTGAAGGCATATATTGTTCTCTATAAATAGGAGACCTAAGCCAATGAGTTTTTTTGCTAATGAAATAAATGTTGGATTGGCTGACCTTTGGCATTACGCAACAAGCCCTGGAAGAGCTAATAAGTAGCAGAGAGGGAGGAGGGGGAAGAGGTGGAGGGTGTGGTAATGGCAGCTGGGCAGATGATTAATCATTGGAGTGGATCAGTGGGGACAGTAGAGGTGTTGGGATGACACTGCTCTACTTCTCTCGACACCTTCAACATCACTCTGCGTTGATGAATACAAATACACAGTTGTACTGAATCAATGTTGCCGATACTGCCTGCAGAAATCGAAGGGCTAATTATTGTGTTTAACAGGGAGAGGGAGGGGGGGTGGGGGCATGAATTCCGCCCTAAAAAGACAAAGAGCAAGTTTATCTGACATTATTGGAGGGTTTGATTTTACATTTTGTACAGATAATTTTGGTCCCCATAGGATAAAGACCTGCCACCATGGGGCTGACATTTATGGTTTACGTAAAATGTCCCAGATTTTGGATGGATTGCCATTGGTACAGACATTCATGTTCCCCTCAGGATGACTTTTATCAACTTTAATTCTAATCATCAGGTCATTTCACTTTGTTCACAGCTTTGGTTTATGTACCAAATACCTTCAAAAGAAATGGCATTCCCATCAGCTGTATGTAAATGTTAGCATTATATTTATGTATATAAAGAACAATAGAAGACAACTAAATACAGAAAATAAAGCAGATCATGCTGTACTCAGCTGAAAAGAGTATGTTTCCAGTTAAAAGAACATTTTTATTCACAGGACATATTTTCCTATAACGACACAAGAATTGAACATGAGTCAAAAACAAAGGCATTTACATCAGTGCAAATATATTCTGGTATTAACCCAAATACAAGACAGATTTTTTTTTATCTGAAAATTTGAACATATTGGGAGTATATAGTTTTAATGTTCCTTTTTCCCTGGCAAAACATATCTATTTGATATATCTGAACATCTTCCAGATTCAGGAACCATTTAGGCAGCGAACGTGAGAGATACTGGATAGCATTAGCACCTTCTAGCCCCTCTTTCAGCCCAACAATGCAGATGCGCCTCCATTTCCTAAAAAGTGTGGCCGTGGCTGTCCAGAATACTCAGTAGTTTTTAGGACGTTCACGTCCGATCTGAGAGAGCTTAGTCTTGCAGTCAGAGATGCTAGTTGAGCATGGATAGTTAGCTTCTTATCATTGTCAACCCCCACCTGCTGAATCTGAGACTGGATCTGAGAAGCATGGCTCGAGGTAGCTTTGCTATTACTGCCTCTGCATCAGCGTCAGTATCGCTGCGTTGTGCTTTGCCTTTGCTTGCCATTCCGCCTTAAGTAACTATATCGAGCATACAGTGGTAGAATACCGGAGTATGAACCATATAAAACTATTTGGCAAAGTTGGGCCGGGAGCTTCGCCTCAAGCCGCCATCTCCGTCCAGCCGATCACGTACACACCATTCATTCAATAAATTGTTTGTCTTAACTCTCCTGTTGTCCTCGGGTCAAATTTGACCCGTTTACAAAAACTCTCTTTATCAAAACTATGACAAAAGAACATTAAAAAAAGTGACAAATGTTGAAAAAAAACTACAAAAATGCCAGAAAAAAATCTACAGAAACATTTTTTTTAATGCTGAAAAGAGTGACCAAAAAAATCGAAAAAAGTGACAAAAAAAATCAAACATTGGAAAAAGCGACAAAGAAATTGTAAAAGATTTGACTAAAACATAATTAAAGTGTCAAAAAATGGATTAAAATTGACACAAAAGTTAAAGTGTAGAAAAAGAACAATAAAATGTTGAAATTTCAACCCAGAAAAACACAAAGTCGCAGGTCAATGGGAAGACAAGATAAGGGTTAAATCCTCCAGCCATTTTCTCATTATACCAACTTTTGCAGCATCCTGAGCCTTTTGGGCAATGTCCTAGAAAAACTCAGCCTGGTTTTATTCTCCCCAAAAATAGTTTTATTTTGGTTTTTAAAGAACTACTCAAAAAAAAGGCAGTTTTTTTTGCAACTTTCTCTGTCTTTAGCAAAATTCATTGCAACGTAAAAACATTGCAATTTTTATCTCAGTTTTTTACGAAAGCTCCCACAACATCCGACATTTTGGGCCGCAACAATCTCAAAAAAAGTCTGTGAAATCCTGAATGGAGTGTATAATAGTGATTGTAACTAGCTGATTTTACTTTTTTAAATTGAAAAGTGGACGCCCTGTAAGCCCAACATAATGTTTTATCTTCTTTTATGTGGAAATGATGAGCAACCAGGAATTTAAAGTTTGATAGGTACTTTTGAGACTTATATTATATTGTACTTGAAGTGTTCGGATTTTGGAAACTCTGGCCTTATTTCCTACATACTAATGATGATGTTGAGTCCTTTCTCAACACAATCTACTGTATACTGTTCTTTATACTAGTTCCAGTTAGTTATTGGGGTGTAGAAATTAATCATTGCATCAATGCATCGTGATGCGGACAGTTCTGCATTGATGCAGTGACAGACCATAATCGATTACTTATTACTCGATTTTCGGTCGCTGCTTTTTTTTTTAGTTTTTGCCTTTTGTCTCTTGTGTTCAGGAAGGTGGAATTTTCTTGACTCAAAGTTGTCCTGAGGGCAGAAACGTTTGTGATTGGTTTATTCTGACAACCAATTGCAGGGTTGTAATGGTTGACTCGATTGGCCCGGTCCGAGAGCAAAACTACGTTTCTACTCGTCATTTTTGCTCAATTAGGAATTAATAATACAGTGGGATTCAAAAACTTTCATAGTACATTATCATAAAAGTATTTAGAAGATATTCTCTATTATAGCAGCTATCTAGCAATGCTGCTGCCGACCCTTGACCAGCTTGCTTGAGTTGGCGTCCATAAGCCTACTTGTTATATTAGCGCCATCTACTGCAGCACGCTGGATCGGCACCAGAGACACAAATCGTTTGTGGCTACACACTGCGTAGGAAAATAGTCTCAAAAGTATCTATACAAATAGGAGTTTTACAAATATATTTCCTTTCAAAAATACTACGTAGATTTACAAATGATGAAATACAAGTTACAAATTAGAGTCACGGACATAGTATCTTTATAGAAACACATCGTTCTGCATTAATTTGCGCATTGCGTTTCATGAGTTACAAATTAGAGTCACGGACATAGTATCTTTATAGAAACACATCGTTCTGCATTAATTTGCGCATTACGTTTCATGAGTTACAAATTAAAGGCACAGACACGACACAGATATAGCTTACACATACAAATCACTCATTTATTTGTGCATTGTGTTTCACGGGTTACAAATATTTATGATACTGTTTTAGCACCATAAATGAACTGGTCTGCTCATTACTAACAAGTAATGTTATGGATCTTAAAAGCAGCTCCAGGACTGTCATAGCAATTTTCTGGTCTTTCAGTCTGACTGGTCTTTTCATCAACACGGTGGCGCTTCCCGCGACCATGGTCAGGATAGTGGGTCGGTCGGAAGCAGGAATTATCTGAGCCCAGAAAGTGATCACCTCTTTCATATCATCAATAGCTGCAAGTTGACGAGAGGGGCATGGCTACAACATCATGGCCTGTAATCAATCAGATTGACATTTGATGATAGAGAGAAGCATTGATTTTCCTCAGAAGCAGTTACATCTGAAGCGTGAATCAGCTGAATCTGCCAGTGTGATTAACCTGGTTGCATGTGTGTGATCATTAATGGCTGCATGCCTTTGTGGGAAAAAAAGTAAGATATGTGATGATTATCGACTATTGTGACATTTTACATTTATGTCTATCTCTCTCAGGGTAAATGTTTGGGTACACTGAGCAGATGTGGTGTGTGTGTGTTTGTTGTATGTATGAACATGCATGAAAAAAATGACTGAATCCTAGGCTGAATGTTGAATGACACTGAATTTCTGAATGCACAGGTGGTGTGTATGTGTGTGTGCGTGCGTGCGTGCGTGCGTGCGTGCGTGCGTGCGTGTGTGTGTGTGTGTGTGTGTGTGTGTGTGTGTGTGTGTGAGCATCCGTCCCCAACAGCTGTTTGCATTCCATCTCTACGGTTGTAGTGTTAGCTGGTCCAAACCTAATTAACAGTGTCTGTGCAGGAAGGGGGCTGGTGCTGAGCGCTGGCGGTAATGTGATGTCACAGTGGATTAGGCTGATGGGCCTACCGAGTAGCGTGCGTGTGTCTGTGTGTGTGTGTGTGTGTGTGTGTGTGTGTGTGTGTGTGTGCGCGTGCACACTAACAGTTCACTCAGCTCAGTTTGGATCAGCTCAGAGGAGCTTGCTCAAAATGTGTAAAAAAGCAGCAGCGCTATCATTTAGCCTTTTCTAACACTATAACGTCCAGACCGTATCTACTGCTAGGGGAAATAAATCAAGAACCTAATATGCTTAAATGGAACCTCAAGGTAAACACAATTTAAAAAAATAAGTGTCAGCATTTTTAAGCATATTTAGAAGTAAATACAGTTGATTAATAATAATTGAAACTGCTTTTCAAAATACATTTTGACTACTTCAAATTGTCTTTAAATATTTCACTTGCCAATTCAGTAAAACTGGTAATAACTGTTTAGTATAAAGTAGCTCTTTGTTCATAAATTAATATTTCCTGGAATGTTGGGTAAAAGCAACACATAATTTTGAATTATTTGTCACAATTTGTTTCATTTTGGTACTTTAGGTACCATTTTGATGCTTCTCCTTTTACTAGTATCAGCTTATCCAGTGGGCCGTACTGCCTGTTGTTTTTACAGTTATGTCTATGCATCTGTATGCAACCTCATCCCATTAATGCATGTTACTAACTCGACTTCTTCCCTTTCCCGTAGTCTTGTGCTCTCTTGCCCCTCTCCTCTCTCCTCCTATCACTTCCTGCAGGTGTTTCTGGCCCTGAAGCTGTGGAGTCTGGATTTGTGGTTAGAGTCTAGGTCTTTTTTGCTTTTTCAATGTTTTAGTTGTTTTTTTCAACATTTGTCACCTTTTCCAATTTTCTTTTAGTTTTGTGTGTAGCTTGTTGGTTTGTAATCAATCATTTTTCAAAGGTTTTTGACACTTTTTCAAAAAATGTTGTAACATTTTTGTAGCCTTTGAGTTTTTTTGTGTGTGTAGCTTTTGTCGCTTCTTCCAAGTTATTTTTCTTATCAATTGTTTTTGTAATGTTTTACGCTTTTTCAACATTTTTTCTGACAATTTTGAAAATGTTTTTGTCGCTTTTTAAATAAATGCATACACACCCTTGCACCCAGCATCAGCCCAATGAGAACAGGAGAATTACGTTTTAAAGGGAAAATTTCAGAAGCCTATTTTTTTGGAAAGCCGCGTAGCCACACTGGTGATCTAATGATCTAATGACTTGCAAACAACAGTACGGACACTCTGCAATAAAGATCTGATTTGCCTGCACTTTGATCGTAGGCTTGGAGTTTCTGAAAGATTGACAGTTCCAAAATGACTTGAGAGAGTCTTGTCCTCCGCTGTACCTGCCCTCCTTTCCACATCCTGCAAAACATCAACAAGGACGAGGCAGTTGACCCGTTTAACACAGCATTCACAATTTAACACAGGACATTAGTGTGAAACTAGCACAGATGTTGGTTCCCGCTTTCTCTTTATGGTTATTATAGTTCAAGACCAAGTCAGATCAATTCAACAAATCATCTTCATATTATCCAAAGATGTTACGATATTCGTTTGTGGTTTGTTTGTGAGATATTGATGAAATCTGGTTAACAATAAGGCCAGGGGTCAAGTGACAAAATAAATTATGAATAACACTGGGGAGGGCCCTGCCTTAGGGTTCAGGCCCTCCACCCATTCCAATCATTTTTTTACAGGTCTTGAAAATTAGTAAAACAACTCACTCACTTAAACTTGCCCTTTGTTCAAGTCAAACCAGGACACTAACCTTATTGGCCTTTAAAAGGCTTAAGGAAATGTAATTATTTACAGCAGAAAATACTTCCAATAGCAGCCATTTCTTTAAAGATTCACTTATTTTGCCCAAAAGGATAATTGGCATGTAGCATGACAATGATGTTCACTTCACTCAAAAAAGGGGCTGATCACCAGCATTCTGTTGGGACTGATAAAATGAAGGTCTAACTAATTAGATGACAGTTGTTTTTTTTACTGTTTTCCAGTGTTGGAGAAATTATTTTTGAAGGTGCAACACCTCAAGTTTTTATTTGCCCGCAGTGTAAAATGAGCAGAGTGTATCAGCAGGGGGTGTAAAGCTGATCAATACTTGACTGTGCTGAGATTTCTGCCTCTCCAATATAACTCTTTAACCCATACTGTTTTGGAATAAAAACTCCCAAACCACTGAAGTTTTGAGAAGCTCCCATCTGTCATTACAGCACTGTAGAAAAAGCAATCTTGAGCTAAATCCCCCCAAAAAGCAAAGGACAAAGCTGTACGATCACGCCAGTGTTTGGCATGATGATATTTTACTTCTACACTAGAGTTGTTTTTTTTTTTTTGCTGGCTGTCTTCTCTAATTTGCTAATGTACAGTAGTTGTTGTCAAATGCTGTTGGTTCCATTTCATCCCACTGTCAGCAGTGCAGAGAGCTGGTCTGAGGTCAGCAGCAGAGCTTAGGTCAAGTCTCAGGGCCTTCACAGAGTGTTAAATTAGGTGGTGGATCAGTATAACAAGCAAAGTCCAGTGTCAAAGACTGTAACAAGTCACCACTGGGAGTCAAGAAGAAATGTTGCTAGTGAGTCTATAGGAGCTGCTTAACAACTGAACTGAAATCTGTTTGTGAGCTGGGCAAGGTTGTCATCACCATCAGCTAATAACAAGGAATCTGCTTGGTGTTTGATACATACCATAAAATATGAAGTAAATAAATATATTGGTCTTCAACTAGAGCAGTTGTTCTCAGTCTTTTTTTGTTGCGACCCCCCACAGCATGATCAGATTGGTGTTTATATACCAGTAGATGCACTATATGCTGGAAAATGGTTTAATGCTTTTTGTGTCTAAATAGTTTGGCAAATAATTACTGTAAGTCCCACAGCTAAGCAAGTGGGTATTTGTGCTAGGAATTGGGGAAATTAGTAATTCGGGGGTGCATGTGTGGGTGCTGTCTATAGTAGGTGCTGTCCATAGTAGGCCTACTGAAATGGAGCCAAGAAGATTGCTAGACATACAGCGCTGCTCACTTAGTTAGCTAGCTGTACTACGGTCCACCTCCGATACAGTATATGATGCTGTTTGATCATCTAAGTAAAACCTAATCAACTAGTTCAACTTGTTGTCCACAAGCCTCAGCTTCAATTGATTCTAAAGAAATATTTTACAAACTGAATATATTTGATACACTTTTATTTATATATATATATATATATATATATATATATATATATATATATATATATATATATATATATATATATATATATATATATATATAGATATATATATATATATATATATATATATATATATATATATATATATAGATGTGGCTATAGGCAATATTCTACAACCTGGGCTCTATTGCACAGGTTTTTGGAACGTTTTTTGTATAGCATCTCTTAAAGATCGGATATTTCCTAATTTTTTTAAATTAAGGCATCAAACACAGACATAATTCAAAGTTTACATAAGGCAAAGAAATAAGAAATGAGCCACATTTAAAAACACAATAAACAATTGTGCAGTTACAAGTTGCCCCAAATTAAATAGCGTAAATAATATTACTCTACGTTAGAGAAATTAATTAATTAAAAGCACAGACAGGCACATATTTGCATCCTTCAATAGTTAAATAGTTTTGTTAAAATTCTAACACAAAGAAAGCAAAAGGAAACGGAAAATACATGCATCAGGTGGAATTTCCGGAGCAATCCCAATCCCAGCCTGCTAGCCATGAGTGTGCTGTTCCCAAGCAGCAGCCCCAGCTCCCTGAGTTTAAGCCTCATTTTCCCCCATTGGATTCAGACGGTGAGAGTCTCATGAACATTTTCTGCTCTTTGCATGGAGAGGAAGCCTGTTAGCCCCTAGTCAGTCAGTTACCATGCCACCAAATTTGTTCGCTTTTAATCTATTTACTGCTTTCTCTATTTCTGATGTTGTCAGAAGGTCATTCTTTTTCTTCCCAATTAGTTTCACCTTCCTTTCCTAAATGCTTCTTCTCTAGACATATGTCTTATGCAGGGGCTAATGGGACAATCAGGACAATTTACAAAATTAGTCTTGTTGGACTGTATTCCTGGGTATCATATATCCATGTTACTCAAGTTAAAAGTACAGTATGGATCAATTATGCTTTAATGTCTGTTTTAAACATAAAGTACTTGATATATTATATATACTTGACATATTGTTAAGCTCTACAAATATTTCAGTTATATTGGCATTCAGAATCCTGTCAGTCAAATCTAAGTGTGAAAATCCCTGCAGGGCTCATTCCCTAACTGTGCTATTCTCTGTGTATGTGCTATTATATGGACAAGACCTTCATGCTGGTTTTGTTGTCAGAATCTGAAAAAGTCCATATGTGAAAAGGCTAACCCCGCACAACAGTCAGAGAGGTAAAACTCCTTTTTTTATTATATAAAGAATTTATTTTCTAATAGGCTCCACTTCGTGTAATATTGATGGATCTGCTGACCCAGTTTGAGAGTCCTATATCCCAGTGGCACAGAGCAGGGTTAAGGCAGCATGAATGGCTCAGAGCTAGCCTCAGGCTTGAGGAGAGGCCACCTGCCTTTCTGATCCAGGGCTAGAGCTGGATGACAGACATGGTAAATACGTGTACCAACAATACCTGCATCATACAGCTTATGACTAAAAATTCAACATGAGACGGTTTAGATCACATTTCTGTCTCAGTGTTCCTCTCTAAACATGTTATGTCTTCACTACAGATTGGAGCCTCTAACCCCTGATTTCCACCAACTGCGGTGCGGCTGTGGATCTGCTCCGGGAACGGCGGCGGAGTCATTAGGATTCCATTAAAGTCAATGTGTATATTTTCACTGACTATGGAACGGCTGCGTTCCGACTCTGGAGCACTGACTGAAAAAGAACACAGAGCTTCTATTTTTGCCGGACGCCGGAGAGCTCTACGGCAACTCAGCACAGGGCGGATTGTGGGGGACAGGAAGTCGAGCATAGAAACAAAAAAATCATCCAGTTAATTTTCAAAATAAAATACACTACTACCTTTAAAATGTCATAATGGGCGGACACAGGCCTGAAGTCAACAGGTCAGAGGATTTGTGGTTCTGTTTATAGAAACTACATCCTGTTATATCACGCAATCATACATGAATTTGCAAGATCTCGTGGGTCCTTGTGACTTCAGCTGTTAGTCAGTTCTGCATAAAATCCAGACCTCGTGCGTATTGACGGACGGCGGAGCACGGAGCCGACACGCAACGGAGCCGATTGCGCAGTGGGTGTAAATCAGGGATAACCCCAAACACACTTTCAGCCCATATATGTCACAAAGAAGCATATGATGTAAACTGTAAAGAATGGGAATGGCAAGGACGTTTACAGCATCTCAAAGCCATTTTCTGAAGACTTAAGAGTAGAATTAAGGACTAGAGCACACTGATTGATTTGCAGCCTTCAATAGTGCAGACAAATGTTTCATCAGAGGCAACACTGTCAAAAACATGAACCAAAAATAGGTAAATTCTTTAAATGGATCCAAGGGTGTAAGTGTCTTAGCCAATGTCCAAGTGCCACACCCCATATATTATGATCACAACAGAAACAAAACAGCCCAAATAGATCTTTTGGCATTTGCCTTTATCAGTTGGAATATATGGATATAAACCAACGCCGGTTCAGTCAAATGTTATGCATCTTAACCAATTGAGCACCAGATAGCCCACACATATGAAATAATCATGTAAATAAAGTACAGGCACTGCAGCAAACAGGTATCATCAATTAGAGGAAGTTAACAAATTCAGTTCTGTTATGGTCAAAAGGCTCATCTGTGTTCATTGTTGTAACCTCATGTACTGTAACTAACCCAAATGTTGCTGCAGTGCCACAGTTAGTTTGTACATTATCCATGTGTGTCCTGCAGTTTCAGATGTACAAATTATAAAGGCCTTTTTCGTGGTCAATGTACAGTACACCAAACCTCAAGGACAATTTAGCATTGATAAAATATTTTATGTTGATTTTTGACTACCAGCGGTGTGAACCAATCAGCGATCTGTGATGAGCTACTGGCAGCTGGGGGTGTTGTTTAGGTATGTGTGACAACCTTAGGGTTTCTTCAAAACAACAATGGTGGACGTGATAGAAAGTTGGTTCATCCAATCACTTACCTGTCCTTTTTAACAATTGTATCCAATGACAACTATTCAGATGGTTTTGTGTAACAATCTATATGGCTCGTCAGCATTTGCCATGAAATGATCTAAAGGTATGATCACGTAAACAGTATACACACTCCAAAGAGCACTCAACTGAATTAATACTTCTAAGAGAGAAGACTACTAAGTATACTAAGAATTAAGACACAAATATAAAGCAAGAAATTCAATGTATGAGTCAAGAGATGAAATAGTATTATAGAAAGCATATACAAACATTGTTCTACAGATGTTCGGGTGTGTTCAATGGCAAGATGTTTTGCACCATGCAGACCCTGTGAAAAACAAACCGGACATTGTTTCAAACCCATTATATGCCTAAATAACGGAAATAAAAGATTACAAAATGTTTTTCCTCACTTTGCTCAAGAGTTATCTTGAGGCAAGTAGTACAAATGCTTTGCAAAATGGCATCATTAAACTAATATTTCAGTTAAAAAAAAAAAGTGTGACAGAGCTGTGATTATTTTTGATTAGCTGAAGGCAAGGTATCCATTAAAAAGTGATATAGGATATTATCGGCTACATTAAAAGAAAAATGAATTCTGAATATTTCCAACATTAAGTGCAGTCCTTCAGTGCCTCGTCCACAGGATGGCGCTAACACAGCGACCACCTCTCATCCTGTTTGCTGTTCAACTCGCTAATGGCTTCAGGCTGCGGCTGACAGTACACATGGCCTATCATTTGTTTGTGAAAGTCTTTATTGATTTGGGGACAACGACATAGCTGGATAGCTAGCTTGTCTTGTTGTTAAACATACGGTCCAATTATATTTACTGATTCCCAACCGTACACAATGGTATTGACTTTGACTCTTGCTAGCATACCGTTAGCTTTCTGGCTCATAGGTGTAACCAGGGCTGCCAACTCTCACGCATTGGCCGTGAGACACACGCATTTGACTGGTTTCACACGCTCACACGCCACACCCCCGATTTCTCACGCTGAAGTGTCAACCCGGTCGGTCAAATTTCTGAAAGATGAGTTTATCTATAGATCTACCTGTTGAGCCACTCGTGATCGACTAGTTGTGCTTTCAGAGACTGTGAGGAGGTTCAAGAGCGCTCCCTGTCTGTTGAATTTTCGAAATGTCGCAAACTGAGAAAAATTTTTTCACGAGCCATCCCAGGTGCATTTCCCCGGCTTCTGAGTATCACAGACCCGTCCGTCGCTTCGTGTTCACTCTCTCTGTAACAATAGAGGTGAGCAGCACGGCTGGTAAGCGTAGCAACTTCAGTTCATTTTAGTGGACCCGCTCTGCTGTGGGCAGTGACGCGTTGCATCTGTGTAGACCTCCGATAATGAGCAGCGTACAGCCTCCTCTAAACTCTGTCAGAGACCAGAGACCCGAATGGGCCTCTGCAGACTATATTACAACTCTCCAAATCTTGGACAACAGAGATGGGAGGAGTTATATTTTGAATGTGCACAAAGTTGTAAACATGAGCAGAAATCTGATGAAACACGTCTGAGCTATACTATACTATTTTTTACGATACTGCAACGTTGGGCCACTATTGTGCTTCTCTAACCTCTGTGCTTCTCTAAATGTTACTGTAAATAATTTATTCAATGTTTCATAAAATGAACAAATAGTCTTTATTTTCCCAAAAAAGTAAATACAGTAAGTGGGGCACCGAGGATGAGGGCCAAACATTACTGAGCCTTGGCACAAAGGTTAAAGGATTAGAATTTATGTAAATCAGTGGATCTCATTCTTTAGAATTTCAGTGGTGTTAGTTGATCCCTCAACATTAATTTAACTTTGGGTCCCTGGTCCCTACACCAGGGACCCCTGGACCTGTTCACCACAGACCCAAATCTTCTCAGCTGTTGCAACTGACATATGCTACTGTCTCTTCATGTGGTTCATTATGTTTGGCACATTGTCTGGATCAGTTCTTGTATCATAAGAAGGTAATACAATGTGTAATCAAGTGATGACTGATTAACATTAATGTAAATGCTAAATGCCCTAATACCTGTTGATACTACAATGCAAAGGCTCTTAACCCTACAGTTTTGCACATATCATGTAAGACTTTATTTGCAAGAATTGTTTGCACAAAACACTCCAGAAAGTGCCATTTAATGGTTTATTTTTCAAAAGAAATTCCTGGGGGGCATACCCCCAGACGCACCTAGGGAGTGCCCCTCATCCCCCCACACATAAGAAATCCCAATTTAAACCCTGAAGGATAATAATGCTGAAAGAACCAAAGAAATTGCTTTGTACGTGGCAAAATATGCCCCCCCCCCCCCAAATCTCACTCCAAGGTTTTTGGAAAAGTTGGCAGCTCTGGGTGTAAGAGCCAAAAGGTTCTATGAGCTGAGCAGACTAGACTCTCCCGTTGCCAGATCGTATCTAAGTCCCGTCTTATTTACTGGAGCCGTGAACGTTTGGATTGCATACTGTAAGAACCTAATGGGATGGTATGATTGTTGAAGGTATTTATCAAACCACTACCAGGGAAACGGAGTCATTGTTTGAAAAAAACTTTAATTCAATTCAATTTTAGAGTATCAGTTCATAACAAGAGTTATCTCGAGACACTTTACAGATAGAGTAGGTCTAGACCATACTCCATAATTTACAAGGACCCAACAGTTCTTTAGATGTAGTTCAGTAGTTCTTTAGATGTTGATTGTAAAACGCATTAAATAAATAAATAATTGTATTTGGCAGGAGACAATGGTATAAGCGGGTTAATGCCCTTTAAGGTGTCCTTTATCAGGTAATAATGGATTTTGGCGGAGCCAACTGTCCAACTCGCTCGCCATCGTCTATTAATTCCTGATAATAGACTCCTTGTTGGGCTTTAACATATCATAACATATCATACCAGTTTTACTGATAGCAGCTGGCAACAACAACATTTTGTCATAGCTTTGAAACTCCTATAAAAACTTTGGAGAATTTTGTTACTTTGAAAATCTGTGTTATTATGTCTGTAAATGAGAACACCAGATATATCGCCTGCCAGAGCTTCTGTTGAACTCTGAGCTGTGCTTCAGGGTGACTTTCCTCTCCATCTGGGTGACTGGGCAGTTAGTTTTCACCCTCATCCTCAACGTTCGTCCACAGACTCGTACACTGAACTGAGCTGTGTAAGCTGCACACCATAGGTGCCTTTTGGTGTTAACTGTTATGCCACACTGAGACACTTGTCTCAATTGTAGAGAAATGTAATTAACATGGAGCAGCAGGACATTTGCCACATTTGTCACTGTCAGGATTTGAGTAGGCGTCTGATTGCACAGCTGATTGAAGAAGATGGCACCCCCCAATCCTGTCCTCCTCCTCTTCTATCTTTATGCTCTACACAGAGGAAGGGGGAAGAATGGAGGGAGTGTGGTATGAAATATTTACAGAGTGCTGCCTAACAGGAAACAGGAGATCTTAAGTTTGGAGCTCCAGCTATGAGTGTTATGACAGCTTTTCTGTCAGCTACACTGGAGAGAAGTTCATCAGTCTTCATGTCCAACTGTTACGTCTGACAACAATTGACGCCATTTTCATGGCCCTCCCCCACCTGGACCAGATAAACACATGCTGTATGTCAGTGTTCATAGACTATAGTTTAGTATTCAATACAGTTGCGGCCTCCAAGTTTGTCATCAAGCTCAGAGACGAGAGGCCTGTACTATAAAGCGTTACCGGGTTAAATTGCCGTGTTAACTTATGCTGAACACCTAACCTGCTCGGGAGTAGGTTATGTTGGAGATTAGAGATCAACCGGTGTAAAACCACCGCCTACTGACCAATCAATACTAGATTGATAATGGCGTCACCGTTCTTAGAAGATCAGCTGGAGCTCGGTGCGCAGAGAGAGAGAGGGAGAGGTGATAAAAGTCAAAACATTTAGAGACCGACAACCCCGTTAACATTCCCGATGGGTATTTTTATGAAAGATATAGATTTTCAGCGGATGGATTACGTGTAGATTATTTGTGTTTTACGATGATAAAAGTACTGATTATTTAAATGGAGTCTGGTGGGTTTGGTGATGGTGATTTTGCCCTAAAATTAACAAACATAAAAAAAACATTCATGTGTTGGCTGAGTGAGTTCGGCCTACAGGATTACGTACAGACTGTTGGCTTCTTGATCTGTGTGTTGCCAATGCATGCATCGGTTAGAATTATGTTTTAATATTTTTTATTTGCTCTCACGATTGCTTCCCAATGCCAGGGTTTACAAGTGGAATAAAGCAGACTAAAGCAACAATAGTTTACGGAAAGCTAAAGTGTAATTATGGTTATATTTTGTGCCTGACTGATGGGGATGTGATATTGATAAGTGTTGTGATTTACAGCGTCAGCTTTTGCCAGCTTTCCTTCCTGGGTTAGGAAGCAGCGTTTTGCCTGTAAAATTGTGTTCTTCATATTTATGTAGAATTATAGTTTGCTCTTCTGATGTTAAATATGCGCCTCAGGTAGATGTTTGTGATTGGTCATGCTGTGCAAACACCGCCTCTTTTATGTGTCTCTGGATTAGGAAACCTGGGTTAACTGAACTAGTTGTGAACCAATGTCGTGACACAGGTTATGCAGGACCAAGGTTGTTAGGGTTAGTGAAGCTGGGTAACTGAAAGAAATCCAATGCACGATGATCTTAATTCGTAGTAGAGGCCTCTGGTATTCAACACTGCCTTCTGTGACTGGATCTGTGAACTCCTAGTGGGCAGACCCCAAGTAGTATTTATAGGCACCACCACATTGTCCATCCTGACTCTCAATACTGGGGCCCCCAGGACTGTCTGTTGAGCCCAGGACTGCGTGCTCAGCCCAGGACCGTCTGCTTAGCCCAGGACCGCTTGCTCAGCCCAGGACCGTCTGCTTAGCCCAGGACAGCCTGCTCAGCCCAGGACCGCCTGCTCAGCCCTCTCCTGTACTTAATGCACAACTGCATGGCCACCCACAGCTCAAACACCACTTTAGGTTTGCAGACGACAGGCTGATCACAGGCAACAGTGAGACAGGAGGAGGTCAGAGCTCTGACATCAGGTGCCACGACAACAACCTCAATGTCAACATCAGCAAAACTATAGAGTTGATTGTGGAATACAGGACGTAGGGGTTTCACAGAATAGTTGACTGTTCAAACCTGAAAATTACTAATCGACATGTTGAATATTTAATTATGGGTCCAAGCCCGAGTCTGCGTGTACCACGGTTCACACAGCAGGGCTGTGGAACCCTATTGTTTTCCTAGAGATTTTTTTCCATATTATTATTTTTCTCCGCATAAAACCCATACTGCAGCCTAAACCGTACATGGTGGCGACGCGCCATTTTCAGGACTGGTCCCAAACTCCGCAAAGACCTCAGCCGCAAAAATTGAAATCGCGATTTATCGAAAACCAACTTTTTCAAACTTCTCCTAGACCGTACAATGGATCGCCCATTACGCTCAAAGTAAAGATGAGCTATTAGGGGGGCGCTATAATCAATATTCATTGGTTTCGTCAAAACACTCAATGCATTTAAATTGGATATTTGCAATTGCAATATCTCTGCCACAATAAATGCTTTCGACACCAAACCTGTGATGATTGTTTGGCATGCCGCCCGGAGGCTCTGTACCAAATTTGGTAAAGATAGGCCATTAGGGGGCGCTATGATCAACGTAGACAATTTTGGGCCATTTTATCAAGGTTTTGTATCCAGCCTAGGAGACCAGAGTTTTTCTGGGTCATTGCGCTATTAATCCGTACCATTACGTGCGCCTCTCGATGTTTCCCGACGTTTGCCCTCCCGCTTTCGCTTTGGGTTCCACTTTTGTGCGCTTTCCGGGTCGCCGGGGTCGACTGGCGCGGGGAGGCTTGGACCCTGTTGTAACTGCGTGCAGTTCTAGTTATTCTTTTGTGGTTTTAACACGGTACATTAATAAGGCAATGACAATGTATCAGATATCCATTGTTAATCAGAAATGCAGCAGGGGACAGTGTGGGTAAATAAGTCATAGTTCTGTGTGACTTAAGACATAGAGCAAAGGGGTAAAGTAGCAGACATTGCGCGGCTGGAGTGGCACAAAGATACATTGCTACTAAATCTCAACCAAAATCGTCAGAAGTGTGGAAAAACGTCAGCAGAGGAGATACAGCTGTAAGCTGCAATATATGCAAGGCTACCTTAAAATACCATGGCAGTACCACCACCATGCACAATTATTTAAAGCTACACCCACTTAAGCCAATATTTGTGATTTCTAACAGCAAAGCTTATGTATAAAATGAAATGACTCCCAAGTCTTTATGAAAACAACAATCAGACTTCTTATTGCTACTGCACCACCAGCTATGATAATGTAAGATCCACAAAAAATAAAAATAAAAGCTGTGAGTTTTCCACTGTGATGGATCACCTGTCTCTGATAACTTCCGACTCAAATCAAATAACAAAACTTTCCACAACAGTCTGCTTTTAGAAGTTGAGAAATTATGTCTGCTGGGCGACATGTGAGGATGTAAAAGAAGAGTGCACTCACAGCCGGAAGTAAGTATGTATGGTTGAATGACTCGGCCATATGCTCCTATACCAACAAAATGCATCTTGACTGCTGGGGAACATGGCGGAAGCGATTACTCTATATCACCTACGTCAGCTATTTGATACATCTAGATTCAAACAGTTCTCAGAAATCTAATTTTATGAATTCTCTGAAGAACTATTTTAAATGTAAATGTGCTTTTTTATTTTCTGAACTTTTTGTGAAGCATGTCATTTCTTTCTATGAGTCACTCATTCCTGTTCTCACAACCCAGCTCGGATTCAGCTATGCAAAGTGGCCAACCATTCAACACTGTTTGGCTGTACTGTATTTACTCCTCAACTACTCTCTTTCTCACAAATACTCCCAGCCGCGCAGTTTTTGTTGTATGTCTATGCACACTCCCATGCACTCCAGTGCACATTGTAGACACTAGGGGGCAAAGTAGTTCTGTTCAAATCACCTGCAGGTCATCAGAAGTGAATGCCAGGGTCTTGAGAACTAAAATAATAGTGTTCTTTTGACTCATTTGTTGGTATTAACAGTTAAAATGTCACATATCTATAGATATACCCTGCATTTCTGTGAGCAGCTCCTGCAAGACACATACACACTATTATCAAAAGGATATGGACACATACTGTTGGGGTTGTGTATATTTCTGTTGGGGTTGTATAGATTTCTGTTTCCTGTTTGTAGATTTTTCTTTCCTGCATTTCTCGATTGATTGATTGTTTCTGTGCTGTAGGTTTTTTGTTTCCTGTTGATTGTGATTGTGTATGATTCAGGGATTATTGTGTAGGTTTCTGTTCCCTGTTATATGTTGTGTTTACTGTTTCATGTCCTAGTCCGTTTTTCCTCCCTTGTCTTGTCTAGTTGTACTTCCTGTCTTGTGATTTCCAGTAAGTGTCTGTTTTCTAGCAAGTGTATGTTTCCTGTTTTATTTTGATGTATCGGTTTTCGCCCCTTGTCTTGTCTAGTTGTACTTCCTGTCTTTTCCCTCGTGTCTGATTGTTCTGCCCCGCCCCCGATGTGTTTCACCTGTTGTATCCCCTGTCCCTTGTCCCTTGTAGCATGTCCCTGCGTCAACGTGTTGTATAGTCTTCACTTCCGTCTGTACTCTCATGTTGTTATCCTGCTCTTTTTCTTGTTGCTTTCTGGACTTACTTTTTGCCTGCCTCATTTTAGATTCCTTGTGTTATTTTTTGCATTTTTTGGATTAACGATTCTCCAAGCAAAGAAACTTCTGCCTGCTCTCTGCATTTGGGTCCACCATTCCCTGCATGTCATAACACATACCATTACAGTGTATGTATTTCTGGTTTGGGCTAAGACTCTTTTTTTTTCCCAATTAAGGGAAATCGTAACGTTAATACCATATTTTGGCCCAGTGGTTCCCAACCTTTTTTGGGACCACCTACTGGTTTTAAGTTGACGTGTCATTGCAGACTGGCACGTGGGGTGGGGGGGGGATATAATTGCATAATTCTCCCTCTCCCCTATATGTTTTATTCCTCAATGAAAAACAATACTATTGGTCTCTCAACAACTCTGGGGTCCATTTCAGAAAGAAAGTTTAGTGGATACTCTGAGTTAGTTATTTCTTCCTACCGTCATTAGCCTATTTATCCAACACAGCCCATACAGCATCTATAGAGGCCCTGGCCTCCATTCCCCAGCGTCTTTCTCTAGAGGTCGAGTCTTATGCAATTCTATGTCCTTTTGCAATCCATGACCTCACGTATAGAAAGGGGTTGAACCGGGTAACCAACAAGGAAAAGGAAGAGTGGGGAGGAGATGGTAGGGGGGAGGGGCGACGCCCTGTTTGCTGTACAGATTAAATTGATCTGGGAAAAGCCCCTCTCACACTCTTCACTTGTGATGGGGACAGTATTGACCGCAGCCAAGAGGAAATTCAGTTAATGTGGGTTGAATGTCCCATTATTGTCACGGTATTCCCTGAATGAATGTTGTATCCTGTTTGGTCTTTCCCCTGTGATAATATGCATTTCTCCAGATTTCTTGAAAGGCTTCCAAAAACATCCTCTGGTCCAAGGTTTTGTCAGTGAGCCGTCCTGTCTACACCCTTAAAAAGATGATTTCCTCGACCGTGCGCTGGCTCAATAGGCTGTATCAACCAGGCCGCTCAGAAATTGCCTCAAACACCCTGATCTGTCGGCAAATGGCTTTATGTGCCATTATGATATTACATTCTCATTTTTTAAGCTTGATAGACATCTCTGACAGTTCTTGCAGCGCGTCATACATGAGTCCTAAATTGTAAACAAAGGCATGGGATGAAAGGCGCTTTGCCAAGCCATTGTATAGCTTTCCTGAGTTGCACTCTCTTGAGCAGAATCCTCCGGGCATAAAATGTCTGTGGAGGGCAGGATCATCTCTCCACACAGCTTCAGCTGTTCTGAGACTAGATGCCACCCATCTGTCTTACACTGGACCAATTTAAAAAAAAATTAGTGTTCAAACCATCAGCACACTCTTTGAGCTCCACACGGTTTTTGTTTGATGTGTTGTACAGTGCGTAAAGTTTATCCATGAGGGTTTTGAAATTATTTAAACCCCCCATTTCTATCATTACGTCACTAACTGCAAGCTCAAGTTGATGCACAGAGCAGTGCCACACCATGATCTTTGGGAAGCGGGTTTTAAGTCGAGTTGCCACCGAGCATCACTGACGCACCGTCACACGTGAGACTGACAAGTGTTGACGAGAGGAAGGCCACGTCTAAGAAGGCGTGATCTTTGGCATTCAACAGTTTGTGGACAATGCCTTCAAAATCATCTAACTCTACAAGATCAAAGAACATGTTCTCGTCAATTCCATTTCTGGCAATTGCATTCGTAAATACACAATTAATGCACACTTGAGTTTGATTTTTGGAGCACAAGTGACAATCCTCTCAAGCAGTTTTCTTTTCATGTCAGTTGCAATATGCTGTATATGAGAACATGCCATGTCCGAGTGGAATGTCCTCCCCATATCCACACCATTCATTTCCTGACAATCAATTCAGTTCAAATCTGTAAGCTGCCCCGTGAAGCCTGGCCTCCTCCTTGTAAGCAGTTCCAAAATCAACCCAAAAAAGAGTTTACAGAATAATGCCCATGGTGTATCATGTGTACTTTTGTCGCTGTAATGGATCTCTACCTTGAAACTTATGCATACAAATCAGCTGTTGCTGGAGACAAGGAGCAGGAAACGGAATGCCACCTGGGAAAGCGAATAGCGAATCAGTGTCATTTGTAACTTTTGCTTCCATTATTTTCTCAGAGAGGCTAAAGACAGGCCCAGATAACCTGTTTGATATTCAAAACCACATCCAGTCTGAGCCGGAGTGTGAGTGGAAGCACAAGAGGGGGGAAGCCAAAGCAGACGGTTAGAGAGGAAAAATACATAAGAGTGAGATAGAAAAAAAAGCAAGGGAGAGGGAATAAGAGAACAAAGGAGTCGAAAAGTAGAATGGCCGCTGTGAGGTGGATTCATGGAGTCCATACACTCAGTTTGTCTCAGGTAGTAAGAACACCTATATATCTAGAGAGAGAGAGAATAGGAACAGACAGAGGTAAAAACACAGAGCCAAGAGTAAAAAAGAAAAAGTGGGGGGTGGGGAGGTAAGAAAAAGGTGTACAAAGAGATACAAATAGAAAAACAGACATAAAAAACAAATAGACTGATAAACCAACGAAGAAATCAACACACAGCTCTGCGCATGCTGCAGAATAACTACGGAACCTGGGTGGACATAAAAATGGAAGGAGGATAAAAAAAAACACTGGCAGCCGAGGAGTACAGGGGAAGAGGAGAAGATGGAGAGAGTAGATTACCTGCTCCTGCGCTATTCTTCATTTTAAGCAGCTTGTTGACCTTTCCAGTCAAGCCTGTAGGTGTAGTTCAGATTCTGCAGCAGTGCCTGCAGTAATTTAGGTGGGAACTCGAGCAGCAGGGAAGTGAGGAGAGAAAACAAAGAAGTAGGGATAAAGAGGGAGACAGGCAGGAGCGGCGACATAGAAAAAAAGAGAGACGTTGAGGCCACAAGGTAGCGAGTGCTTCCAAATGATTGCCTCTCATAAGGTTGTGTTTTATACTGCCTCAGATTTACTGTCCATTTATGAGGGCAGTTATTAGAGTGTCCCAGCTTGGAGCGCTTGGGCTTTGGGGTGATACCTCAGTTTAAAGCTGTGAGTTGAACCAGGAATGGAAGAGTGGAGGTACATAATTCACACTCTACTACCACCCTGGAAAGACAGAGGCAGGCAATCACACACTGGGCAATCACAAAATGGTCGAGAAACGCTTCATCAAACGGTAAAACTAGCAGTCAGGCAAACCTCTAAAAGCTTTGACTGGCACAGAGCCCGAGGTGATCACACACCTGGGGTTGTGCACCATCAACACTGTATGTTTGCGTGTGTGTTTATGATACTGTGTGTGGCATATATACAGTGAAAAGTCAAGTGTTTCTTTGGGGATATTTGTGTGCAGCCTCATCAGTGTGTGATTTCTCAAAAGAAATGAGAGAGGCCAAAATCAGTAACTGGTAAAGTAAGTGTGTGTGGGTGTGTGCAATGTATTCTTACAGCCAATAGTTCCAGTTTGTTTCCTTAAAAAAAAAAGCTGTCATATCAAATGGCGAGAAATCCGAAAACACTGGTCTTGTGATAGAACTGAAGTGAACACAGAATCCTATTATGTTACTTTTGTCATAAAATTTTTCTTCCTTCTTTTTTAGACTCCTAATTCATCATTACAATGTGTGTGTGTGTGTGTTTGTGGTCATCTATTGAGAACTGGTGTCAGTATGTAAGTCTACAGTATATATGCACATAATCATCTGCTAGCGTTATTGTTATTGCCACACAGGTAATTGAAGCAATTTGTGTAAAACGGTTCCACACGTTTGGGTCCAGACTGATGACTCAGATGAGGCTGAATAGCTACTGGAGGGAAGGAGTGTTCTACTGAGCATGCAGAGCCCTTATTTCCCCTTCTCTTTACATGTCTGAAGCATCATTATCGAGTTCCTCTACACTGTGGACCCAATTTCAACCTTTTTATCCTGGATTATCATGTGAAAAGCCACTATTTCTCATCAGGCAGGCTCCTCAATTGGGAACAGATGTTTTCCCCTCCCTAGGAAATGATTTGCTCCTTAGTGACAGAGGGTGGCGGCCCCTGCTTTATTACTCACATAAAAAGCCTCTTAAACGACAGCATTCAGAGGAAATATAGGCCTATATTCATTCTTTAAATTTGGGGCCAAGTGGTATAGAAATAATTACATGGAGTGAGTGAGCCTCTGGAACTCTGGCACTGTGAAAGTGTCTTCAGTAAAATGGCAGCAAGGCTGAACATCTATTCAAGAAACAATATATAAAG
Organism: Etheostoma perlongum; assembly: GCA_026937815.1. Taxonomy (NCBI): domain Eukaryota; kingdom Metazoa; phylum Chordata; class Actinopteri; order Perciformes; family Percidae; genus Etheostoma; species Etheostoma perlongum. The sequence goes on from CM049376.1 coordinate 25,181,645, forward strand.
CCCCTTGGCCCCAGGTATAATGACTATTCACCACACATACAGTATATGTAGAGTACATTTTAGTTACATGAATAGCTCAAAACTTTAAACCGCTACTGCTTATATGTATCTTCAGACAGACAATACCTGTTCTAAAGCACCATCATTTACAGGACTATAGGACTGTATAGGACTCTTCAGGCTTCGGCTGTCAATCACAAATGAATTGAGTCTTTTAACAGAGCCAAAATGAAACTGGAAAATATGTTCACAAGTCAGAAATTCTAAATTCAAAATCCTATTGACATTTGTAACTAACTACAAAAACAATATGACATATGCCTTTGGTGTGGGAGACCTGGGTTTGATTCCCATTGCAATATATTAGCCAATCCATGAGCAAGACACTTAACGCCTAGTTGCTCCAGAGGCGTGCAACCTTTTATATGCAGTGTGTGTGTATATATATATATATATATATAGCTATATTAAATAACAAAAAAAAAAAAAAATAAAAAAAAATAAATAACAAAAATGCAATATTGTTTAATTAAAGCTGTATAAATTCATGTTTAGCCAATTAGGGGAGTGAAACTATATTGAGAAAACAATCTCTGACAGATTTGATCATCGTCTTTATCTTTCTCTTCTATTCTATATCACATTCAGCAGACCGGGTTTGCATAAGGTATCTAGATCCTTTCCTTTAAGGGTAACTTCGTTTTTTTATCAACCAATTGTTCTGCCTCCTCTATTATTATCTTTAAAACCCAGCTAAAAACTTACCTCTTCACTGAGGCGTATGGAGTTTAATCTCTCCTGGCCACACACCCTCACCTCTTAAACCCCCCCCTTGTTTGTTAAGCGTCCTTGGGTTTGTGAAAGGCGCTATAAAAGTCAAAGTTAGTATTATTATTATTATTAATCCTGCGATTTTTGGGTCTAAAAGACTGATGGGAACAACAATCCTAGACATTGGTCCAGTATTAAGCAAGATCGCTGCAGTCAGCAGTCTGCAAAGGAAGCTACAATGTACGTTTTTGGGCAATTGCACACCTTCAATTTACGTCCACAAAATTACTTGTTTTGCTATTGGGCTCAAATTATTGTTCCAAGTGTCAGACAACATCATGGGAAGGATTATACTATACTATATACTATTATATAATATATTTTTGGATTATTATTACAGATGCATTAATATTTATTTTAAATTCAGTGGATTTCTAATGGTCTATTAACTGTTCCTCAGATCTCTGCAGGGTAAATCCAGACAGCTAGCTAGACTATCTGTCCAATCAGAGTTTAGTGCTTAGCACCATGTACAATGATTCTGATTGGTTTAAAGAAATGTCATCAAACCAAAGAAAGTTTTCCTCCCATCCCCGAATACTATGTGGAGTAGTCAGACCCTCCTTCAGCGCTCTTTGGAGGAGGGATCTGACAAAGCTAGACTAGCTAGTAATTGATGTTAGGACTTTAACTTTCCATAAAATAACACTAGACCACTAACCACCGCTCAGTCCGCATGGGAGCAGCTCCAGCAGGGGACCCCAAACTTCCCTTTCCCGAGCCACATCATTACGGACTATACTTTTTAAATCCAGTCTTGTGCCGATGCGCTGAGAAGCAAAAGCCCCGCTGTCCATGTTCTGATCACTGTTTAGAAAACATTTTTCATATTTTCGGATACTCACAAACAAGCAAGAATCAGTCTCTCGTTCATTGATTTGCACTGCGTGTCACACGCATAGAGAAAACTTCAACATAATTCAACTCTTGCAGCGGGCAGGCGTATTACGAGCATGACCGTGACAGTTTCACGGGATTGTACCTGCTTGTTGCACCGCCTGTCAAACTGCCCGCGCCTCCCCTACCTGCCTGCTCGCCTCTCATTGTACAGAATTACGAGGCACAACACTCACTCCCCACGTGAAAAGCCCTTTACACTCAAAGCGTAACTCTCGCCAAAATGCAAGCTAGGGTCTTTTTGTGAATGTACCTGAGTCAAACTTTGGTTTAAAAGCATCATTTGGACAGAAGCGCCACTTTTTAAGATTTACTGTGTTATCGTTTTTCGGTCAAATGGTCTTTTGGATGTGAGAACTAGGGGTGCTACAACGATAGCATCAAAATCACTATTTTAAAAACACTAAGAAGGCTTGACACAACATGAAACTTTGCTCCAAGTCTCACCAGGGGGTCAACACATGAAAACAGCATTGAGAACATTGTTAGCAGGGCTGTAGCCTAGTACTCAAGTCCGGTCTTGGACTTGAGTCCGGACTCAAGTCCGTTTTTCTATGGTCTCGGACTTGTCTCGGACTCGCTAGTATTTGGACTCGGACTTGTCTCGGACTCGGCCACTGGTCTTGCCAAACATGGCTTTTGGTCTCGACCGAGTCCAGGTGTATTTATTATGTTGATGATAATATTGAAAGGAAAGTAAAACACAGTCCAGGTGGGGATATTGTTCGGCTTTTTACTAGGTAAATATTACGGCTGCCTTCGGAGTTTCCTATATCTGCGTCCACGTTGCCAACATAAGACCTGGGGCGTTAGTGCTCCTTCTGAGCCGTCATTTTATTACATGAAATAAGCTTTGCTCTTACGACATGGGTGGGTTATAAAAAAGCTAACTGGCCGTTTGTATGCTAGCGGACATTAGCTAACGTTGCCGAGCCAGCTCTCTCTGTGTGTGTGTGTGTGTGTGTGTGTGTGTGTGTGTGTGTGTGTGTATGTGTGTGTCTATGTCTGTGTGTGTGTATGTCAGTACTAGTACCTACTGTAGCAGTTCTAATGCTCAGTACTAGTACCTACTGTAGTAGTATTGTCTATGTAGCTATTATGAGTTATCACCATATGATATCAGAGGAATGGCTATACTCATAAATCCTGGGTGTTCTGACACAGTTTTTGCTTTTATATCAACAAATAACCCAAATTGATTGTCTTGATACTGTCATGCATAAGACCTTTTTTTCTGTCATGGACTCGGTCTTGACTCGGACTCGAACCTCTTTGGACTCGGTCTTGACACGCACTCGACTAGTCCTGGTCTTGGACTTGTCTTGGACTCGACAAAGGTGGTCTTGACTACAGCCCTAATTGTTAGTGTACACAGCGTTTACTAAAAAGAAAGGTTTTAACAACTCACTGTGGTTGCCGTCCATCTCGCCAGGGAGGAGAGTAAAGATGGAAAGCTCCTAAAGCTTAGTTCCATATAATGCACGGATAATTTGTTGTTTTGTCTTCAGTGAAAAACAATATTGACCTTGTAGTTGAAAAAGGAGCCTCATAAGAATGAGATTTCCTCTGTTCATTCACATTCTGAGATTTTTTTAGACTGGCAAAGATGGCTGCGAGCAGAAGCAACAACAGTTACAGTGAGTTGTTCATAACCTTTCTTTTTAGTAAACTAATACTCCAGTGATTTAGTATTGAGCATGTCAAAGTTGGAGGACTTTAAATAGCAAGAATGGTCAACAGCATACATTGAGATATCCTGATTTATAGGATGGGTCAAGCACCAAATCCACTGGATCCAACACATCCCATAATGCAACTGCAGACTGCCTCCCTGCCTAATAAATGCCCATGTTTTTCAAATTCAACACCCATATATACATTCTTTGACTATGTATGACTTTACACCTGTAATATGGTCAAACTATTGACCTTTAAACTGTCCGGTCACTAAATTTACATTGCAATGTATTTGTATATTATTTATACATATTTTATATTAGTACTGTATATTATCAATGAGGAAATATATTTTTATAACTTTTGGAAATGTATTTTTTAATTATTTGTGATACATGCAAGTTAAACTGTTTTATTTTAAAAAATTAGTTTATTCTAATTATTATTTTTCAATTGTCTGTGTATACAGTATCAGTGTATCTCACTCACTCGGTTGGCTGACCTCGGCTCTCTGAGATTCGGATTAGCGAAGATCTCACCAAACTTGTTTTCCCAGTATGTTAATTTCTGCTTGTGCTTCTGCTGTCAAAATTCAAACCAGTCCACCATAAACAAAACATTTTGCTCCAAACGGTGAATGATTCCTCTCAGCAGACAACACATCTAATGGACGGGGGAAGGGGGGCTGAGCCTTTTCGTCCCCAGCAGGCACATTATTCATTTTCAAAAAGTTTCAAAAAAAGAAACATTTTTAGAATGATATTGCTTTTGCTCTCCCCATCAATCAATGGTTATCAAACCAGCGTCTTCTCCCCCTCTCGGCTCAAATATTGTTTAATCAATGTAACGTCACAGGACAGAGAGGCTCGAGCTGCACTGGTTGCTGCAGATGAAACCGGTTAGTATTTGCATTGTAGTGCTTGGGGTACCAATATGATTTATGGAATATAGCCTGGGCACGCCACAGTGTTGGAAATGTCTTCTCTCATTTAAAGACAAACCTCAAAAACAAACAGTACGTGATTGCCACTTACTTCTGTTTGAGGGACTGAAAACAGATTTTCATCGGGAACGGGTTTCTCATTAGCATAGAAATGAATATGATGACAGATAATGAATATATGCCTCTTGATGCTTCGCAGCCATCCCAGAATGATCAAGTATACAGGCAGGGAAAAAAAAGAATTCACTTTTTTTTGTTGTTGTTGCCAACGTGTGATGTATTAGCATACTGTGAAGGAGAGAAAGAGGGTGGTTCTTTTGAAAGCAGGCAGAGTGGTGAGAGTAGAGGACAGAGTCAAGGTTAGCTTTAGATAGAGAACAGCTTCCCTTGTAACTCTCCAACCAATCCCTATCTATCTCTCTCTCTCACACACACACAGACACACACACACACACTCCATGTCACGCCTGCCCAGCTCTTTGGCCGTGGAATGAGGTGTCACATTTGGTTGCCTGGGGTAAGATAAGCTCATTATTAGTTTCTAGCCTGCAGATAAACTGACAGAAACAGATTTCTGAATATGCAGTTAATTCTGTCTAATCAGCATGCTACATGTGTTGTTAGTGTTTGATTCAGTGGGAACGAAAAAATCACTCTTATTCATTTTTTTCTTCCATTGTGCATTAATGGAGTCTCAAAGGAGATATTAGGTTCAATAATAAATACACCTTAGCTGGTTCAAAATTAAACTGCACTGGCAGAGCTCAATGGCTCAAGCACACACACACACACACACACACACACACACACACACACATTGTGCTGAATACACAGCTCAGGCCTGAGTAAATGGTTTGCTTTTATATCAAGGATAATGGACTCTGTGAACTATTCAGCAGGGTCTTCATACTGCTGTACGGCTGTCCACTGATTCTATACAATATGAGCTGGTTTTTAACATTTCAAAGTAGCTAAAAAGTCAACAAGGCAATTAAAATGGCAACGTGAATCCTGCAAAACATGAACATACTAAAATTGTATTGCCTTTGGTCTTAAACCACAGTTATATTTACAGTATGTCCTCCATATACTGTTGTAAAACTAAAATATTATCTTGTGTTTTTACTTTTGTGAAAGGAAAATGAATAGGCATACTGTAAAAGGTTAACACAAAAACAACAAAAAACATGTATCGTTTCACAAAAATGGAAATGTAAAATGTAAAAAAAAGTACTATGTGTCGGAATATAGGATAATAGATTACTGTAACTGAATGTAAGTGTAGCATAGTTAATGATTCCACTTGCCATAACAAACCATTATTACACAGTGAACGGGAGATGATTGCTGTGAAACAAAGTAAATTCAGAGGGGCAGTGTAACATACTTCTTGCAGCTTGTCTGTTAGCGCCATCCTGTAGGACTACAGTCAGTGTTGGAAATAATGATGAATCCAAAGTTACAGGGCTGTGAGGGACCAAGCAGTTAAGCATGAGGAGTCACAAGGGAAATTCAAAAGTAAGGATTTTTTATTTCCCAAAAAATAGTTACAGCGAAATAAAGATAATGTTTCGGGCCCTTAAAAGAGGTCAAATAAACAAACAGTTAAGGCTCTGAACATAAACATACAACTGACCTCTTAACAAAGAAAACAAAGGGAACTTATATTTGGCTGATCATGTTAAACACACAGGGGGGAAAAAACAAACAAACTAACTTCAGAAACAAATAATGACAAACCTAAAAATATATTCCAAATAAAATATTTTTATTATCTTCCCTCAACAAAAATTACTTTATATAAAATCTAAACCCCAGAATACCTACAGTTTTATCAAGCAGTGGTAAATTAGGAAAAAGTGATTTCTCCATAAAGGCAGACCTGGATCCCTGGTAAGCTTTAAACAGCATGAATCCAAAACTAACTAATAGTGTGTGCTTGTAAAAGATACTCTTATAAAAAATAAAGTATGATGTATATGAAATGAAACAAGTGTCCTGTAATATATTTGTAACTGAATAAATGATTGCAACAAATGAATATGTATACACCAAAACATATAAACTAAACCTAATGAAAAATACAAGTGCATGAGGTTACCGCTCTTAAGATGGTTGTGTGGCCATGGCTGTGGCCATCACACACCCCTACCCTTCAGAGCTGCTGCTGGGCCAGCGAGAGATAGTCTGCGGTGGTGTTGAATTTGCCAGGGATACTGGACAGTAAACCGATTGCATGGCAAGGTACCACCTGGTGATCCGCCCATTGGTAACAAGCCACTGCAGTTATGGTCAGACAAAGCAAACTCCCTGCCCATCAGGTAACTTGAAAGAATGGCCCATTTAACTGCCAAGGCCTGTTGAATACCTCTCTGGGTAGAAACTGATAAAGGATGGCGCTCCTCCTTGGGTCCTTGTAGAAGGGAGGCATCAGTCTGTAATATAAAAAGTTTCTCAAAGTTTGGACTATGTAAAACAGGGCTCTTACTCAGAGATTTTTGAATGTCTTTGAAAGCTGCCACTGCCTCCCCCCCGACTGGACTTTGTTGGGACATCTGAGCCTGTCTTATCCGTCAATGGAGCAGCCCTGTTGAAATTAGGGATGAACCGATGGTAGAACCCAGCCATCCCCAAGAAAGATCTTAGCTGCTTCCTGGTCTGTGGGAGAGGACATGACGCAATTGCATGGATTCAGTTAGACTTTGGTTTATTTTTAGTCCAAAACATGTCTAAATCAAATTCACTCATTCACCTTCAGTGACTTTTTTAGTTACATTATTTTGGTTGAAGGTCACTAGAGATATGACTACAAGGTTTTGATCATGTGTTATATCCCTGCTTCATTTTCTTCAGCATGGGGCCCTGTTGCACATTCTTTGATGTGTCTGCTTTAATCTACAACAAACTCGAGCAGTCAAAAAAACTGACCCTAAATAATTATACCATAAAACCTTTAAGAAAACTGTAAAAACGTGTTGTTGTTGTTCACCAATTGAAGATCTTGTCAACGTCAACTGAAAAATACAAACTATTTACAATGTTGCAACCATTAAAACTAAAAACATAGAAAAGCAAAATGCCCTGGAGAAATGGAGTGATTGTCAGGCAGATCAAGAGAAAGCTAGAAAGACAAAAGTTCAAGCTCACCTTGAAAACAAGACCATCCGGTTTTCCTTCTCTAAAATCATTACCGACAATATCAACAATGGTGAATTGCTCTTTTCTACTATTGATCAATTTATATATCTGCCATCTCAGCCGATGGCTATATTTATAAATCTGACTTGACTATATTTTCTTTTTGTAAATTTCAGCCCTGTCATTCAAGTTGTTTCTCTATTTATTTCAGATTTCTCTTTTAATTGCTTTTTAAGTTTTTAATTTCTTTTTTTTAAACCCTATTTTTCTATGTTTTTGTGTCTAAGTGACTGATGGTAACAACAATCTTTGACATTGGTCCAGTATTAAGCAAAAAAAAAAAACAGGCTTTAATGGAAGTTAATGGGGCAATTCTCCAGCTTGTATTTTCCTTCACAGAAGTGCTCTTTTTGCTACTGACAGCCTCAGAGATAAACCTTTAAAACTTCTTTGAGACCTTTCCGATTAACCATAAACAGCTCTCAAGTCGCTAGCGCTAAACCTCCCAGACTCCATTTAAAAAGCAATACTTTTAGCGTGTACACAGCCAACATATTTTCACTTCAAAACTGTTCAAACTATGTGTTTATTTTAACCAAAACTAGAGTTGTGATGGTTTGAAAACTGGAAAGACGACCCCAAACCGATTTTCATAGTTTTATTTTGTTGAGTGTATTTACCGATGCTAAAATTACTGTTTTTTTACATGAAGTCTGGTGGTGCAATTTTGCAGATGTTTTTATGTTTAAAAAAAGGACTCTTTAACGGAACAGTCAACCTCCTTAGAAATTCTTTCCATTATGTTGTCAGACACTTAGAATCTTACTCTGAGTCTCAGTGGCAAAACCAGCACTTTTGAGAAGGCAAATACATACTGGACAATTGTCCCATAACTTAAATTGTATCTTGTTTCGCCGCAGCTGACTGCATCGATCTTGGACCAATTTCGACGATTGTTGCTGAATTGTTAATTTTTGTGACACAAAAACATAGAAAAATAGGGTACAGGTTGAAATAAAGGGTAGTTAGCCTTTAACAAACTACACAGCATATATTATACTTCTAACATCTTCATGCGCTACAGCCAATAACTAGGAATCTCAAGTGCGCTTACAATGACATGAGCCTCCAACGGCATCAGGTAACATTGTCAATTGTTTTTGATGGAGCACCTGTCCAAGAACAAATGCTGGAAATTGAACAAAAGGCATGTTAAAGTTTTCTTTAAATCTTCTAAATAGAGAATTAACCTTACTATACCATGTAATTGTGATTTGTGAGCTGTGATTTCTGACTCAGCCTGGATGGTACTCTATCAGCGTCACTCAATAAAATAGAAACAGCTTAAAAATAATCTTGGGATCAGGTAAACAAGTTGCCGAACAAGGTTGTGGAAGCACTCTAGACTCTTAGCAGAGAGAGAGAGCAAAAATAGGACAACCACATTATGCTCCCATTTTGTATCTATTTGCATACAGATGATACCTACATATGTCACAACAAGGAGCAGTCTGCTTAATTATACCAGGTCTATTTACACTTAAAAGGGTGAGTGTCTAACAAGCCCATAGTGAAGACTCTAATGGTATGATATATGCGTGGCTATATCCACCAGGACAACAAAACAAGCACTATGTTCTATGCTCTATGGTGTATGTGGTTCCAGCATTGACATTGACTGTAGCTGTGTTGGCACTGGAGCAGAATGAAGCAGATCCCAGTAAAGATTACATATGGATGTGTTGGCCTTAACTCCCAGTGACAGCTTCTGCTCTCTGATAAGCTCTGGGAGAAGCACTGTGTCAACACATTGCCTAACATTTCTCCTCCTCTACCCAGAGACTCCCTCAAAAACAGCCTCAAACACACATCTATGTCTGCCTCTACCTAACACGTATGCCTCAGGGAGACAGGTGGGTGGGGGTGGGGCGATACATATCGCGTCTCTATGATTAGTATGAAAATTGTAGTTGACGGCTGGCATGAAAACAGACAAAGGCTTTAAGTGGGATTCAGTAATTAAGCCCGGTGACTAAGTCACCGACAACAGCCATCTCTTACTCCTTACTCCATCTCCTCCACTTGATTTATAATTCTGAATGTAAAATACAGAAGACAGTGGATGAGTGTACAAACTTTAAAGATAAAAATGCAAAGGGTAATTAAAGTATTTTGAAGTAAAGTATGTTTCACACCACACTGTTTGCTCTTGTCTGAATCAGTTGATGAGTTGCTGAAAGGAACCAAAATGCAGAAACACATGTCACGTGACCACATTCACATCATTTGCCAGATGGGTTTTTGAATGGATTTCCTAATTGCTCCTTTATGGGTCACAATTAACATACGGTGAAATTTCAACGGAACCCCCGGAAGTACACAAAGAGAGGAAGAAAAGCCAGCAGACAACACACCACTTTTGCTTTGCTAGTCCTACTATGGAGACCTGTGTTCCAATTGAGGGGTTTAGGGGAACCTCAAGGAGTTTACTAGAATAAATCCCGTTGAGTATCATCCCGTTTTCAAAAGGGTCCTATCATATACCAAAATCACCACATAAAAATGGAGGAGTGACAGAAAAAAAATAGAAATTATCAATATGACAATGTACATACAACAGGTAAATAAACAAAAAAAAAGCAAACCACATAAAAAACATTACTACCACCAGGTGGCCAAAATGGCCAGTAATTGATAAACAGTAAAGTGTGAAGTGGTATAAAACGTGACAGCTTTGTTGATAACAAAAGCAGACCAACTTAAAGTGAGAAAATAGGGCATGCTTAAACATACAAAGTATGGGAATGGATCTTATTTGTACAGGTGAATTATTCCAATCTGCTGGGGCATTAAGCTTTAAACTCTTCTGCCAATTGTTTTCTTTACAACTCTACAGCAATTCAACTGAACCAAATAATGTGGGTGTGAAAGCCGTCTAAGTGGCTAAAGTGAAAAAAAATCTTTGAAATTGGTCCAGTATTGAGCAAGAAAGCTGTCACTGGGCTGCAATGCAATCCTAAGTGTGTTAACGTTATTGAAATTGTCCCCACAGAGATAGACCTTTTTCTTAAAAAATAAGATCCTTTTTTGATCAACCAGTAACAATCCCAAAATCGCCATCTGCAAACACACCACACTCCATTTAAGTGAAATTCTTAAAAGTTTGATAAATACACAAAAATAACATTGGTCTGTTGGGACCAGCCAGTAGTAGCCTGGAAATCCAGACGCAAATCTGAGAGATTAAGGGTCTGGCATTGAGTAATGAAAGTCGCCCCTCTCGCGGCGGCACCAAATTTGAAAATCTCACTGCACCGCAATTGGATAACACTACGACCAATCACAACAACACATGGCATTACCTCCCCCTTCTCCTCACACACACATACACACACCCACACAGAGAGAGACATGTCGCTACATGTGTTTCATAATTTACAAGTATATAGGTTTTGATGATTGAAAAATTATTGATTTGCCATTAATAAATTTGAAGGTAAATAAATTATACTATACTTTAAATGGGAGTTGTTTGTGATATTTTGTGTAATTCACCCGTTTGGATTCACCTGTTTGGTTCCTTTAAAAAATACTAGATAGATGTACTATATTTCAGTATTTTAAAGGGAACACCACCTATCAGATGGTTTTACAGCTCAATTATTGGCCCCTGGTTTCCAGGTGGTGTCCCATTTTGACTGATTGTCAATTTGGTATTTTAAGTTGTGAATACACATATTCATAACTTTATTAATATTGATAAAACATCTTTGATAATTTGCCAATAATTGAATCTGTTACCCATACCTATTCCCAACAGGTATACATTCTGAAAAATGAAGAGACAGTTAATACCTTAAGTACTAAGCTTTGCCAATGATGATTTTGAGAAATGACAATGATCAATATTATTTCATATAAAACCGGCGCCGTCAGACTCCGCCTACCAAGAGCCTGGGTCTGTCCGAGGTTTCTGCCTAAAAGGCCACTGTTGGGTCCTTGTACATTATAGAGTGTGGTATAGACCTACTCTATCTGTAAAGTGTCTTAAGATAACTCTTGTTATGATTTGATACTATAAATACAATTGAATTGAATCAAACCACCCTTTAATCTAGCCAGATCCATATGGTGGCTTATTATTCTTGCGATTTAGAAATAATTTTTTCACTCTACTTCGGTCTCCCACATGCAGGCCTAACAAAAGCTAACAGGAGGCTGAGATGTATTGATCAAACCTTCCTGAAGGAAAAGAAAAGAGAAACTTTTTGACATTTCGCAAAGAAGTTCAGTGAGTGGACCATTTACATTATTCTGTAAAGCATGGCCCCTTTACCTTTCCATGATGAAGATATACACTATTTTCTTCATCATTTCCCATCTTTTCTTGTTTTTTTTCCTCTTGTCTGCTCTGGGCTGCAGGTATAATGACCTCTGACCTCTTGACTGCACCCAACTGTGAAGCTGATGTCAAAATAGGGCATCTCCCTGCAGGTGCTTTGGCCAAAACAAAGGCAAAAGCACTCCAATTGGTCCAAGAGTCAGAATGTTTAAAAATAATGTTTTTGTTCATACACTAGTCTCCTCTCAGCACTGCTTCTTGACTGTACGGCTGCACCTGATGAGCCACTGCAGAGTTGTTTTTTTATTGCAGCTCATCTGAACTTTACAGTTGAATAGAATCTGCTAGTGCTGAACTCCTCATGCTGGGTAGACATTTTCACCTTAAATAGCTGTTATCCCTCGTCTCTCCCTCACAAATAGACACACAAATACACATACAAAACAAGTCAACAACAGGACAAAAAGCTTTAGTGCCAAAAGGGGACAGGATGGTGGAAAGGCAAAACCTTTTTTTAATTTTTATTAAAGGGTAATTACCGTGTTTTTCACCACTGGTTTCTGTGTCTAAGTGACTGATGGGAACAACAGTCTTTGCAATTGGTCCAGTATAAAGTGAGATTGCTGCAGTTGGCAGCGGCCAAACAGTCTTTAATGGAAGTTAATAGGGCAGTTGTGCTGCTTTTATTTACAAAATTCTACTAAATTTGTTGTCACGTACAGCAAACATCTCCTCACTATCTGCTAGCTGCCTGTCCCCAGAACACACTTTAAAAAAACATCTCCTCACTATCTGCTAGCTGCCTGTCCTCAGAACACACTGTAAAAAACATCTCCTCACTATCTGCTAGCTGCCTGTCCCCAGAACACACTGTAAAAAACATCTCCTCACTATCTGCTAGCTGCCTGTCCCCAGAACACACTGTAAAAAACATCTCCTCACTATCTGCTAGCTGCCTGTCCCCAGAACACACTGTAAAAACATCTCCTCACAGCCCATCTGGCAACAAAAACAAAATGCCTGTCCCCAGAACACACTGTAAAAACAAAACAGCAAACAATTAACAATTATCTGTAGGGCCTGTAGTGCAAAAGCATTAACACAATGTCCCAAAAGGAGCTGTTTTAGGTCTAGAGATCTTCTATCTTAGCTCAGTGAGCACTTTTTTGCACAATTCATCGCTGGTTATGACAGTCTGTTGTAAGGTCTATACATATGATTATCTGTATCAGCTCCTTATGGTTCTCTAATACAAATGGCAACAAAATTACAAAAGGAAATATCAAACTGCACCATACACTTTTAGTTTGTCCCAGATTTCAAAGCCCTAAAAAAAAATCAAAGAGCAAACAATTAACAATTCATTGGACATGTTTTAGGGTTACTAGTAATTAAGACACAACCTCTCAGCCCCCTAATCAGTGCAAAGGTTCTTGTTTTTAAAGTTGAGAATGTCCCTTTGTCATATGATAGGTGCTTATTTTATAACCACCATACTAGAATCATTAATAAAAAAAAAAAAAATCATTTTAGCTCAGTGATTTTAAGTTTTTCATATTCATTATAAAATCACCAAAACTTCACCTTGTCTGCTGGTTATGACAGTCTGTTCCTGGAGATGGCTGCTGATACATTTTTCACAAAGGCGATATGATTATCCCTGTATCCTCCAACTCCCATATTCTTTGTTTTTATGTTTCTCTTTTATACACTATTGTCAATAAAATTTACAATACATTTACAGATTTATTTTTGTGAGATGGATCAAACTTTTTGCACAAACAGGAGTTGGGATAAGACTTTTAGTTTTGTCCCACACCACAACCATGTGTTAAAGATTTAATGAACATTTCTTTAGCCCTGCTGTGCACCCATGTGATCTATCAAGAGATGCTGTTGTGTCTCATTTTACATCTCATTTACAGACCCCCAAAAGTAAATCATTGGACATGTTTTTTGTGAATGTAAGTTACATAGATGAACCCTGGGAACTGAATGGTTTGGTGGCAACCTCTGGCATGCCCCCGATGCATAAAGAGTGGCGGATGCTGGGAGGTTCTTGTTTTTTAAACAGAGTTTGAGGAACTGATGTCCTTTGGGATGACATATGGATAGGTGTTTATAATTAATATAACCACCATACTTATAATCATTAATAAAAAAAAAAATGTGGCTTGATTTTAAAGCAATTCCAGCCAGGTAGGCCATTCAGTCTATTTTTGAAGTTTTTCATATTCATATATAAAATTTTGTCTAAAACTAATAATGGATGAATGTCTGATTCTTTCCGAGTTTCTGAATTTCATTATTTAAGATGTATTCTATTGCTGTGTTTGAGTAAATGAGTATGGACTTGTGACCATTCGTGCCCCCAAAAGTAAGTTAGCCATGACAATGGGGTATAAGTTTGAATGTCGACAAAGGAGACCGGACTCCGTGCCAGATTACAGAATTCCGAGGGCTGAGCGAAAGCGAATCATGACCCCCGTAGCAACCGCCAAACCCACGGAGGGAGCTGCGACGTGTACAGCAGAATGACAAAGTCCACGTAGAAAAAGGAAATGCTGCGACGAGAAGCCAGGAAATGCATAGGGAGCAGGTACATGGGGAAATACGACCTGACCACCGCCAGTGGAAGCTGGTGATGAGTGCTGTGGCCGTCAAGGCCTCGTGACACCACTGGCCGTAGCCGACGCTGGCGGGGGGATGTGGGGGATGGGGAGGGGGGAGGTAAGGACAGAGCAGTTGGAAAGAAGAAGGCTAAGAATCGGTCCTTGAGCAGCCGGATGTGGCAGTGCGGCTAGCTTTGAAAGGGAGAGAGCAGAAGCCAATTGGCCAGGAACAGCTGAAGGAAGGGTAGAGGAAGGGATGAAGGGATGAAGGGATGCATGTGCACGGGGTCGTGTGAAGCCTGTGAACACGGGGATGAAAAGGCAAAGATTGCTCGAGACATGACAGACAAAGGGAGCAGGCACATGGGAAAACACAACCTGACCCACGCCAGAGGGAGCTGGTGAAGCGTGCTGTGACTGACGGGGCCTCGTGATGTTAAGCGAGAGGCCACTGTCCGCGGCCAACGCTGGCGGGGAACCCGAGTGCTGGAGGCCCGGAGATTGTTGCTGCAGGGGGTAGCGAAGGAGGCTGACGAAGCAGGCTGAGTGACCGGAGTCGCAGAGGCCAGAGAGAAGTTGTCAACATGTGAACATTTGAATTATTAGAGGCAATAACAGTCACAGTAGAAGAGTAGATACAAAGTTATTTGCTGGCAAAAGTGCGCCAAAATGAATGGCAGTCAATGATACATTAACGGCGGGCGAAGGCTCAATAGCAGAAAAAACGGCGCCGTAGGAGCTCCGCATAGAGAGGAGAGGCACATGGGGAAATACGACCTGACCCCCACCAGGGGGAGCTGGTGATGCATGCCGAGGCCGCCAAGGCCAGTGACGTCATGCGTGACAACGCTGGCCGAGGCCAACGCTGGGACCCCGGAAGGGCTGGATGCCCGGTGGTTGCCGCCTCCGAGCAACAAAGGCTAGGAATAGCCGGTACAATGCAGTACTGCTGTCATTAAGGTACCGTTGAAGGCGGGCCACAGTCCAGTCTCTGATATCAGGTGTCATCTTTGGAGGTAGAGAAAATCCAGTCACTGTGTTTGTTCTTTCATGTATTTCCATCACATTGTCCCCTTTGACCTCAGCAGTGGGTGTTTTTGTGGATTTACTTTAACATAATTAACCCTTAGGTGTCTTTCTGCCTGTCTATTTTGGCTTTGTTTGTGTGTGAATGTGTGCAACGACTGCTAATCCACACACATTACGTCCAGGTACACATACGGCAGGTCCACTGATTATTTTTCCACTGCTGTAAATCTCTGCTGATTAAGACTGATGAATTAATTAGCACTCTTGTAAACAATTGGTTTGTTTGAGCAAAGGTTGTACAGAATTTAAAGACCTTCTGTCAACCTCATTTAAGAAGTAACTGGCTGGTCTGTGGTCTACCTGGAATGTTAATGATCCCACAGAGATCCGCCGTTGGCATCCACTCACAGCCTTTTGCACAACAAGGCCGTGTATGGTCAGTGTGCTTAATTGTGCCCAAATTGTTTGGATAACCAGAGGTGGTGTCTATAATGTAAATGTTCATCTGTAGTTGTTTCAATAATATTTGTTGTTAAAGTGTACTGAAGTAGAATATCATAAATATGTTTGAGACAACTAATTGAGCACTGCTTTAAGTTTAACAACTTGTTGTTCTGGATTACTCATCTTATCTCATGGACAAACTGAAATTTACATGGTTGGTTGGTAGATAGATAGATAGATAGATAGATAGATAGATGTATTTATTGATGCCAGTAAAATGGGAAATTACACTGTTACAGCAGCAAAATCAGTCATACGGCACAGAATATAAATATATACTGGTTCTTGTTCTGGGAGATTGAGATTCACTAGCCACTGAGCATCTGTGCTGTGGGATTCCTCTTTCTCCCATATGTTCTTCCAGTACTGTTCAGTCTCAGCCTAAAGAGATACAAGGGAGATATATATATATATATATATATACACCTACATACATACATACATATACACATGCACACACAAATACATTATTAGTATGCATGAATAATCTCTCCATCTACATAAATCAGCTGTAGGCTTAAAAACATCCATCCACCCTCCTACAATTTAGAGACCTGCATGGACACTTCACTGCCCCGCTACCAGTCCCTGTAGGCTTTTGCTTTTTAATTTTGTACACGTAACTTTTTTTGTGATCAAATGTTTTTTTAAATTTTTATTCTACAAATTAAGGAAAATCCCAAACAAACCACAGGCAAATCAGTGGAACATAAAAAGTGTCCCAGGGCTAAAACATACAGAGACGAAAGAAGGGGGGGGACAAAAAGAACACAACAAAAGTGACGTCCACAGCTTACAAATAATACATGTAGACACTAGACAGGGGACCAATCACACATGCAAACAGAAGCAAATGGAAGTAAAGACCAACACAAATTTACCGCATAGATTTCAAAGACTCAGCAACGCTGTGCTAAGTGTCAAAAGTCTGTCCTGGGGCTCCATTAATGCGAGCCGCAGATAGTTCCATGTATACAACATCCGAAAAAGAAAGGATCCATGTAAGAACAGATCATGTCATGAGGTGGCTTCCAAAGGGTCACAATCATCCTCTTAGCAGCTGTAAGACCAACAAACGCAGCACGTTTTTCAGCTTTAGAAAGCTCATTCAGAATCAAAACTTTGATAGTAAGCACAACAATGTGCGGAGATTTTGGATGCAATATTGTTCCAGAACTAGCCAACAGGAGAACATTCCCAGAACAAGTGAAGATATGTACCTTGGGCTTTTATTGGGCAGAAAGTGCATAAAGGGCTGTTAATTATTTTCATCATGTGGTGCATTTTCATGGGGGTGAGATATGTAACTCAGCGTAAATTCTTTCAGAAAGACCTAACTATTAATCGATGCACTCCTAAATCAATTCTGCTATTATCTTAATAAATGTGTATTGTATCATGCGTGTATAACTGTCACATATCTGCAACTAGTCTCTCCTGAAATGTATCTCAGTGTAAATCCTTTCAGGAAGACCTCACTCTTAATCAATGCTCTACCTAACTCAAATCAACTGTTGGAGGTGTTGACCTTCCTGCTAAACCAATCAGAATTGTTACACAATGGCAAGGGCCAATCACAGAGTCACAACCCTGCTTTAAATAATCATTTTTCCCTTTGCCATTCAGCTGTCATTGCAGGCAAAGAGTGCAACCCTCCACCCCCCCCCCCCCCCCACACACACCTCCAGTCATCTACTACAGCTGACCGGTCCGGAGACTCCTTCGGTCTCGTGTTCGGGCTCCTTCGTCACCACCACCGGTGTCTAGATTCCATCGGGGGGGTCTGATGGTTCTCTACCCCTATATAGATATACAAAAGATTCGTATAGCAATTGAGTCTAATCGCCAAAGACTTTGTACATATGCTGATTTTGAGTGATTGAGTGACTGTGAATGCTTTGAATAATACATGGAAACAAATAATGCTTTGCTTTAATGGCAGTTTACTTTTAGCAGCTAGCGGCTAGCCTTGTCCAATGTGCTTCAGGCTCTATGGATTTTTTATGTCTTTGTGACTTTTTCTTGTCCCCTGACCCATCGAAACAGCCCCCTTTCTGTGTTCCAGGACCTCCTGATTTACAAATGAAGCTCTGAATATAACACATGAAATGTACCAAACTTCACACATTGATGTAAAAACTATTGCCTAGTCTAAAACATGTTATTTCTTTTGTTCTCACCAACCATCTTGCGACCCCACAAATTATCTCGCAACCCCCCTTGGTTGAGAACCATGGATGTAGGGGACTGGCCTAGAGGGCTGAATGTCCCTCATAGACTGATTCACTCACTCTCTCACTAAAAATAATCCAGATGTTGGAAAAACATATATAAGTAAGTCTGAAAAATAAATATACATTTAGTCATCAAAAATGTATTATCTCTGGTATCCCTGGCAACCCTTTGTTGGGGGGTCACGACCCCCAGGTTGAGAACCAAGATTTCACTTATTTATTTACTGTACTGTCACGTAAATGCATTAATAATAATAATTACATGTTTGGAAGGCATGTTCAACTATCTTATATGGGTGTAGTGTTCATGTTTCCACATGCTAGAGCATGTGGAAGGTGTGCTCAAGGTGTGTGTGTTTGGCAGCTCCTCAGCATTGCATACCCACAGGGAGGGATAAAAACTGGAGGACTCTTAACTCTTGGGAGCTCATTTAGAGGAAAGCAGCCCTGCCTCTCTGTCATCCAAATTGGAGGATTTACCACTCACACTCACATACACACACACATGCTCAGGCATGCAAGTGTAGCACTGCAAGCCCATACACACTCTTTACCCTTCTCCTACTTAGCTTGCATTTGAGTTTGTTGTAACGTTAGACTACTTGGCGTCAGCATAGTGAAGTCAATCAGAAGCAACCCATTATCTAGTCTTCCTCCGGCATGCCCGCAGCAAATCAAATTGCACGAGAGCCAGAGAGGCTTCGGGGACACGCAGCGGCACCTCCACGGAACTCCAACAGAGTGTTGAACTGAGAGAAGCAATCTCGAGGTCTGGCTAGAGAATGCGACAGTAATCAATAACTCTGTGTGAAGGTGTACAGATAGAAATCAAAGGCCAGGGACTTTCATAAAAGTAAAGAGGCAGGTGGGGAGCAGCCTTAAAATGCCGGCTCTAAACAGGTATTGATTACTCAGAATGGTCAGTGGTGCAGAGCACGTGATGGTGGGCTGCGGGTGTTTCTATAGAACGACGCTGAAGCAGAGAACAGGATCACACCTGAGATAGATCCGCACAGCGGCGCGGCACCTACTCAGCAATGCTAGGCTTTCAATTTCTCAAAGGACCTTACCTCGCCATACACTGATCCAACAGCCCACCACACCAGACTAATTCAAACACTTGCATATAGTAGAGGAGCTGCACCCTGAGTGGTTGACAGACTGGGGTTGAGCCTTAAAATTGCACTGCAGAAAGAATGTTTGAAAGTTCACAATTATGTTTTCAGAAGAAAAAAAGGTACAGTGGACAAGAGAATTTTTTTTGCAGCACGAGGTGAAGGTCAACCTAATTACAGGTCTGCCAGTACTGACTCTGAAGCTCCCTACAGCCTCCAGCAGGCTTATTACAGCTAAAAGCTGCTGATGTGCAGCTGAATGATCAGGGGAGACATGTATTCTTGTGTGGAACAATGAAAATGACAAACCAAAACTAGAAAACAAGAGCGTTCAGTTCTCTAGATCAAACCCTTAGTTTGTATCATGTTGCTGTCTTGCAGTTATGTCAGGATAAAAGATTTAAAGTCAAAATGACTATATCAAGTATTAGCTTCTAAAACCAAATCAATATATTTGTCGATAAAATAAAACCATAATATTTATTTTGAACAAATCTTGGTTCATTTAACCAAAATGTGTCCTCACTCATTCATTCTATGCTCCTTTAAGATCCCCACACACAAGAAAAGAGATTTAAACATACTGTAATATTATATACTACATACTACAAACTACAATATCAACAAAACAGGAAGGAAATGTCAAAATAAAAATGAGATTGTTCTTACTGGAGAAATGGTGCATGTACATTATGTATGTGATGTAATGTATGTGTAATACATTACGTTGTCGTCCATTTTTTAAACAATCCCTCACAAATAAAGAATAATCAGTTATTCATCCATTTTTATTTGCATGAAAACCATGGATGTATTAGAAAACAAATACTTTTGTCGCCATTTTGACTTCCAGAATGCAGTGGGGTGTTTCAACCAATCAGAGTCTTCCTGAGTAGATCTCCAAATGCAGTAGCAGTGATAGTCTATGGACGTGACACTGGGCCGTTGATGGCGTGCCTCTTCCTCTATCCTGTTGGAGCTAGTCTTCCACGGTATCGCCCGAAATGATGATAAAACAGCGTAAATGTGGGTTGGAGGGGGGACAAGCAGGAAAAAAGTTGCAATAAAACTCCTGCCCACTGTCTAACTTGCCAAAAATATTCTGCCTGAAGATGGTTTACTACCGAAACGTTGCCTATTATTAAACTCTTAAAAGCTTACAAATGTTTACATATATGACAGTGTGTGCAGAGTGAAAGAAGGTGGAGTTTTCCTTTCAACTGAAACATTGTAAAATGTTTTATCAATGGTATATAATGGTAATACTATTTTCAAATAAGCCACTGATACACTAACAATTATGTACATACCTTGGGAAAAATCCAACAAATTCAGCCCAAATGAACAAAAAAAAATGTAGTCCGTAGCAACAGTGGGTGCTGCAGACCTTTGCTGCATGTTGTTTCCCACTCTCTCTTCCCTTTCCTGTCTTCAGCTGTCCTATGTAATAAAGGTCTAAAATATATATTTTATAAAAAACCCATACAGCCTAAATGTAATACATAATGTCTATATATTTAGGTATGTAGTCACGCGTGTGTGCGTGTGGGTGCATTGAGGATGCATGGATAGTTTTTATTCTATTTTTATTTATTTTTTTGGCTTCTTGACATGGAGCAAACGAAGAAGAAATAGACCAGAAATCATGGAAAAAAACTGTGATGTTACGCTTTCTTAAGTCATGGACGATCTGTATTTTGTAGTTAAAAAAAAGAAGAAAAAAAGTAAGGAGGACACAGCAATGCAGTGAGACACACACGCTGAGAGGAGCACCAACACAGACAGATGCAAAAGAAAAAAAAACACAAATACACAGCACCTGAAGCACTCCTAGTCATTCTGTCCGGCCGACCTCTAGCTCACCCAGTAGAGTGTGCACCCCACCTAGGCTGAGTCTTTGGCAGCAGAAAATCTGAAATCTTTCTAATCTGACCTGTGGCCCTTTGCTGCTTATCATCCACTCTCTCTATCACCCATTTCCTGTCTATCCACGATCACTTTCTAATAAAAATGAAGTTGATGGGGAGCCAGGAGAGGAACGTTTTCTAACTGATCAGGGGCTGCTTTAACACGGGCAACTTGATCCAGGTGAAGAATAAGTGGAATATATTTATGTTCAGTTAAAGGAGAATTCCGATCAATTTCAACATGTAGCTTGTTTTTTTTATTTTTTTTTAGTGCTGTCAGTAGTGAGACAAACGAAACCAATCGGTGCTGTCTAAACTGTGTTGTCCTCCTGCTAGAGTTAACACCCAACAGGCTTAAACAGGGCAAGTTTTATGCGTGTTTTTAGCCTCTAAACATGTTTTTAGCCTCTAAACATGTTTTTAGCCTCTAAACATGTTCATAATGTGAAATGATTCCTTTCAAGTGAACACAGTGAATGTGACTGCTGTATATATGACAGAAAGGCATAAAAGTTGTGACAATCGACTAGTGTGGACTTCACCAGAAAACAGGAAATAAACAAGTAAACAATAAATAACATTAACACAACTTGTATGCCTTCCTGTCACATCTACAGCAGTCAGATTCACTGTGTTCCCTCAGAAGGAATTACTGCACATGGGGAGGCACTTTTAATGACATTTTGAACATGTTTAGAGGCTAAAAATACATTTAAAACTTGTCTTGTTTAAGCCTGTTGGGTGCTAACTCTAGCAGGACGATAACTAGGTGTAGACAGCACCGATTGGTTTTATTTATCTCACTACTGACAGCACTACACACACTCACACAGGAGATAATGTTGTTTCCTGGTCTGTCTGTGCACAAGATCATGTAAAATGTATTTAGAAAGGTTGGGTACTGAGCCCATGAAGAGTTGATTAACAGAATTTGACCATGAACGTGAATACTTCAGTAGTACTGAAGGAAATTACATACAGATCACACTTTACTTTACTATTTCTCAGTAACAATTTGGCCAAATGGCCTGGGGTCTGTTTCAGAAAGCATGTTTAGTGGAAACTCTGAGTTAGTTAACCCTGAGGTGAGAGAAACTCTGGGTTTTCTGTCTCAGAAAGGGAGGTTAATCAAACCTGAGAGAGAGGGGGAACTCCAGCCCATTTCAGAAAGAGAGGTTACTTAACCTCAGAGTCATGTACTATGGTAACTGAGCCTGTGGACTTAACCAGAGGCCTGTACTACGAAGCAAGATTTGGTGTTAACGAGGTAACTTCAGTATCACAACGATGGATGACTTGTTACTGGGTTGAATTGTTGTGGTAACTTGTGCTGAACTGAAATACTTTTTTCTGACTGATTTTCTCTGACAACAATGCTAAAGCCAGTATTTTCCCCTCTGAAATTTCTATTCCGGGACGTAATGTCTGTTTTGGTTTGGGGACTGTGTGTTGTTGTCCATTTTGAAACCCGGGTTGCCAGAACTTTGTTTGTTTTTTGTATGCATGCTACTGGACATCTTTGGGTTTTGATTTATTTGGCTTGGGATTAAGATGAATGGGGAAGCCTTTTACCTATCCATCCACCCCATTGTGAGTGTGTGTGTGATGATTTTGTTGCTGTCAAAAACTCAGTTTTTTACACTCCACCTCCGTGACAAAAAGACAGCACTAATGGAGCTTGCAGACTGGCCATCTGTTGTTACCAATATAATAAGAAAAGAGTTTGTTCATAGAGGACCATATCAAATCAAAATAGTTTCACGTTTCCAAAAACAAAAAGATTGGAGAAGGTGTCAGCATGATTTTTTCAGCAGAGTCTTAGTCAATGGAGATAAAATCAAAAGAAGTTGGCTGATGTACTCCAAAAAGAATGATGCCTTGTACTGCTTCAGCTGTGAAATGGTTTCTCAGAAAGATTTTAAATTGATAAAAGAAATCTAAGAGACTGGAAAAATGCAAGCAACTTGCTCCAGACTCATGAGGCTAGCCAGGAATATAACACACACATGGCAATATGGAAATATTTTGTTGTCCGTCTTGCAAAGGGGTTAACAATCGATAAATACGAGATGGCACTAGCTGAGGCAGAGAGAAACAGGTGGCGTGAAGTTCTCACAAAATTAGGGACAGGAATACCAACCCGATCTCACTGCAGTTTGTGTAATGGTCACGTTGATTTGTCAACAGGGACACGATTTTCTTGCTTATTTTGTGGTGGTCACCACAAAATGGGAACGTGACCATTTCACAAACTGCCATGAGACTGGGCTGCAGCAGCCTGCTCTGGGGGACAACAACGGGACGGTTGTGGTTAGGAAAAGAACAACAGGGAAAGGAACCGTCACACGCAGGAGACGGAGACAACAACAGGACGGTTGTGGTTAGGAGAAGAAGAATGTTGTTTGTCCCATCCAGAACCAACCTTCTTAGCAGATCTTTGGCTTTTTAATACTACTCGCTATCACGAAAGATGCTTCCCATTAAAATTCATTAGTTTAAAATTCGTGCTCACCACCGCAAAAAAATTAATCAATAGATTAAATAACATCACCATTTAATGAACTGCCATGAGACTGGGCTGAGAATACAGTCCTTAGCTGAACGAAACGTCCACAGGCATATTAAACAAACCAGGCAATGGCATTTTTGGCAATTTTGTTAAAGAGGTGGAACTTTTGGCTACATTTGATCCAGTAATGAAGCAGCATGTTGCTATGGTGCAAAGTGGAGTAGGCAGTCATGCACATTACTTAGGCAAAATCATTTAAAATTAACTCATAGACTCCATCAGCACTAAAATAATCTAAGAAATGGTTGAGGAGATAAAAACATCACAGTATTTCTCGATTATTTTGAACTGCAACCCTGACCTGACCTGATTTTGTCCATTGAACATGACATGCCAGAAATTAAAGATTTCATACTTTCTTGTGGCAGAAGAGTCAACTGGCGACACTTATTCTCAAAAGGCTGGAGGAACTTAGTATCCCCTTTGATGACTGCAGTGGACAGTCTTATGACAACTGTGCCAACATGAAGGGGAAGAACACTAGAATTGATGAGGCTTTGTAAATTTTAGAGTGTGGTCTAGACCTACTCCAGCTGTACAGTGTCTTGACATACAGTAACTGTTATGATTTGACTGTTATGAATTAAATTAAAGAAAGGAGTTCAGGCCAGACTGCTTCCCTAAAAAACAAGAGCCTTTTATGTGTTGCCTGCACATTTAAATGTGGTAGTAGCAGATGCTGCTAAGAGTTCACCAGATGCCACTGGCTATTTAGATTGTTTAACCCATAACCCAACCAAACTGGGTTATACTTATAACCCAATTGTATAAACTCTTCTCAGCTTCCCCACATAGAGTGGACATCCTCATGAAACATGTCAAATTCACCCTTAAAGAAGCTGTAGGTAGGATTGTGAAGATTCAGGATTTAGCCAAACATTTTGAATATCCACAACTTCTCAGTCCCTCCCCCCATTTCTGCTGAAGCCCAAACGGTTTCCAAAGCCCCTCCACCCCCACAAGTGAGAATGAATGCGTGTGCCTGAGCAGTGATTGACACGCAGTTAGACACTCCCTCTTGCCCTGATTGGATGATCTGAAAATATGACAGAAAGTTAGTTTTGTAAGTCTTACCTTTTGCATCTTTAACCCTCATGTTGTCCTCGGGTCAAATTGACCTATTTTCTTAAATCAATGTTATTTTTACTTACCCAATTGTAATTATCCAAAATAACATGATTGATTCCACACAACACTCTTTGAGAAGTATAAAACTCTACTTTCATTCATTTTCGGGTGTCTTATTCAATTTTTTTTTTTTTAAGTGTTTTCGAAATAGTATTTAGTAAAGGTTGACATATTCCAGTCTGTGATTATCCATCAACATACATTCCTTTAATTTTAGTCTAAATAATTCCTAATTTCTGCTTTTCTAACTCAAACATGAGGTATAATTTCCTATAAATGATTTTTATTGACCATAAATTCCAAAAACAATTGTAAAACTAAAGTTAATAAGTTAGTGTTACGTAGTGTTAAACGTCAAAAAAAGTGACAAATATTGAACAAAAATGTCAAAAGTGTTGAAAAAAGGGACAAAAATGTAAGAAAATTTTAAAAATATCGATAAAAATAAAGTGTTCATTTTTCCATTTTGACAAGAAGACAACACATGGGTTAGTGAAAACACATTGAACTGTACCTTAATACTTTTCTTGTTAAACATTTTAAATTCCCCTTCAAATGAACAATATATAAATTATATAAATAATCAATAATATATTCAAATGTTGAAATAGTATTAAATAATAAACACAAAAAAGATCAATTGTTGTCGTGCACTTTTCAAAACAAAATATTAAGTAATAAGTATAAGTAGTATTAATAATAAGTATTGAACATTTTGTCTAACTAAATTCAACACATCCCAGTCAACTTCAGACAAAATAAAAATGATTCAGGCCAACATATACTGTACCCCATTAAGAGGTTTTATAAGAGGACTGTAGAAGTACTTTGCTTTTTGTTTATCCCAATTTTAATATGTTTATTATTTACTGTATGCACCTAATACACCAAGGCAAATTCGTTGCAACTTCCGACTTGCTTGGCAATAAATTAGATTATGGTTATCTTTTTTCCTCAGCAGTCTTTGTTTAAAACAGTATGTTTACCTTGTTGACCATACTAGTGTTAGCATGCTAACATTTGCTAACCAGCACTAAACACAAAGTACAGCTGAGGTTGATGGGAATGTCATTATTTTTTCATTTAAATTATTACTTATTGAAATTTTGACCTAATTAGGGAGCTAGATGACATTTCAATCTGAACCAATCTGTGCCAATCCATCCAGTAATGATTGAGATTTTTCAATCTGGACCAAAGTGGTGGGTGGACCAACAGACATAGAGGTGGAAAACGATAAGAAAATAGATTCACTCAGACTTTTTGTCTCTGACTGTGTAGTATTTTCACTTTTGTTAAGTCAAGCAATGACATAATTGTTTAAAAGAAAGTTTAAAAAAAAATATTTTTGGGGCTTTTGCGCCTTTAATTAGGAGAGTTAGGTGAGAAAGACATGCAGGAGATAGTGTCAGGTTGGATTTGAACCCTAGACCTCTGCATTGAGAAATAAACCATTCATCTGCGCTTGCTCTACCACTGAACCAATCTGTACATAAAATAAATGTTTTTACCTTACTGATGGACCACAGGGAGGGACAAACTGTGTATCACGGCTGAGCTAGTCTACATCCATGACGTTCCACTTCAGGGTTTTGCTCTTGTTCCGCAGAAAATTCCGCCGGATGCATGGATTTTCATGGACAATTCCGTTTCCTTCCATTTTATTTTTTGTTGGAATTATATGCTCTGGTGGATTTTTGAGGACTATGGTGAACTGCTCCTCAGATGTTTGCATGTTAAATTGAGACAGCTAGCTGGACTATCTTTCCAGTCTGAGTTTTCTCTAGCACTACACACACTATCTATTTTACAGCGGCTCCTTCCAACGCTCATCACCACCCAAGACGATTGTGATTGGTTTAAAGCTACATTGTGTAAGAATTTCTCCCATCTAGCGGTGAAATTGTATATGAAAACCAACTGAATATTACTTTGTGGCCCCTCCCATTCCGAGCGCATTTAAACTCCTACGGTGGCCAAAATTAGCGTCCATGAGAGTTCCTTCCAGTGTAATAGTAGTAGCAGTAGTAATAGTTTTGTTATTTGGTATCATTTCATTGCTAACATCAGCTATCAGATTCCCAAACATATGCAAGCTAATATTAGTAAAGATTTAGTGTTATCATTACTCTGTATATTGTACAAGATTAATAGTGTAAGGCAACGTTCACAGCATAGGACAGAAGCAACAGAGGTTTGTGTGTTTAATATATTTCTCTGAGCTGTGTGAACAATGTCAATGAAACCGAAATGTTAGTATCTCTATGGTTACACGCAGATGTTCTAGCTGTAGCTGGTTGGTGTTACGACTGCATGACATGAGTTGTCTGCCAGGGAAAATCACGACACATATGAATATGTTTATGATACAAGGTAGACAATCCTTCTTCATCATTGATGAGAGGAAAAGTATCCTAGACGTTGATATAGCGTTATGCCCAACCAGGCTATATTTAGCCAAATTCACACAAATAGGCAGAATTACCTTTAGAGAAGAAAGCAGGCAACTTCGGCGTCCCTTTTAAAATCCTTGCTCTTTCCATCTTGGAAAAGCCACTCCAATGTTAACCATGGTCTTGTTGCGTTGCCTGTCATGTTGTCGTTTTAGTTATCTTTTTACGTCCTTGGCGACTCCGTTACATGTCCTAGAGAATAGGCGTAATCCAGCTGCAACCGGCTTTCAAATCTGCCACTCAGTAATCTTCACCCCCTCCCTGGCATTCATCACACTGCCACTGAGTGTAAAGGTGCGGCCCTCTTTGGCTAATGTATTTTGAAGATAGAGGCGCAACATGGCAGAGTACATAGGAGCGAGTGAATGATTCTGAATGGCTGATTCTACGCTTACGGGAATACTTTGATTAGTTGGTGGAAGTAATTACACATGAATGAGCACATATTTGTGAAAGAACAAATCGTTTTTTGCTAAGACTCAATTCAAGATATTACACAATAGAGCTTTAAAGAAATGTCAATAAACCAGAGCACATTTTTCTCCCATCCCGCAGTGCTATGTGGAGTAGCCAGTGGCAAAGCGAGACTACAGCTGAGCTGACAACAATGCTCTCAGTCACCAGCATGATCTATGGTTACCAGTGAAGACTCTATTGCAAAAGCTAGTGATTGCTGCTGATTGAGTATAGTGAGTTCAGCTTGATGACCCGGTATTGAAAATTCATACAGGTACTGAACATCTCTAGACAGACATTGCCTTCCTTTGAGCATGCCTTACCATGTAGCTTTAGAATTCGAGAGAAATTTGGATCTTGAATCTTGCATCGGCTTTTACTTTGGGCAGACCCAGTAGCTGGTCTTAACGTTCCCAGAATTAAAGCATTGCTTGAAAAGCCTTAGTTTAAGCTCCTCGTGTAATTATTATTTTCATTAAGACTTATGCTTTGATGATTGAATTCCAGTCATATTTTATCATTTTAATCCTCTGCACAAGGCACCAGAAATGGCAGCTACATTATGTTGCCATCTTTGTTTGAACCCACGAGTGGAGAAATATAGTACAGATTTTTAGATTGTAATTACATTCATTTGAAATGCTTACATTGTCTCTGATTTCTTCTTTCTTCACTCATTTTGTCAATTCCTTTTCATTTTGAACTGCAAATCACAAATTTGTCTATTAACATATCGTATTGACTTGTTTTTTTTGTTTTTAGCTGAGTGAACTCTTTACCTTGGTTTTGATGATGGACCCTGATGGCCTAACTTTATGTTCTTCTGTTTATCTGAAGTGCAGAGACTGGCTTTTCTCTACCTCCCATTTTGGTCACAGATTTGGAGGTCAGATAAACAGATAATAATACTGATAATAAGTTAATTGTATCCCCTCCCCATTGCTGTCAGCTTGAAAAGGGTTAATAAGCAAGTGATTTTCCAAGACTCTTTGTTCATTTGCTCAGACTTTCATGATGAGCTGAACCTTCTGTGCGCAAATAATGAATACTTAAAGGAGAATTCCAGTCAATTCCAACACATAGCTCTGTAATCACTGGAGTGCTGTCAGTAGCAAGAAAAATGAAAACCATTGGTGCTGCCTACAGCGTGTTATCCTCCTGCTAAACAGCCTTAAACAGGGCAATTTTACACTTGTTTTTAGCCTCTAAACATATTCAAAATGTCATTACCAGTGCCTACCCATGTGCAGTGATTCCTTCAGAGTGAACACAGTGAATCTGACTGCTGTAGATGTGACAGAAAGGCATACAAGTTGTTAATTCCTCTGTTTATTTCCTGTTTTCCGGTGAAGTCCACACCAGTTGTTTAACTTAACATACCTTTTATGCCTTTCTGTCACGTCTCCTGCACATGGGTAAGGCAAGGCAGCTTTATTTGTATAGCACATTTCAGCAACAGGGCAATTCAAAGTGCTTTACACAAAAACTGTTAAAAAAATAAAAACAGATAAAACACAGTTACAGTGCAGTATAAGAAATTAAACATTAAAGAAATGAACAACCATTTAAAGTAAGGCAACACTAAGCACTTGTAATGACATTTTGAACATGTTTAGAGACTAAAAACACGTTTAAAACTTGCCCTGTTTAAGCCTGTTGGGTGCTAACTCTAGCAGGAGGATAACACGGTGTAGACAGCACCGATTGGTTTCATTTGTCTCAATACTGACAGCACTCCAAATTTACATACAACAGAGCTATAGGTTGAAATAGACTGGAATGCAGTGTTGCCAGATCTTGCGAGACAAATAAGCAACCAGGCCTGTGAAAACAAGCCCAAAACAAGCGACTTTTTCTATGGAGCCCCCCTAAGATCCTGGAAAAGATAAATAAATAAACTGTGTGCACGGTTTTACAATCAGTGGGGACGGATTGTCAATTTCAATCCATGTGGACAGATTGGTAAACTGTACACACGTTAGAGTTTTATTTTCTCCCCCTGAGCTTCAGGACAATGACCACAGGAGGGAGTTAAACCACCTTTTAACATTATTTAAAATTAGAAAACTGATGGGATATCAAATATACACTTTTTCACAGTGATTTTGAGTTGTTCCCCACGACAAGTTGAATCCATTCTTTTCCTCCTTTCTCTTTCTCCCAGTCTTTGTTATATTTCTTCCCGTATTTCACCCACTTTATCCCGGGCATTTATTCCTCCAAAAACTCTCCTACAGTCCAGTCACCATCACTCGCTACTCGCGCATTTTCCTAACCATAAAAAAAACGACTGCCATGCTCTGCCTCTGATTGGCTGGTACTCGTTGCCATATGGGTCAGAGCAAATAAGAAGCAGGAAGTGGGCGGGAAATAACTCTGCTGTCTCCAGTGTGTATGGGGAAAGGGGCGGGACCGAGGGAACAGGCAAGACAAACTCCTACATTTAAATAACATAGAAAATACTTGCTTGACAACTTATTATGAGAATTATTATTATGGGAACAAGCCCAAATAAGCAACTACACTTTAGTAACAAGCCCAAGAAAACTGCGACCCGCGACTACCAATATTTGTAAGCGACTTTACAGAAAAACAAGCCCAAAGTCACTTATAATAAGCGGACTTGGCAACACTGCTGGAATGCTCCTTTCATTTCAGATCTCACCTGGGTGTTAGAATTTGTTCCACACTACTTTTACTGTTATTTTTGTTTAACTGTTATTGCAGCTGATTTTAATGGTACAGGTAAAGGTACGTTTCTTCGTCGTTTCTTTGTCATTTTTCAGAAATAAAATTTGTATACAATATACATGTTCCAACCAGAGGGAAATGATGTTTCCATACAAGCTAAAAGATAACTTCCGCAGTATACATCTCATGTATATGTAACTTTCACAGTTGCCTCCACACAGTGGCAATGCTTTGGTTTGAATAACCTTCACATTTGTTGACTCCTTTAAATTACAGTTTCACAAAAATGGTCTAGAACGTTTAGTATGATTACATTTCAAATTAATCCTAAGAATTAAACAATTAAACATGTCTTACCTTGGTCATTATTATTAATATTAGAATAATACAATTATCAGTTATGTACAGTACATTTCTCTGACATTCATATACCTGTGAATGCATTTCTTTGGACATATTATAGCTTTGAGATAAACAGTAAACCACATAAAGTCCATGTCTGTGACATCAGCTAACAGAGGTCATTGTCATTGTAAATACATTTTTTCAAACAACCATCATGGCCTCTGAAGTTAAACATGTAATGTTAGCAGAATAAATTGCATTATGTTTTGAGATACTATCAACTCTTAAGTCTCTACAATTTTAATTTAGTTTGTGTTGACACAGATCACTATCTGCTATCACTTGTCTCTTATCGAAGTGATGAAATGGAATTTCAGTGTTGGATATAGGTAATTCTCCAGGAGCCAATCTGTCATAGTCTGGAGACACCTTATCTGTCATCAGCTGGGACTTTATTCATGTTTAACTGCTTTCCCGCATAACCACCTTTATGGGCAGGCGTGATTTGTGTGCTGTGGGTTTATAGTATACACCTGCTATTTCAAAAATATATTTCACAAGCAGAATATGTAAAAGGAACATGGGTTTCTTAGCACTGGAAATGAACCCAAGTGGCTTTATTGGTGTGTTGTATGAATTGCAATGCAGGGCGCCCAGATTGAGTAATACATCCATGAGTTGGAACAGGTTATCAGATGCCAAAACACAGTGTTAAGGTTAAAAATACTAAGAGACGGCTATACAACTCATGGTGAAAGCCATTCATTTATTACTCTTATCTGTTGTGAGCAAAGGCGTTAGTCAGGTGATTTTGATCATGCTTAAAGTTCATCATGATTTGTAATAACCTAGCCAAGAGGCAGCAAGTTTATAGAAAACAAAAGGGTGCCAAAAAAAGAGCCTTGAGGGACCCAACAACTCAACTGAGCCATCAAGGAAGTAGAGTTACCCGGTCTGCAAATGTAGACATCCTGGTCTGCAAAGGTAGACTGGCCATATGGCACTTTTCGGGTTGGTCAACGTGCACTTTGGCCCGACACAACTGTCTTTCTTTTTTGTTGTTGTCTGACCCTTCGCCCTTTTGGGTTTAGTGTCTTCATTTAACAGCATCTGCCACAAAATACAAAACGCAACAGAGGTGCAGAGAAGTTGCGGGCTAAGAAAACACACTTAATCCATATATATATATATATATGAAGTTATATATACCTCACCAGGAGAACTGGTGCCAGGTGAACAACCTCACTGTGAATGTAAGCAAAACCGTGTCTGAATTACAGAGGTCTTATCATGGTCCGCTCATGTCAACACCATGTTGAAGAGAGCTTGTCAGCGTCTGTACCACCCCGGTCCCCTTATGCGGATCACACCACACAATTGTCAACAACAGTCACTATGTCAGACTAGACAGACATAATGCCATACATTCTTTTTGTGTCATGGAGAGAAGAGTGGCAACACTCTCAAGTATGACACCGACCAGCCCCCAGACTGATTATGGCATGCTGTCATCAAGATCACACGCATGTTCATAGGTCAACGCTTTGGAAGAGTGGCAGCCTCTCAAAAACTTATAAAAACATATTTTTATTTAACTGACTATTGTTGATCTGAAATAACTACAGATTCAGTAACTGCATAGCCTATTTCTCGCATAAAATGTTTTCAGAAACACATTTCAGTAAACTATCTTCGTAAAACGTTGTAAAACATGTCACACTAGACGGAAAAATACACAAAATTATGACATGCTGACTTTTCGTAGACGTTAGATCAATTGTATTATGTCACACCCTCATAATCGGGCTTGACTTTGAACGTCTGTCTGCAATGAGTCTGTTGGGTAAATATCATGCTGAATTCTGTAGTCTGATCCCGGGGTTGAAGGCTCCCCTTCAATTCCTAAGGTGCTTAAGACTTAATACACCTGCATCATAGAGAGCATCCTAAAAAGGTAGCATCACAGCCTGGTTTGGGAACAGCACCGAGAGGGATTACCTGGCCCTGCAGAGGGTGATGCGGTCAGCTGAACGCACCATCGGATGTCAACTCAGCAGAGAACTACAGAGGATCATTTTACGCCCACAAACTCTCTCTGCTGGGGTCAGGAAAACTCTACTGCTGTCCCTCAGTCCATTCAGGTCCTGAACCCATGATTTACACATTGAGAATTCATTACACATAATTTTTAATTAAGTCCAGAGTCCCAATGGGTGTGAGGACCCTATTGAAATGGAAGGAATTATTTGTATTACCTGCAATGAATCACATTTTTTAGGGGCTTAAGTCACTAAAATTATATATAGTGCCCCTATACATTTTCAAAGTTGAAGCTCCATCCTTTAAATTTTTATTCATTTATTACATTTTCTTGAAGTTGCTCCTTAAAGACATGTCCTAAGCAGCAGATAAGAAGTTTAAAGATGATAAATTCAACAGTAACACTCAATTTTATACCAAGGTCCAGTCACAGGGCTGGCCTGGCCAGACTGTTAATTTCGGTGCTGATAGAGCATTGCAGTTTGGACAAAGAAAGAAAACACATTGAAAAAGGCAAGAAGCATTTGAGATTAATAGTCTGTCAGTACAAGTGGAGGCTAATGACATGGATCAGTGAAATCAGAAGGAAATGTTTGTGCTTAAATGTGGGATAAATATGTTTGAGCAAGCAGACCGAATGGTTGGAAATAGTCTCGATGTAGGCTTTAGGGGCTTGAGGATTTTAGTTAGAAATTGAAAAAGCGATCATTAATCTATCACTGGTTGATGTGTTTCGCCCAAATAAACAAAGCAATCTGAAGCAAAGGTGTATATATTTGGTGTCTGAAATACAAGGCAACATATTGGGGTGGCAGTAGCTCAGTCAGTAGGGAGTTGGGTTTGGAACTGGAGGGTTGCTGGTTCAAGTCCACATATAGACTATAGTTGTAGACTGGTAGCTGGAAAGATGCCAGTTCATTACCAAGGTGCTCTTGAGCAAGGCGCCAAACCCCCATCTACTCAAAATACCTTTCCATGGGCAGCCCCCTCACTCTGACATATTCCCATTAGTGCATGTGTGTGTAATTTAGGCCTGTGTGCCCAACAGAGTGTAAAATTGTAGTTTCTCCTTGCAGAACTAACAAAGATTACATTTTCAGATCATACTGGTGTTTTGGGTTTCTACTTGAACATGTTTACATGCTTTAATGTTCAAAAACACAAAAAAATTTCTCATACTGTCTGAATACTGAGTACTGTTTGAATATTGCACCAACGGTGTTCTTTTTAGGACATCCTCAGATCTCAGTGTAACTCAGTCTCAGAAAAACCTCTGTCCTCTTCAGACCAAACGGCGTCAGCGTCAGTAAAACCTCTGTCAGCCTCAGACCAAACGGCCGATCAGAGATAACGTTGTCCTGAAGCTGTATACATCTTTGCTGTTACTGGTATTTTTAACCGCTGTTTTAATCACCAGATCTTATCTAGAGCAGGCGACGTTGAGTCTTATCTGAAACTGCTGGCTAAGGATAAATGTAAATACAGTAAGATTGTTATTCACGTTGGCGTTAATGACTCCCGGTTACGCCAAACGGAGGTCACCAAGATCAATGTTGAATCGGTGTGTACATACGCGAAGTCAATGTCAGACACCGTAGTTTTCTCTGGACCCCTGCCAAATCTAACCAGTGATAACATGTACAGCCGCATGTCATCATTTCGCCGCTGGCTATCGAGATGGTGTCCAGATAATGATGTGGGCTTTGTAGATCACTGGCAGTCTTTCTGGGGAAGACCTGGTCTGATTCGGAGGGACGGCATTCATCCCACTTATGATGGAGCAGCTCTCATTTCTAGAAATCTTGACAAGTTTATTAGTGGACCTAATCCTTGACAATCCAGAGTGGGGACCAGGAGGCAGAGTCACAGTCTAATGGCATTTTTCCATTGATGGTAACAACTCGGCTCGACACGCCTTGACTCGCCTCTACTTGGTTCGACCCAATTCTACGTCGGTTTTCCATTGCAGATTGAGTAACGCCTCAGCGTTACCATAGCTACGCGTGATGACGTAATTTTCAACGTGATTCACAACAGCACGTCGGCTACTCGCCAATGTTTTGTTTCAAAAGAAACTAAAGGAAGCAACTAAAATCACCGCTAAAAAAACAGGAATTTGGGAATTCCGACGGAGTTCAGACGTCGACATGACTGTTGTTTGCCGACACGAAAGGGTAAGTTAAGTTTCCTGGTAACGTTAGCTAACATTTGCATGTGTTAGGGACCCCGGTCAGTATTTATTATACGCTATATAAAGTACATGAACTTTAGCAACCATGATTACACACCAAAATATGTACGCTGTGTACCGTTTGTGTTTCAGAGCATTAACGCTTTGCAAAACCGCCACCGCAGACCGTCTGGTGGGCAATGTCCGACGGGTGAAATCTCTGGTTCTGACCTGCTGGGCTTGGTATAATCTTTATGAGAGTCATGGCTTATGACAACGACTGGGATGCATCTGGGCCAGCAGAGCCGGGGGGGGACACTGTCACAGGGTGCAGGGGAAGAAGACCGGGATGCACGGGAGGGTTTGATGCGCTACTTGAAGAGTTAAATAAAAACTTTTCTTTGATATATTGTCTTGTTTTTTTAAAGTAACAGTGTGCAATATTGGAAACAACATAAATCCCCTAATATATAGCCCTTAATATTGAACAGTTAAAGTGAGAATAGTGCAGAGAATAGATAATCTGTCGGTGTCTGGCTAGAATTTTTTTTAAATGTCGCGTTTGTTCCGGACACACACTCCGCACTCTTGTCTGCTAAAAACGCAGCGATCCGACCAACCAGCAGCCCGCAGGTTTCCACGTCACCTTTTAGTATCGCATCAGCTCGCTTAGAACCTCGACTGAGGTAGTACAAAAAAAAGTACCTGGTAGCAGGTCCCAGGGACTTTTTTTCGTAATGGAAAACCAAAAAAGGCGAGTAGAGTCGAGGCGAGTAGAGTAGATACCACGCAATGGAAAAGCACCATAACACACTTCTCATCTCCTCCATTCCAGGGGTTACCTAGTCAAAACCCCATAGTGACGGTGTCTGCCCCCCGACCATTGAAATTATTTAAAT
Source organism: Etheostoma perlongum (assembly GCA_026937815.1). NCBI lineage: Eukaryota > Metazoa > Chordata > Actinopteri > Perciformes > Percidae > Etheostoma > Etheostoma perlongum. The sequence continues at coordinate 25,217,625 of CM049376.1, forward strand.
CAAAGGTAAACAGAAGAGGAGCTGTGCATGAAAACCTCATAACAATTAAAACTACAAGTGCGATAGTGCAAAAGAATAGGAGAATTAAATGTGGACTCTTAAACATCAGATCTCTCTCTTTGAAAGGTGTACTAGTAAATGAATTAATATCAGATTCTAATATTGATTTATTCTGTCTTACTGAAACCTGGCTGGGTGATGGAGAATATGTTAGTCTAAATGAATCCACCCCCCCCAGTCATATTAATACTCACATTCCTCGAGGCACAGGCCGAGGAGGTGGAGTGGCAGCTATCTTCGATTGTAGTCTAATAATCAGCTATAAATCTAAACTGAATTATAACTCATTTGAAAGTGTTGTTCTTAGTCTTTCACACCCTAGTTGGAAATCACTGCAACCAGTTCTATTTGTTATAGTGTACCGAGCACCTGGTCCATACTCTGAATTCTTATCTCAATTTGCAGAGTTTTTGTCATATTTAGTGCTAAAAACGGACAAAGTTCTTATTGTAGGGGATTTTAATATTCACGTGGACGATGTGAATGACAGCCTTAGTACTCCGTTTATCTCTCTATTAGATTCTATTGGCTTCTCTCAAAGTGTTCATAAACCGACCCACCGTTTTGGCCACACTCTCGATCTTGTTCTGGTATATGGTGTTGAAATTGAACATTTAATAGTGTTCCCACAGAATCCCTTTCTATCAGACCACTGTTTGATAACTTTTGAGTTTATACTGCTGAACTACACGCCATTAGGCAAAAACTTCTATACAAGATGTCTATCTGATAGTGCTGTAGCTAAATTTAAGGATGTGATTCCATTAGCATTTAATTCATTATCAAGTAACGGAGGACTCCTATGCTAATTTCAGTCCCTCCCAAATCGATCACTTTGTTGATAGTGCAGCAGGCTCGCTGCGAATGACACTTGACTCTGTTGCCCCTCTAAAAAAAGAAGATAATTAAACAAAGACGGTTAGCTCCATGGTATAACACTGAAACTCGCAAATTAAAGCAAATATCGCGGAAACTTGAGAATATTTGGCGTTCCACCAAACTAGAAAATTCTCGTTTAATTTGGCAAGATAGTCTTAAAACGTATAGGGAGGCCCTCCGTAATGCCAGAGCAGCGTACTACTCGTCGTTAATAGAGGAAAATAGGAACAACCCCAGGTTTCTTTTCAGCACTGTAGCCAGGCTGACGGAAGGTCACAGCTCTACTGAGTCAAGTGTTTCAATGCAAAACATTGGTAAGACACAGCATAAACATGTTTTAGTCTTATCCACTCACAAGGATTTCTTGTGTGTGTGAGATGGAGAGTGAGTGTGTGTGTGTTTGAGAGAGATTGTGTGTGTGTGTTTGAGAGAGATTGAGTGTGTGTTTGAGAGAGAGTGAGTGTGTGTTTGAGAGAGAGTGAGTGTGTGTGTGTGTGTGTGAGAGAGAGTGAGTGTGTGTGAGAGAGAGAGTGAGTGAGTGTGTGTGAGAGAGAGTGAGTGAGTGTGTGTGAGAGAGAGTGTGTGTGAGAGTGAGAGAGTGTGTGTGAGAGTGAGAGAGAGTGAGTGTGTGTGAGTGAGTGAGAGAATGAGTTAGAGTGAGTGTGAGTGAGTGAGTGAATGAGTGTGTGTGTGTGTGTGTGTGTGAGAAAGAGTGAGTGTGTGTGTGAGATTGTGTCAGTGTGTGAGATAACAAATACCCGAGTGTGCAAGACAGTGGCAAAATTGAAGAAGATATACAGTCACATGTCGACAAGAGGCAATAAAACCAGCATATTTTGAGACAGAGTAAAACAACTCTCAGGACTTCTAGTCCACCTCAGCATCACCAGCTAATATATGCATAACAGTGTGCTTACCAGAACATGCAATGTTTGACAGCAACTTAACAAGGCTATTTATTTGAGTGAGTAAAACATAAATCGAATGTCAATAGTTTTCTCCTTTTCATCCCACGACCTGACCTTACTAGGTTACAAAGTCTTAAAAGGCACACTTAAAATAAAGGAACAGTAACACCATGACAACCTTGTAGCCAAAATAACAAGTGGCACTTTTGAGGAATATAAAAACAACATCAAACACCTTTGAGAGATAGGGAAAACTATCTGGACTACCTAGTCCATCTATTCATCAGCCGCACATATACATAACTGTGTGCTTTCCAGAACATACAATGCAATCAACAATCATTTAGTTTCACAGGGTCTTGGACATGAGCTTGTTCCGGAGTCCATTAACTCTTGCAGAGCAAGCATCTCCACCAATGTTCATTATTACCTTTTGTATTACCTCAAACATGTACTTGAGCTCTTTTGGGTAGTGGATGTTGAAGGCATAGAGCAGACCCATCAGAAGGGCGAATGCATTGGGCACATACTTCAGGTCTTGAAGAACAATATGCTCCTCCAGAATCAGTGCAATATCAATCATCTCCTTGGGGACAGGGCGTTGAGGATCCTCCTCTGTGACCACCAAGATTCCGACGTTCATTCCTTTCACTGCCTCACTCTCTTTGGTTGGCTAAAAACACAACAAAGTAATAAGAATAGATTGCAAGTACATGAAAATTCAAGATGCATTGCAAACTTGGGTATAAAAATATCTGATGCAAACTAATGCAAATGTAAACGGAAGAAATTCAAATACATTACATGTAGAAAAAAAAGGAAAATCCAAGGCACTCTTTGTCAAAATTATTTAAAAAGCCTTTTTGTACTGGCTAGACAATTTAAAAGACATAGGGAGAAGAAACCCAAGGCACAGAGAGTCTTCTTCAGGAGTGCTTCTCCCTATGTCTTTTTAATACATTACAATTTCAAATTAATGAGCAAGGAATCCCGTCACTGCAACTTTGAATAATTCACTTGTCCTCCATGTAACCCTCTTGTTTGGTTCCGGGGTCGTTCTGAAACCAAAATGAAATCTTTTGCCGTCAAAATATGTTTTTATTCAAATAGTCTGAAAATAATGGTAGTTACTACTATGCTCTTAATGATTAAAATACATTTGAAGTAATTTGATTGAATTATGGGTATTTTACTGAATTTAAACTTTTTAATTTCTGTTGTCCTCTGGGTTCAAAAAGAACCCGAGGCACAAAGTGGTGCAATGGAGCAAATAGTCCCATCATACTGCTGGTCATATAACTACAGGGTCATGACTTCATTTGGATCAAAAAGATTGCGATTAGTAAGTGATATGGATTCCAGAGTGGCATTGATTCCTCACTTACCTTACAAATCTTGAAGAACTGGGAGGGATCCTCTTTCAGGAAATGGGAGAGGCCAAGGAAAACAACTGCTCTCTTCTGTTGATTTGAGTTCTGGACAATAGAAGAGGGATAAAGACCAGAAAAGACATCAGTGCTGCAGAAGTAAAAACATCTACTCTACCTTTTAAAAGTTTGGGATCAACTTGAATTTCTGAAAGAAAACATACAAGAGATTAGTTTTATAGAATTAATTTTGTTAGGGAGATACACATACCAATCTTTTCAGCGATATACTTTGTTTGTGGCTATGTCCTTCCTATGTGTATTGTAGTTTAATGGGCACATTCTGCATTCATTCTGCACTTACTAATCTGAAATACATGCTCAAAAGGTGTTACCAAATATGGCTGTCAAGTGAACAGACTTTGCCTAAAAGGACAGTCAAACTACTGAAACGGAAACTATTACTTACATCATCATCTAGAGACTCAACAAAAAGCTGAAGTTCCTTGACACTCTGCAGTCTCTGTCTGTAAAGGCGCAGGAACTTAGGGACAAACTCATCTAGGGGGTCGAAAAATGGCTGCTTCAGGTTCATGGAGACAATCCGCCGGAATTCTGCTTCAATCTGCATTAAACCCGGGACAAACATGGAGACAAAATATTAATATAAAAACAGAATATAATCAAAGGAAGAATGTAATACAAGTCACTTTAATAATACACTAACCTGTCGCTCTGTGAACAAAGCAGGCTGGCTTTGAGATCCTTGACCAATGGCTCCTCCCCAATGATCTCCTTTCTCCTGGTGCAAGGACAGGGTGCAAGGACAGTCTTTGTATATGCAGGGAAAGGGGCAAGTAGTTTCATTGAATCTATGCTGAACTTTGTAATGCTGTATTACTTTCCGCTGATTTGCTGAGGAAAAACTACAAAACTTACAGGTCCACTGCATCAATCAGGCCACTGAATGAATCTTTGGTCAGTTGTTTCTGAAGAAAGAGAGACAAGAATATTGCATTAGCATGGCTTAAAATACAAACAAATAGCATAGGTGTGTTGTCAGACAAGCTTGTTATTTCAGGAAATGTAATGCAATTTAAAGGACTAAGCCCTATGTTGGAAGGCTATTTAATGTCAATCAGAAATAATGCATTGGTCAACCCTTTCCCTAGTTTACAAGGCCTACATCACACACACACACACACACACACACACACACACACACACACACACACAGTAGCTTGTTGTTAGTTTATAATTTCTGTGTTACAACTGCCCATTGAAATAAAATGTACAATTATCACACTGTGCAAGCAAAATGATAATCCTCTCCAGCACAGTAAGGATTAAAGTCCCGAAAACGTATCACACACTAGCCAGTAACATGTGTGATGTACAGTGGAAAGTTGGCAAGCTAGAAAAATACAGATAAACTAGCAGCTCCACATCACAGGGTAAAATGGTTAACATTAAGTACTCATTGCAGAATGAAACAACTCAGAAACAGCTTAATCTGCTACAACAATAGCTAAATATAGAGTACAAACTTACATCGTTTCTGACTTCTGAACAGGCGACCGCCGTAAACCCAAGGCGATCTCGGGGATTTCTTACGTAACTTCCCTACGTAACTAACGTAGCCGTAATTACACACACTGTAACCTATACAGTCTCCGTAGCGTACGTAAGGAATTCACAACATAGATGCTGTGAAGAAAGAAAGTTCAATGCCGACTATCATGGCGCTTGCTAGGCTAGTCAAACCAGCTAGCGTTAGACAGCTTGTCAACATATGGGCTAACTAACTTAGCTAGCTACATTCAGAGGATTAGTTCGTTACTTGCATTGTAGTTTAAGGCAAGTATAGAATTTCTCCACATAGCTGGTCATTACATAGCTACTACTACCTAGCTAGCTAGCTAGTCAATGTAAAAACTGCAATGTTCGTTATTTTCCCGCGCCTACGGCTAACATATACGTTTTTGAAACTTAGGGCTTGCACGTCATATTGTAGGTACAGTTCACAGTATTTCGTTAAAACTTTCACTTAGTAAAGACAAAACTCAAAACTAGACAAAAATATTAGCTAGACAGTAGAAAAAGTTTACTTACGCCAACAGTCGCGCAAACGCGCTCGGTCCTTCGATGGAGGAGACCAGAGAGCCGTTAACGGCTTTGCTCTGCCGCTCAGAGAGATAAGGTAGCCTGATGTGGTCTGCGCATGTGCAAAATGACGTAGCAAGCTGAACCAGAGGGTGAACTTAAACTTCATTTTGAGAAGACAAAAATAGCTCAGTTGTGTCAACTGTGTATTAGAAATTCAGAGCGAAAACACAGATATGCGTGTTATCTCAACAACAGAATTGAAAACTTTTGAGTTGAAAGTTGACTTGACCCAAAACCAGAAGTTGAGTCAATAAAAATTAGAAATATTTTTTTACAGTGCTCTTCTGAAAAAGCCCAACCTTGATCCAGATGTTTTAGCCAACTATAGACCTATATCCAACCTTCCATTTCTTTCTAAGATTCTTGAGAAAGTAGTCGCCAAACAGCTGTGTGACTTCCTGCATAGCAACAGCTTATTTGAGGATTTTCAGTCAGGATTTAGAATTAATCATAGCACAGAAACAGCACTTGTGAAAATTACTAATGACCTCCTCATTGCATCAGACAAAGGACTTATCTCTACTGGTGTTATTAGATCTTAGTGCTGCATTTGATACCATTGACCATCACATCTTATTACAGAGATTGGAACATTTAATCGGCATTAAAGGAACTGCCCTAAGCTGGTTTAAGTCTTATTTATCAGATCGATCTCAGTTTGTTCATGTTAACTATGAATCCTCCGTGCACGCCAAAGTTAGTTATGGAGTCCCACAAGGATCTGTGCTCGGTCCAATCCTGTTCACTCTATATATGCTTCCTTTAGGCAATGTTATCAGGAAACACTCCATAAACTTTCATTGTTATGCAGATGATACTCAATTATATCTATCAATCAAACCGGGATGAAACTAATCAGTTAGCTAAACTTCAAATGTGCCTTCAGGATATTAAAACCTGGATGAGCTGTAATTTTCTAATGTTAAACTCAGATAAAACTGAAGTTATTGCTCTGGGGCCCAAGCACCTCCGTGACGCATTATCCAAAGAGATAGTTACTCTGGATGGCAATCTTGGAGTTATCTTTGATCAGGACATGTCCTTTAATTCTCACATAAAGCAAATTTCAAGGACCGCCTTTTTTCACCTACGTAATATTGCAAAAATCAGGAATATCCTGTCTAAAAATGATGCAGAAAAATTAGTCCATGCATTTGTTACTTCTAGGCTGGATTACTGCAATTCTTTATTATCAGGCTTCTCAAAAAAGTCCATAAAGACTCTTCAGCTGATCTAGAATGCCGCAGCACTTGTTCTGACCAGGAACCAGGAAAAGAGATCACACCTCTCCTGTTTCAGCTTCTCTGCACTGGCTTCCTGTAAAATCCAGAATAGAATTTAAAATCCTGCTTCTCACCTACAAAGCTCTTCATGGTCAGGCACCATCTTATCTTAAAGAGCTCATAGTACCTTACAACCCTACAAGAGCACTACGCTCCCAGAATGCAGGGTTACTTGTGGTTCCTAGAGTCTCTAAAAGTAGAATGGGGGCCAGAGCGTTCAGCTATCAGGCTCCTCTCCTGTGGAACCAGGTTTCAGTTTGGGTTCGGGAGGCAGACACTGTCTCCACATTTAAGAGTAGACTTAAGACTTTCCTCTTTGACAAAGCTTATAGTTAGTTACAATCTCTCATCCACCTCCTCTAGACAGAGGGATGGATCTCTCTCTCTCTCTCATCCACCTCCTCTAGACAGAGGAATGGATCTCTCTCTCTCTCTCTCTCACTCGTTCACCTCCTCTGGACAGGGGGATGGATCTCTCTCTCTAATCCACCTCCTCTAGACAGACGGATGGATGTAGACAGGGGGATGATGTCTCTCTCTCTCTCTCTCTCTCTCTCTCTCTTTCATCCACCTCTTCTAGACAGAGGGATGGATCTCTCTCTCTCTCTCACTCGTCCACCTCCTCTGGACAGGGGGATGGATCTCTCTCTCTCTCATCCACCTCCTCTAGACAGAGGGATGGATGTAGACAGGGGGATGATGTCTCTCTCTCGCTCTCTCATCCACCTCCTCTAGACAGAGGGATGGATCTATTTCTCTCTCTCCCTTCCCATCTCCTCTAGACAGAGGGATGGGATCTGGTTGGGGAGAATTTTGGCCTGGCCAGGTTCCTCTCTTTAACCTGTCTCTCTTATGCTGCTATAGTTTTAGACTGCTGGGGGACTTCTTTGACACACCGAGTTCTTCTCTCCTCTATCTTTCTATCTTTCCATTTATGTGCATCCATGTCCCAGAAATGCTTGTTACTAACCTAGCTCTGGCGAGTCATTCCCCGGAGTCCTTATGTTCTTTTTCCCCCAGCGTGTTTCCCTGGATCAGGGAGGCCCCAAAATCATGGTTGCAGCTGTCGCCATGGTCCCGCTACACGTCCTGCAATGCCCTGCTACATCCTGCTATGCCCTGCTGTGCCCTGCTACGTCCTGCTGTGCCTTGTAACGCCGCACAGTGCCCTGCTATGCCATGAACTACTACAAAGAACTACTACAAACTACTATTTTTTGTGACTGTTATTGCCACTCTTCATTGTAATCGCAACCGGTCGTCAGACACCGCCTACCAAGAGCCTGGGTCTGATTTTTATAAATGTTTTTTTTTGTGTAATTGCCAGGGAAGCTGGATTTCTTTGTTGTTTGATATTTTTAAAAGTTTAATGCTTCATCTATTAACATCTATGTAGAACAGTGATAAAACTCTATTGTAACCATTATTGGTATTTTTATTGTATAAAATCCCATGTACAACGTGCAGCAATTTACTTTTAAATTCTTTTCTTTATTTTTTAAAAGCATTTTTAACTTATTTCAGAATCTGCCAATCTTTCTCACTTCAGCATTTTTTAAGAACCTGGACTCAATTGTCTTTCCGTTCATCTGGGGGTACAAGGCGCATTGCATATCTAAAGCGCACCTGCATAAGTCTACAGAGGAGGGGGGGTTTGGTCTCCCAGTATTCAAGAATTACTATTGGGCCGCCAATGCTAGGGCCTTGATGTACTGGCGGCGGGGTCAGCCCGGCGGGGCTCCTAACAGCTCCCCCCTGTTGTTAAACATTGAAGCCACAGCGGTGCACAGCAGCTCCTCCCTATGTGCCCTGCTTTTTTCCAAAACAGAGCTTCCTCGTAAATTTACTGGTAAAAACTTCATTTTGAGAAACTCCCTTAGGATCCTGAATCAGATAAGAAGCGTCTGCAAACTGCCAACAACTTCTGTACACACCCCCATATGCCATAACCATTCGTTCCTACCATATGTGGGCAGACATTTTGCCTCGTTTGGTCAACTGGCAACGCAATTTAATCTACCAAATTCTCATAATTTTCGATATCTTCAAATCAGGCACTTTACCAAAGGTGCATTACCAAACTTTGAAACCATGCCACCAAGTTGCCCATTAGGGTTAGGGTTATGCTGCTTCCTCCTGACTCCAGGCACCTAATCTCTCGCTTTGTGTCCCTGTTTGCCATCTCCGCATCCACTCACCATCTCAGAGAAGCCTGGTCTAACGAACTGGGGCTTGAGGTGCCCAACGACACCTGGACTGAAGCTTTGACTAGAATTCATACATGCTCTATCAACGCAAGATATAAACTGATTCAATATAAAGTTGTTCATCGGTTACACTATTCTAAGCTTAAGCTGCATAAAATCTACCCGTCACTCTCTTCACTGTGTGATCGATGCGGAGGTGCGGAGGGTTCGCTATCACATCTTTTCTGGTTATGTCTTCAATTACATAAGTTTTGGTGTGATGTATTTCAGTGGTTTAGTCTGGTCCTTAACTTGGACATTTCCCCTGACCCAGAGCTCGCACTCTTTGGGTGCTCAGAAAAGGCTCTCAGGTATCCCGCCTGAGATGCAACAAGCCCTAATGCTTGGCATGGTTGCCGCAAAGAAAATGATTCTTCTGGAACTGGAAGTCTCCCACTCCTCCCTGCTTTCAAAAATGGCTTAATGAAATGACTGTGATCATCCAGATGGAAAGGATACGCATGCAAAACTCTAAAACACAAAACCGCTTTCTGAGCATCTGGGGACCATTCATTGACTATCTTAAAAACATGTAACTCTTTTCTGTAGAGATGTGCTTTTGACTGTATTGCAGCTTGTATTGTTATGACATCCGGCCTTGTAGACAACAGCAATATGACATCTATCCAAGACATGCTTTTAATCCTAATTTTCCTGGCAGCTCCGTTGTTTGTTTGTTTGGTTGTTCTTGTTTTTTTGTTTTCTGTCCTGATTTGTTACATAAAACCTGAAAAATTTGAAAATAAAATATTAAAAAAAAAAGCATTTTTACAAACATGTTATACAATGTCTAAAAATTCTGCATCATACAAAACTATATTTATTTCCATCCAGGGAACATTACAACCTTATTTGATAAATGATACATTTTTATTTAAATAATTATTATATATATATATATATATATATATATATATATATATATATATAGTAATAATTATTAAACAAAAAAAATAAAAATAAGAGGGAAGAAAGCAATAAAAAAATACATAAAATACAATACAATACAAAGACAAGATGAAATGGAATGAAGGCTGTATATATTATGGTTTTGGTATTTTGCTTTGTTTTCAATTCTATTCTGATCGGGTATTTTGGTTTTATTTCTTGTCTCCTTGTGATTGAATAATTTTTGGTCTTGTTTTGTATTACGTTCTGTTTCCTGTTTTCTTGTGGTTTTATGTGCTGTCTTGTCCTATTTTCCCGCCCTTGTGTCATCTGCCTCTTATTTTCCTCGTTACCCTCTGTCTTTGCGTTCCCCTTGTCCTGTGTCAGATCATTTTCTGTCAGTCAGTCAGTCAGTCAGTCTCTCCGTCTCTCCGTCTCTCCCCCCTGTGTATTCTGTTATTGTTTTTGATTATCCTTTTCTCTTTGGACTTTATGGATTTATGACTTTTTTTACCTGCTTCAGTCTGTACTCCTTGTGTTGTTTGTTTTTTGCAGTTTTGGATCCCTTTTGTATTTGCCTGTTTTTTTGTTAATAAATCCTCAACACCAACTTTCTCCTGCCTGCCTGCTCTCCTATATTCCAAAGTATTCCGCTAATTTTTTGAAAACGTTATTACGGTGCGTAAGTTACTGGAACAAAACTAAGCAATGTGTTGTTGCTGGTGACAAATCCACTGATTAAATATGTATATTGAAGCGATACTGGCATTAAAGACCTGCTTATCGCTAGCAGATTCTTTGATTTGAATGGCCGCCTTGCATTTTGGGATATAGGCTTTGAAAGCACCCAACTCGGCCCATATTGTGCTGTTCTGTTTTACAGCATACTGTAATATTACTTTACTAAAATTTCACCGGTAATCACCAGTATTATTTTGGTAACACCGAAATATTATTAAAATAAAGAAATTAATACCATGATAACATCTAAATAAATGTTGATAGATGTAGCGTTATAGTTTTAGAAATATGAATGAACAATAAAGCAATCCAACTTACCTGACCGAAATAAACCAAAATAATAACATTAAAAGAAATATATATATCCATGATAAAATCTGGTGATTAAAAAATACCAATGACAACATGAAAAAAAATACAGCTGCAGCCCGACTGGCAAAAAGAATCGTGCTGTGATCACAAAAGATCCTCCTATTGAAATACATTAGTTTAAAAAACATGCTGATTCACCTCCAAAGAGAACTGTTATGTTGTTGCTGTAGATGAACTTCCAGGAGGCTGTGCTGAGGATCACCAGATCTATATTTGTGACTCCATTAGTAACCTTGCAAATATCTACTGTCATTCTTCAAAAATCACTGTGCAGCCAATCATGCGGCCATTTGTTTAGTCTGTGCATGTTGGAACAAGGCCCTGAATAAGCTGAATTGCAACCTTCATCCTCTGGAAACAATCAATTCTCTGAAAGAGCTAGAGAAATCCATGGGGATTACTGGGAAAATCAAGGGGAAAGACTGCGTTGGGGCCAACATTATGGTTCAGATGAATAAGATTAGGTTCATGGGTGACCCTCGTGGCTTTAAGATCTTTCTGAATCACAACAATCTCCCTCTTGGCCTCATACCACCCTACAAAGGTAATCAACTGCACATTATTTTGCATACTGTATGTGGTATTTTCTCAAGTCACCATGCTTCACTAAAGTCATATCTCTGTGAAGGAACATCCTGTGGAGGCCTGCATGCTAGCATACTGGAACACTTCAACTCTATCTAGACTTTCAACCCATATAAAACAAACCTCAATAACAAGATCTTTTTTATCTTCATAACATTGCCAAAGTTAAGAACATCCTATCTCAAAACGGTGCTGAAAAAGTAGTCCATGCTTTTTTTACTTCCAGGCTGGACTATTGTAATTTCTCGGGTTGCTCAAATAAGTCCTTTAAGACTCCAGCTGATCCAGAATGCTGAGAAAACAGATCATCATACATAGAACCTCAAATCCTATTGACACCTCTGTCCTCTGAAAATCTCACAATTTGAAACTGACTCTGACGCAGATCCACGGGAACATATTTTGAATTGGGGGTGCTGACAAATTTTCAGTCAAGTTTTCAGCCAAAGTCAACCAACACACACCTAACTGCATCCATCACAATTTATTTCATTCAATTCATTAAAAATACTGCTGTCTTTTGTGTTTTTGTTCTCCCTTTTTTCCTGTGTGTCTGTCTGTGTTGTTTGTCTTCCTTGGAGAGAGGGGGCGTTTCTTACGAGGAACTAGATCAAGAGGCGTAGATCAAGAGGCGTGGCCACTCATCCCTGCTCCGTCCATTTGCACAGCTGAGTCACATCATCATTATCCACCACCTCTGTATATAAACCCAGGCTGGCCATCTCTTCAGCGCCAGTTTGTTACTTCCACCCCCCGTGGTAACTAGGCCAGTTACTTAGTGAACTTTGCTCATAAACTTTACTATTTGACTAATCCTGTTTCTGTCACAGATATCGTGTCCCATCGCAACTCCTGTGCAGCTTCACCAGACTCTCTCCGTTTGGACTACCACCTACTCCGTCACCTCATCCCGTACTAAGACTGTTTGTTCCCGTAGGCTGACTGTCTTCAATATTAAGGCTGAATCCCATTTCTCCATCTTACCCCTACCCCTTACCCCTAGGCCCTTGAAACCAAGGGGTAAGGGGTAGGGGTGAAAACATACCCCTATGAAATGGGACACCACTTGGTTACATCACCATACAGTATTGATCACAAACTTCCAAGATGCCATCTCTGTCTGTCGATTGCGTGGGTTTTGACAACAGTGTCATTTGCATATCAGTTATCACTGTTTTAAATGTCATTAATGTTCAGAAAAACATTTTGTTAACAAAAATCTGTCTTTATTGCCGATAAATTAAACATAACAGGCAAAAACATATCCCCCCATATTTCATCAGTGTCCCCTATCAAAACCAACAACAATATACAAGTGCATGAACAGGAATTAATTACAAATGATTACAATAATACATTACTAATGCAATAATGAATGGGTACAACATGAACACATTATTTAAGAAACTTCTGCTCGTTTTCAGCCCGGAAGTGGATCAGCTGTTGGGTGTCCTCCGGCGTCCCTGAGTGATACAGGGCGGTATATGTAAAGCACGTAGCGATGTATCATAGACAGTTAAGATTAATATATACAGTCTATGCGATGTATACAGTCCATTCAAGGCAGAGAAATGCGGGACTGTTGTTCAAATCAACGTTAGCGATTAGCGTTAGCGATTAGCGTTAGCGCAAGCTAGCGATTTTTAAAAAGTTTCAGTTAAGAACATGGTTGCAAGTATATATACAGGACTGCATAGACCACAAAACAAAACTGCCGTAACTTTAACATCAATTATTTAAGCCTAAAATACTTACATTTATGGGTCTCTCTGGTTGCTGGGCAGCCATTGTTGCTTGCTGTACAATAGCCCTTGTTTACAAGTGAGGTCACGTCCACACTTGGTTTCTTGGGCTATACACCCTCAGTCTATCCCCTACCCCTCGGTCGAAATAGGTAATGGGACAGCAAAACGCCAAACGCCAAGCGCAAAAACCAAGGGGAAGGGGTAAGGGCTAGGAGTAAGATAGAGAAATGAGATTCAGCCTAAACCTTTTTGTTGAAGTTTTATCATCTCCTGGGGTTGTTCTGTGTCCGGGTCCAACCGAAACCCTAACAATTACAAGTAAAAAAAAAAAAAAAAAGAAAAGAGCCACCAAACACATCACTGAATTCTATTAACTCAAATGAAAGTGAAGCAGACCAGTCAGTCCTGACACAAACACTAAAATAGAGAAATGCAGCCTTAAGTTTTTGTAGCACAGCAATAGCAAATTTAAGGTAGGGGAGAGCCGGGACAGTTGAAACACTTTTTAATTAAACGTAATTTACAAAGCGGTCGTATCACACTGAAAGGTGATATTTTGTCACTAGCAACCTACACGTGTCATCTGTCAAATACAGTTGCATTTTCAGCTTCGAACAAAACCGTTGAGGAGTTATTACCGCAAAAGTGGGACGTGCGTAATGTTTCATCCGTCCCTCCTGGACGGGACGGATGAAACAGCATGCGGGGACGAATGAAACATATAGTTTAAGCCGTATAAACTTCCAACAACTTTAATATTTTACTGTATATGATGGATGGCACTTCCAAAAGGTGTTAATTTAGATAGATTGTTGCAGGACTATGCGTCTTTGTGAATGTCTGTTAACAACTCATTGCCGTCATCCTGTAGTGCGTATGAAGCGGTTATTGAAATATCATGCACTGTGGATGATTATGACATTTTTATAGCTAGAACAGTTGGTTTTTCCATTTATATCATGTTTCTATTGTGGAATATGTCGTTTCACTAGGTTTTTACGTGGGTTAGACCACTGGACATAAAAATAACGCGCCCCAGCCCGTCAGTCTCCATAGGATAACATGGGAAAACTCGACCCCCCCTACCTGGTGGGCTGAAATATATTTTCATCTTTCTAAAACTGCTTTTCCATGTCTCACCTCCATAAATAATTGTATAAACACAGATATTTGTGCATTTACTTAAAATCCATGGAGTTCCAGCCAGGTCGGGGACAGTTGAAACAGCTGTTTCATCCGTCCCGACATAGACACATGCCATTACAGCCTGTTTTGCTTCTCATGTAAACAAGCATGCAATACGAAGGTCTGGGATTGTGGAGAACACTAACTGGTCTACTGAATGAGCATGTAGTCAAACCTTTAAATGAAAAACCCTCGTTAATAATCGAAAAAATGTGACCACTAATGAAGTTTACTTTTGACCATCAAAACTTGTTTATCGGCTGTAACTCCGCGATAAAAGGAAATAACAGGGAGATATTTGGCTGATAGGAGGAGGTTAACATGCTCTATGTTCAGACCTAAGGAAGTCTGTCTATCATCATTGTACTCGGAGAAAACTGGAATGTTTCATCCGTCCCGCGTTTCAATCGTCCCGGCTCTCCCCTACACAGATATTGGGCCGTATGTATCAACAGTTCTGCAGGGCCTTATCATTTTATAACAATATGGTAGGATAATTAAATATAGGTGCAACCTCTTTCTGGTTTTCCAATAAGAAGGCCTTACATGTGTGTAAAAAACACAATTATCACCAATAATTCCCATAAACTTTCTGTTGAACTGTAACTGAACAGTTGATGCCAATTTACTTCACGGCGGCAGCATGATAATAAACCATCATTCTTACCTTATGCTGCAGTTATAACACAAAAAATCCTCATCTCCAAAATGTCTATCAGGAAAAGTGTGACCCCAAAGCTGCAGCACTGAGTTCCCTCCAGGGCTGCCCTGCTGCTGCTAGTTTGGCTAACAACATTTGCAGCGTAGTGTAAGGTGACCAGATTTCTCAGACAAAATCAGGGGACATTTTCAGCTCAGAAGCGTATATACCTCCAAAACATGTCATGTTTTTATCTGTAAAACTTAAAACGGGGACACTAGACCTAGAGCTGTTCTCATTAGGGGCTGAGCCCCCCCACAAAAAGTCTTATCCTAGACTCACCCCTGCTGCTACTTCATACTCCACTCCATTACACCTCAGAGGAGAATGTTTCAAGATAAAAAGTCCTAATATTTTAAGATAGAAAGTCTTAATATTTCAAGATAAAAGTCTTAATATTTCAAGATAAAAAGTCCTAATATTTCAAGATAGAAAGTCCTAATATTTCAAGATAAAAAGTCTTACTATTTCAAGATAAAAAGTCTTAATATTTCAAGATAAAAAGTCTTAATATTTCAAGATAAAAAGTCTTAATATTTCAAGATAAAAAGTCCCAATATTTCAAGATAAAAAGTCTTAATATTTCAAGATAAAAAGTCTTAATATTTCAAGATAAAAAGTCCCAATATTTCATAATGTCATGTTTACTGAACTACATTTATTTGACAGCTTTTGCTTTATTACTTCAGGCTTGTTTCTGCAACAGCTCATTGAGTATCGGATACAATAAAAACTATTGGAGGAAATATTTTCCTTTGACATTTATGCAGTATTAAACGAGATCGCTGCAGTCGACAGCAGAGAAACAAGCTACAATGGAATTTAATAGGATAACTGTCCTGCTTGTATTTACGTTCATAAAGTGCTCGTTTTGCTACTGACAGACTTAGATTAATATTGTGAGTGTCTGACAACATTATGGAAAGAATTTCTAAGGAGGTCGACCTTTCTGTTAAAGATTAAGGTCCTTTAAAAAAAAATAAAAGTCAGCGAAATTGCGTTCGCTAAACCCACCAGAGTCCATGTAAATAATCAGTCATTTTAGCATCGTAAAACACGGCTTTCTAAAACATCTGAGCTCTGAGCAGCGCAGGCTCTGGCTGTCTGGAGCCTGCGTGTGTAGGGTGTGCGACTATCGGCTACGTTTGGTCAGTGTTTTCTTTCTTTCATTCCAATTTTGGGTCTGTCAGTCACAGTAAAAACCGGGGACATTTCCGGGGACAGATCCAGCCAGGGACAGGTCACCAAAACCGGGGACTGTCCCCGGAAACCGGGGATGTCTGGTCACCCTAGCCTAGTGGTCTGTTGCAGCAGGTTGCTCTGGGAGTGTGACTAAAACTTGACTAAATCTTGACTAATAAAAAAAACTAATGTGAATGACTAAATATGAGTAAAACTAACAAGAACATTTGGCACAAGACTAAGACTAAATTAGAAATAGGTGACTAAATTAACACTAGCGCGTGGTAGCTTAGACTGTGGTTAGATTTTTGTAGTATGGAATATTTTCCACATGGTTTTAATTGTATGTATGGATGTTCCTGTTGTTATAGCATACTCATACCACTTGCCTAGCAAAATGGGTTCAGGATAGTGCTAAAACAATTTCATTGTCATTAATTTGTGCTCTGTCTTTCTTTATTTTAGAGGGAGCATTCTAGTGTCTTGCAAGGAGCAGAAATGGCATCAGATGGTGGTGGTGAACAAAGTGCCACGCCCACCACACCTCTCAAACGAGCAACACAGCACCTCAGCAATTACCCAAAGGAAAGTAAACTCCTTGGTTATTCAGATCATAATTGCAGATGTGCAACCCTTTTCATTAGTGGAGAATGCCTTATTCCGTGAGATGATTGCAGGAATTAGTGGGGGTAGGACACCCATGTGCAGAAAAACATTGATGCAGCGTATTGAAAGGGGATCTCAAAACATGAAGGAGGCACTTACTGAAACTCTTCAGGATGTTCAAACTGTGTGCACAACAGCAAATATAGGGATGGCTCATCATAGGAGTTTAATGAGAATCACATGTCACTGGATTGAGCCAGGGGCGTTGGCATGTGATAGGATGAGGGGCCGCCACACCTATGATGTCACTGCTGCCAAAGTTATTCAGAATTCCAGATCCAAAGCAAAGTCAGTGCCACAGTCACTGACAGTGGTAGCAATTTTGTTAAGGCATTCAATGAATATGGAGGGTATGAAATGGATGATGAGATGCATAGCACTGATGTGCAGTTTGCTGATGTCTCTGCAGTTCTTCAAGAGTGTTAGGTGTAGGTGTAGGACCCGGACACAGAACGACCACAAGATGGAGTGATGTACACAATGGGTTTAATTCTGAGGTAAGCAGAATAAAACCAACACAAGAGCAAACAAACAATCCAGACGAGAGAGGTGATGTGGGAGATGAAGATGATCCAAGACAGTTGACGAGACGGAACACGAACGCTGTGGCAGAAACACAAGGTAAGTATATAGGCAAGGTAACGGAATACCAACAAGCTTAATACAAGACCAGTTACCACGGGAAAGTAGGTAACGAACTGGCGCCGAAGAGGTGGTTGGCCCAGGTTTAAATACGGATGGAGTGGTAATGATGATGATGCACAGCTGTGTAGTAAGACGGAGGAGGGGATGAGTAGACACGCCTCTCATGGAATCTGCGAGGAGCGCCTTCTTGTGGCCGAGGGAACACAGACAGACAAACAGAGAAAAAGACAACACAGAAGACAGCGTACCCATAACAAAGAGGAGGAAGAGGAGCTAAACTTTTTTTCCCACCAAGACGTGACATGACCTTCACGCAGTAGGGCGTTTCTCGAAAATTACACAGAAGTGCAATGTTAAAATGAAATCTAGACGAAGGCGCATCAGATGCTGCTGATGCAATTGGGGAAATTGCAATCAAGAAGTTAATAAGTCTCACTGAGAGTCAGCACAATGGAATCAGTCAATGACCAGCTGAAAGTGGCCAAATGCAATTCTCAAGAGACAATGTTTCTAAAAGAGTACACAGCAATTCTGAAACCCCTTGCCTATTCAATCAACCTGCTCCAGGGAGAAAAGAACTGTTACTTTGAATACATACAGTAGTTCCCACCATTCTCAGCCTAAAAGCCAAGTTAGCTGAAAAGTTGACCCAAGTGCACAACCCACATCCTCTCAGCCATTGACACTCGATGGGGGGGGGGCGTTTCTTGGCCTCCCATGAGGCAAGGATGGCGGCTTCCACCATTTCAAAGTTTTGACTGTGGTGGCTTGCTGATGAAGAGAGGGAAGCCATAAAAACAGCAATGGTCCTAGAGACTCGTCTTCTCCATACAGAGCCTTATGAGGATGCCGACACCACTGGAAATTCCGCAGTTGGGACAGCACATACGACAAATTCATCAGTGGAGGAAGACGTGCAGAGGTATCTCCAGGATCTAGTCATTGGTTCAATGAAGATGTATCCAATGATCAGAGCCCTCTTCTTAAAGTACTACTTTACTACTACTCTGTCATGAAGTGCTCCTGTCGAGCGTCTTTTTAGCCAGGGAGGACTTCTTTTCACTCCACAACGTAACAAAATGACAGATAAGCACTTTGAGCAGGCTCATGCTGCAATACAATCAACTTCACTGGAGTGTTACATGTAGAGTAGGCGGGTCAAATATGTAGGTAGGTGGCTCAAAACACATTGGTCTTTAGGTCCACAGGCATTCACAGGCAATGCTTGTAAATTGACAACCTCATTATTCTTGGAAAACCAATTGTTGTCTTTTTTTTTTTTTACCCCAAATTCATATAAAATTACATTACCTTACACGCCTAGTGCAAATATTTGCAAAAAAAAAACGTTTTTCACCCTATGTTGTGTACAACTTTGACATTTTGGATAGGTTTTTGCTGCTAGCCTTCTACTGTTGTGCTATTGTCAGGTCTGCTCCCTCCCTGTCTTTCCTCTCTGTGTATTTTTTTATTTTCCCTTTGGTCCTGGGTCAGTTTGAGATTGTTTTATTTTGATGGACTGTTATTAGTGTTTCATTCTTAATGAAAGAACATTAATGTGAACATAGTAGTTTAACAATCTTGACATTTTTTATAGAATGTTTCATATCTTATGTTTTTATTCTGTAAGATCAGGAAAAGGTAAAGAGAATGAGGTATCTCCATTTTGTACATGTATCCTAGTCATGTGTGCATATGTACATGTTTGTGTAATATGTAGCCCAGGCTTTATAATAACACCCCTATATTTTATTTTAACCCTTGTGTTATCTTCTCCCCAAAATTGAAAATCAACACTTATTGACGCTTTTTATCGATGTTTTTAACTTTTTATGTTTTTGTACCTTTTTTTTCAACGTTTGTCATTTTTTTTTTCGTTTTCAACACTATGTAATACTAACTTATTAACTTTAGTTTTACAGTTATTTTTGGACGTTATGGTCAATGAACCTTATTTATAGGAAATTATACCTAAAGTAGAAATTAAGAATTATTTAGACTAAAATTAAAGGAAAGTATGTTGATAGATAATTACAGACTGGAATATGTAAACTTTTACTCAATACTTTTTCTCCAACTGCTGTCAAATTGAATAAGACACCCCCAAATTAATGAAAGTATGTCTTATTCTTCTTATATGCTAAATAAACTAGTTAAATTTTGTGCAACCAGCACCATACTGTTACACACTATAGCAACCTCTGTGTTCTACTGTCTGTATTGTGATGTATTGTCATGTACACATTATTATGCACAGAAGATATGGTGAGTGCCAAATATTTGACATGTCCGGAAACCAAACCGTGCAAACACAGGCTGTGATGTTTGCTCATCTCATAAAACCTGTTGATAACCAAGTCTTTCATAATTTTTAAAGGAGATGTATCTCATCTTCTGACCAGAGATGTGGGCTTTTCTTTTGGGTATGCATCTCTACCCCAGCCTTGTAAACTGTTGGCTAGTTAGATCATAAACATTTGCAAACTGAGGTAAAGCCCATGGTTGAGAAGCATATTCCAAATGTGCTGTATACCTGTCAAAAGAAAGCTTCTAAAACCCTAAAAAATACTGACATATCCCACATGTCTTAATCAGAAAATGCTATATTTGGAAAAAGGCCTTATTCAGAATATTCAAAGAACTATGCTATGTTTACATGACCTGTATAAAATTCGGAGTCTTGTCATTATTGTAATAATAGTGGAATATTAATGTGCATGTAAACATACTCAATGTCCAGAAAAAAAAGAGTAGCAATCTCAGTTGTCTCCCTATAGGATGGCCTCTGCATACGTTGATGCATTGAATACAGCAAGTCAGTATGGAAATCTGTGTGTTAATTCTGAGCTCGGATGGGTTTAATGTCATCCAGTGTATTAACTGAGTGCTCCTAAAAGCCAAGGAGAATACACAATATTGGCATGTCAATAAAGTGCCTCTGTCGTTTTCTGCCTTTGCTCATCGACATCAATACATCATGCAATTTCATTTTTGGATCTGGCATCACTCTGAAGCAGATCCTGCAATTAAAATGTACCGAGCCTGTGTCGCTGTCAGCACAACTTGTCATTTCTAGTTGAGTGTTGTTTGAATCGAGGGAGTGGAGGAGAATTAATCTTGGATATGGCATATTGCAGCTTTCCTTTATGCATACATGATATTATAATGAGAGTCAGCCTCAAAACATGAGTGGTGGATGATGTGCAGGTTGAGACTGGACTACAACTAACAAATTCAGAGTGAA